>OX596243.1:16329666-16380043 GCA_951394255.1 Polyploca ridens
CTATGCTGCGGTGCAGGACGTGGGTCTGGATCCTATCTGTCTTATTACTTGAGATGGTTTAAGCGAAGACTAGTAAATCCAGGTTTTAAGGTAGCCCGGGTCTTTCCGTTATATGTGTTAGAAAGTGACGGAATTTATTTTTGTTACGTTATTGGAAAATACTTTACCACGCATGCCCACTGCGGATTGGTAGGAGGTAGGCTAGGTCAACCTACTGTAGTTTTCAAGCCGCCTGAACCAACAACTTTACGTGCCTTCCGAAGCACGGAAAACGCTCGAGTTGAAATACCACTAGGCGGTCACCCATCCGTACCGGCCTCACCGGTGGTAGCTTAACTTTGCCGATTGATTAAGAACGGCTGATCATGCTATACCACGAGCGTTTCTTAAATACGTCAGTATAAAAATGGTATGTAAATGTTTTTTTCTTTTACTGTTTATAGGCCTGTATTTGACCGCAATCTCACCATGGTAAGTGATGATGCGGCCGAAGGTGGTGCGCACACAAAGCCTAGAAGGAACTGGCTCTCAAGTGCAGCTATCGGAACACACCGAAAGGTGCTTGGCGACAGATTTTCAACTTGAGGGTGGTAGCCAGCCAGGCGGGTACTACAAAGTACCCTACCACCGTGCTATGGTTTCCTCACGATGTTTCCTTCACCGTAAGCTCAAGCTCATTGTAGGTTTGGAACCCGGGACCTTCATCTCGGTATCCGACGTCACTACCATTGAGCTATCATCGCCTTACAGTATGTATAGAACAAAAGCTGTAATTTTAAATATTCCACAAACAAAACAAAAAAAGCCTCGCTGAGTTTCATGCCGGAGTCTTCTCAGTAAGTCTATTTCAAACCAGTGGTAAAATCAACTGTATGTAACAAATTAACGTTCATAAGTGCCTTATCAGGACCTAAACTGAATAAATGACTTTTTGAGATTGATTTTGAGATGGTACAGTACCGGTGAGCAGTATCCCGGAGAGGTCCCCCTGGTGCACGAGCGTGTCGCACGTGTGCTTCACGTACTCGTGCAGCTTCGCGTCCGACAGGAAGATGCACGCGAACGCCACGCGGTCCTCCAGCCGCATCTCCGTCTCCTCCTGAACATCAATCAAACTCTTGAGTGGCCTTCTACTCATACGGTCAGTACGCCAAGGCTTGGCTATGCTAAACGCTAGATATAAGGTAAGTGGCTAAGATTTCCTATGATTGGCAATATGTTGATGACCTGTATCAATCCTAGGAGGCACTTAAAGGCACTTTTAGGAAGACTAATACTTATTTAAGACAAATTTTACATTCAAATTATGTTAAATAAGAGTAGTTTACAGCTGCTTAAAAGAAATATAAAGCAAAGTTTTTAGAACGATATATTTCTAGTGTGAACATTCGGTTTGGTAAGTCTGTCTTTAGAGTTCACGTTAGGTCAGATATAGCAGAGAGCTAGTGTACTCACCAAGACCTGTGCCATGTCAGGATGTTGGTATTGCGGCGGCTGATGGGTCTGGTGCTGGTGCTGATGCTGGTGCTGCGGCTGCGGGTGCGCGGGCGCGCTGGCGGCGATGAACCGCAGCAGCGCGCGCAGGTACGCGTCCGGCAGCGCTGGAGCCGCCGCGCCCACCACGTCGCGCCACAGTCTACCAACACGTACAGTAGTACCCAACTGATATGGCGCATCGTGAATCTTCGTTCGCACAGAAAAGAAAATATGGCCCCGAAGATTAACGAAAGAATGCTTAAAACTTACAATCAACCTTAGATCACTACTATAAGGTTCATAATACACTGCAGCTGTTAGTTCCGTCTCACTCGCAAGTCACGCCCCTCCGCACGGCGCGCGCTAACATGGCGGCAGCTGCCGACCAATAGCGTTTCCCGCGCTTTAAAAATGTATCTTCTGCGCAGGTACATCGGTAAGCCATATTAGTTGGGTACTACTGTACCACACCGTTACATTGAACAACAAACACGTACGGACTTTTTGGCGGAAACTTGCAGAGTGACGTCGCGTTTTTATTTTCATAAGTTCGTGTGTTTTGAGTTTTAATGCATATTATCGGTGGTATTTTATCCAATAAAGTTCAATCCATGTGCACAAGTGAAGTGAAATGAATTATGTGTATCGTGTCTTTTCAACTTGTCTCAAAAAGTCCGTGAAGATTTTTTGCACAATGACCACCATTGTAGTAAAACATGACTTTTATGGACGGTGACTGACTGAGAACTATATGTGAAAGTGATTTATTATGACTGAAAATTATAATATAACTCGACACTGGCAGAAATAAGTCCTAATTTGGATTGATAGTACGTATCTGTCATCGAAGAGTCTGGAGAGAGCGACTCTGAGCCGCGGGTCGCGCACGCGGGTGGAAGGTACGGTACTGACGGCACATACCTCTCATCGGAGAGTCCGGCGAGTGCGAGTGCGACGACCCGGAGCTGCGGCTCGCGCGCGCGCGCCAGTACATCGAGCGCGGCCCGCAGGCGCAGGTGGAAGGCGGCCAGTGCAGCCGCCCGGCACGGTGTGCCCTCCGCCTCGGCCAGCTCCACCCCGGCGCCAGCGTTTTCCCACCCCCACCCCCATCCACACAGAGATAGGGCGCGAGTTCGCTCTATGCTCCTGCAAAGTTAACACTGTTGTTTGCTCGACTCCTTAGTATACAGTTTAGAAACGGTCACTATTAGTAAGATACCCATTATAAGACTTATATAAGAGCCTATTTCTCTATAAACAAAACTTGTTTTCATTTCATTTACATTCATTTCAATTCATTTAATTCCAATCACTAACCTATAAATAGTAACTCTTCTATTCGGCAAATCAGGTAGTAACGAAGGTACAATTTCAGACCGGTAGCCACCATCGCCCGGTGATCGCAGTACTGTCCGCACACCGGGATGTTTCCATGGACTGTTTCTGATACAGCCTGTATAAATAACACACATGTTGAGAAGAAGTCTTTAAAATAACTAGTGATTTTTAAACTAAAATGTTTACCATCTTCAACAAGCGATTTGCTGAGAGCCAAAAAATGCCATAATCCACTTAATGCTTCGTCTTCCGCTAAGTCTGCGTTCTGCCATAAATCTGGCTATAAATAAAAAAATTGCACCTTATCAGAAAATATTTGTTGGTTTCATACATGAATACAAGCTAAATCCAGCTAACATTTAACAGGATATTTAAATGTCAGAACAACGTCTATGCACATAAACAATACCAGGAGCATAGCTGGATACTGACTATTACAAAGCATGAAAAGCAACTTGCTCTGAAATACAACTGCCGTCACTGCTTGGCGACAGATTTTTATCATGAATTACTTTTGGTACGTCTGGTTGACTAAACCAGCATGCACCTAGCTTTAGTCTGCACACGAGCCTAGTAATCACACGTTGCGGTAATTTTAGTTCAAATTGATTAAGGTATTTCTCACTGTATTTACAGTATTTAATGGAATTAAGGCCATTTTTGGAAATGTATTTTTTGTACTACCGCCCCTGGGTAGCTTGTTGCCGACCAAAAAAACATCCTGTATAGGCATTCGACGTCACTGCATTATAAATTGTAGAATGTTACCTTGAGTCCATAATCAGTCTGTGCTCGTTTCTTCATAACATAAGAGATATCGTCCAACTCAGCATAGAAGTCATCAGCCATCATCCGCAGAGTCCCTGCCCCGGCGGACCACACGGGCCCCGCGCCCCCACCCCAAGATACAGTTACCCGCTCGCACACTGTATAGTCTACTATACCACCTGTTCAACATGTCACTTTAAATATGATGATGCTAAGTTAACAATGGCAATAAGGAAGAAGAGCGGTTCTAAATTAGAGTGAACAGGTGCTGCTTGTGGGGGTTGGTCTGCTTAAGTTTGCCATTTATTTATTTACTTATTAAATATAGATTCAGTCTACTTTGTAGTTTTGCGGCCGCGCCGGGGCACGCAATTGTTGTCAGTGCGATTAGAATGTAAATATTATGTTATGAATCTAAGCTTGTTTTGAAAAGAGTAATTGCTGAGTTTATTGCCGGCTCTTCTCAGCAAATGCAACCTTCCGAACCGGTATTAGAGTATTAGAGTCAGACTTTTCATAAGTGCCTGCGAAGGTCTATTTGAATAAATGATTTTGAATTTTGAATTTAGAGTCTTGGGGAACACACTCGGATAATATTAACAATTTTAACTCATTCAATTTTGGATGCTACAAACATTTGATGCGATATATCGAGAATATTCGTTTACTTATATTTTTTGTAAACATGGATTTTCGTCAAAATCTCCATACTTATAGATTTTTTTGGTTTATTTTAATGCGTTATTTTTTTACTGCTTATAGGCCATTCACTCACCATGGTAAGTGATGATGCGGCCGAAGGTGGTAAGCACACAAAGCCTAGAAGGAACTGGCTCTCAAGTGCAGCTATCGGAACACACCGAAAGGTGCTTGGCAACAGATTTTCAACTGGAGGGTGGGAGCCAGCCAGGCGGGTACTACAAACTACCCTACCACCGTGCTATGGTTTCCTCACGATGTTTTCCTTCACCGAATGCTCAAGCTCATTGTAGGATTCGAACCCGAGACCTTCATCTCGGTATCCGACGTCACTACCACTGAGCTATCATCGCCTTACTTTTGAATGTAGTTTGGCTTCATGCCTTTCATTTCACACTATTGAACAATGGCCTTTAAAACAAAAGATTTTTTAAATCAAACCCGTGTAAATATTTGTGTAGATGAGCGATGTAGCCCACCTGTGGTACAGACAGCGAGCAGCCTGGCTTCATGCGCGGGGTGCCAGCTGCAGGCCACCAGCGGAGCGCCGCCGGCCGCCGCGCCCGGCGCCACGTCCCGCTCGATCACGCTCGCCCCGCGCGAGTACTGCTCCTCTAACTCCGCCTCCACTGCTGCAATCTGGAAACACCTTGACCTTCATAATATGGACTACTACAAGGAATGGCTCATGAAGTTTTTTGGACTCCCTGTAGAATTTGGGAGAAAGGATAAACCAGTTGAGACTGAGCAACTAAGAATATCCTAAAATCTTGTTAGAACGCACAACTGAATCAGAAAGCAAAAAACAAGACCAAAAAATGTTTTTGCACAATCTGAAATTCCTTTGAAAAAGTCCAATTTAACCCAAATATTAATCGTAGTGCATGTGAAAGACGTGTACATTACCGCATTATCGTTGTTATTGGTCTTGAGATCGTTGTTGGCTTGCTGTATGTCGTGCAGCCGCAACGTGTTGGAGTCGCGCTGCAGAGCCAGAAGCAAGTTGCGTCTGGAACATATCTAGTTGTTTAATTTTATTTTTACCTGTGTTTATTGATTACATTACATATTGTTTGGATTAGTAAGACAATTCAATAACTTAGATAAATTGTTAATTCAACTCAACATGACCCTTTATCAAACAACTCCTTATTCATTTTCAAGTTCAGATGCAAAATGCCAAGAATTTTTGACTAAGATGTTATATTAGCAATATTTGATTCATTACTTCTGTAAGTAACCTGATATTTTTTTAGCAATGCCCAATTTGTAAATTCCGCTTAAGATTTCAAAGTCAAGTTAGGAAATAGTGCGGCAGGTGGGGGTGGTACTGACCTGGTGGGGCACCATTGTATGTGAGCGAGCGGTCGCGGGTGGTGCAGGGTGAGCACAGGTCGGTCGAAGGCCCTCGCGTCCCACACACACGCCACGTTGTCCCCGCGGGACGCTATCTGCCACGGGTTGTGAGGGTCTGCACACACTCCGTAGCAGTGCCGGCTTGTCGTCAGGTTTACTGCCTTGTTTGATAGGTCTAGGGGCAGATATTAACACCAGTATATCTTTGTCACTGTCTTGTACTTGTAAGGGTCAGTTCACACCGAGACGAGACGAACGCGACGCGACGCGGCGCGCTCTTTTTTAGATAGCAATACAAATTTAACGTTATTTACTACACTAAAAGGTACAAATTTCAATAAGAGTCCCGCGGCGACGCGCTGCGCCTCGAGGCATCGTGATGCGTTTCGTGGCGCCGCACGACGCAGCACGACACGTCTTTGTGAAACAATTGGGCTCTTTATGCATCGTAGCGTCTCGTCTCGTCGTATGTCTTCTCGGTGTGAACTGACCCTAATTCTTCAGAGTCGGCTGACACTTCAGTGATATTTAGCTAATGCAATTGATTAGAAATTCGTATAATTAAAAGTGCAGGAATTAATTGTATGCGTATGGGTGTCTAATGGCCGATTCCTATAATTTATGGACTGTTATCGGTTAAAATTAAGACTCATATCTTTACTAATAATTAAGCAAAGACCTCAAAGCTTTGCATAGCAGACCCTCCCATATGGAAGTAGCTATTAATGGTAAAATTAGCTTACGAAATGATCAGTTGCATGCCCAGTTTAGCAATAAAAAACCTACCATTGGTAAGCAAAACGATTCGTTTTTGTGTATAGAAACCGGGCATAAGCAGTCTATGGCTAACACTTACCTTCCCTATAAATGAGAATATGATGGCAGTGACCAAATTCTATAGTAATTGTCATTGAACCACAGACTACGGAGGACATATCCTCGCTAACAAAAAACTGTGTCTATGGAGTCGGCCACCTCTCACGCACACCTTAGTTGGCTATTCCGCGGGAAATTAGACTCTGTCGCCGTTTACACAGAGTCGATTACTCGCGCTCAACTGATGTGTGAATGTGTGCGTGCCGGCTTGTACGTACAGCGTGGTGGCCGACTTGAGTGACACAGTTTTTTGTTAGCGAGAATATATCCGACTTTTTCAAATATCTGTGCATTGAACATTATTTTTTACCTGACTACAGCAAAGCCAAAAGGGTTATGTTTATAAATATAAATAAACAGTTTATGCCATTAAGAAATCAAATAGCAATACCTATAATCTACCTAAATCAGATGCAGTAAGGGTGACAAAAACCCCTGAAACCCCACAACTGTTTAGGAGCTATGTTGCAACAGAACAAAAAATTGTTAACTCACCTCTGAGATCAAATATCTTAATATACTTGAGGTTCATGGAGGCCATCAAAGTTCTGTTGGAGCAGTTGGCCCAAGCTACGTTGTGGGCTGTCTCCGAGAGGCCCATCTCAGCGAGGGGCCGAGTGGGCTCTGGAGATGATGATGATGGGCCCTCAACACCTAAGAATGAATCATAATAGTATTTAAGAGATGTTATCATTGTTCATTCAGTTATTATTATAATATATCTCAGGTATTTGTATATTTTCCTATTATATGAAGAATTTATATAATAATAGGTTATACATCTTCAGGATTGCCACATCATTCATAAGTGCAGTTATATGAATATTTTCACATTACCAATAGGAAAATGTATGTTTTCATAGAAATATATAATTTTTGAGAAACCTACTAATATTATAAATGCAAATGTGAGTTTGTTGGTCTGTTCTTCTTTCACACAGCAATGATCTGCGTGAGTTTTCACATACAAATATGGAATGGGCCAGAAAGTAAAATAGACAAAGGTTGCGTGGAAGAGATCGCTTAAGTGATAAGGTCGCCGATATTGGCCCTGATTCTGTTATTCACAACTAAACTAATTTTAATGTCACTATATCTCTTTCTAACAAAGAACATAAGAGAAGGATGTAAGAAAGTTTTGTTATTTTTAATATGTCAATATATACAATAAAGAATATTTCATTCATTCATAGGCTACTTTTTATCCAGAGAATGTAGGTGCATGATATGCCAAAATTAATGTTTTTTCTTTCTTTTCTTCTTGATTTTATTACATGAAATGAAACTAAGTTCAACATCATCTGCCTACCCAGTTCCCAATAATTTGTGATTAGCAGAATATGTAGATAAAACTTGTGGTACAGACTGATTCAAACTAATTGGCGGCTATGAAAATAGGCACAGAAAGTTGTGCAATAGCGAAAACGAATATATGTGGTACATTCGAGATGACTGTACCTGCGCAAAGTCGGCTTGTAGTGCACTTCACAGCCGCCATTAAGTTTGGTTCAGATTCTACTAATTGTTCCTCATTACCTCTGGAATCATCAGACAATGTGGACCCCCTGTGTATGTCCCACAGCAGTATGCAGTGGTCACTGCGATGTTTCTCCATCGCCACGGCTAGCATGTTGGTCTCTATGTGGCTCCATGCCACTGAGTTGCATAAGCGGGCATAGCGGGGAACTGAGTACAAAGGAAAATGAGTAATTTAGTTTTTATTTTATTGTAGGTACATCAATAAAATTATTTTGAACCATTACCATAAGGCATCGAGGAACAATCCCCTTAGAGTAGTAATACTGAGCAATCTAATACCTAAACTTGTCAGTGATTTTGAACAGTAAGGACTAATCACTGCATCGTGTGTTCTTGACTTGGCCAATCAGAGCTCATTGTTGATGGTGGGAAATAGGCGGAATATATTGCAAGCAAAATCAATGTCATTGCGCTTCTCTGGGTTAGTTGTTCGATGCCATTAGGGTAACAGCACGGTTTTCTAGTATATGTGAATTAGAAAAATAATATATTTCCTTTAAGCCCGTTGGAAACATGATCAAATACTATTATGGGTTTGTGTATGTTTTTTATTCATTATACTAATATTATAATACCAAAAGTGTTTCTGTATATTATTAAACAATGTATCAATAGTTTTTAAGTATACAATATACCTATATAAAATAAATACATTATACAACCCATTGGCTAATCAACTAATTTCTATAAAAGAGTAAATATAAAATAACTTTAAATATTTGTTTGAAGTATTATAATTAGAAGTAACATTATTTGTTCAAATATAACATTATCACTCACCAAACTCTCTGCCAACTAGTCCTAATGGATCATAAGTCTGTTTAAGAGTATTGAGTGTAACCCGTCCGTTAGCATGACCCAGAGCTAGCAGGGGCTCTGGGAGCTCCGTGATAGAGCTGATGTCCACACACCGCACTCCGCCTGCACTCTGCGACGCTATCACTGTTGCACCCCGCGTTGAGGATATGGGAGTAACTGAAAGAGCAATATACTAGATTTATGTGTATATATAAAGTTAATTTTGCAAGAAATGGTTCAAAATTATATTTGTAGATATTTAAAGCAAGGTATTGTTTTATTTCAAAGCGGTTGTTTAGTCTACTAACATGTAGTTTTCTTTTCTACTTCCTTGATACGAGCGACCTCGTATAAGGTTATGTCTGGGCCCCATATTATAAACTTGTCGTGATGCACCGGAGACCAAAGGACATCTAATTTCACTCCTGACATTATATTTCAAGAATTGCCGACACCTATTCGAATACTTAATTGATACAATATTCACGATAATGAAGATCAAATCAAAACACAAAATATTATGACATTTCTTCACTTTTTTTTGCGTTTTGATATTGCTCCGTGCTTGTGTGATCATTTAATTATTGCGTTTTATTTTTGAATGTTTTATATTTTATGAAATTCCATTTTCTAGCCCTGTTTTAGCTGTTGAGTCTTTTAAAAATAAGATTGCACCAATACAAAACAATATTATTCCAATCGAAATTGTTTTGTAATGTGAACAAAACGCAAACAATTCTATTTTTAAACGAAGTTTTAGCTGTCAAATTGAGAGGTGTTTCCAGATGATAAATAAAATTACCCGATCCTAGCGAGATTTTGATTTTTTAAGAACGCTGCTTCTGACAAACATTCTGTGTGTGGCATTGACATGAACCAAAAAAAAAGAGTAAGAACTTATAGTCTTCTAAGGTTTGTTAAGAGAACTCCTCACTAAGGTGGATGCTCATGAGGCTGGAAATTTGTTTTTTTTTTCAAGTTTTTACTTTCGTAGAACAATATATGTAATAGCTAAATATTTCAGTGATTCACGATTTTATTGGTTGACCTTGAATAATTGTGACGTGCATACAAAGAAATAATGTATAAAATTATAATTATTAATCTAAGAAACTATTGTATAATTACTATATTAATACGTATTTTTCCAGTAGCAAAATACGTTTTCAGCGTTTTGAATTGGCTTCCCTTTCATATCTCATATTAATATACACATAATAGATTTTTACCTATGAGCTTCCCTAAAAGTAGGGTATTTACACAAATTATTTTAAATAATGCCCTAAAGAGGTCGCTGCCTGCTTTCGGCACAGGCAGCAATCATCAACCCTTTTTTGACAGATTCGCGTAAAGTTCGTGACCGACCATTGACGAATTATAAAGTGAAATCAATTTGCATCGAAACGATAAAAATATCAAGGATACCTCGCCTCCAGCGCTTTTGTTTCGGTAAGTTCTAGAATGGTTACAGTGTATTGTGTCGTTCGGAAAGCCGTGCCGTGTATTCATTTTGGGTACAATGACGTGATCGTGTTTACTACAAAGGCAACGCCTCACGTTTCTCCCACAGTTTCTCGCGTATTGTCTCGTTATTCTCACGTATTGGATGTACTTTTCGCGCCCCAGTTCAGTGGGATGCTGGTGGTGTAAGCATCTTTGCATGTGGCTCTGTGATCTATCAGCACCCGTACAACGCGACGTCGGCGGCAATATTGCTCGTGACTCACTCGTTTGTGATTGATTTCTCATGATTTTTCCATACCGTTAACCCATACAACGCGCGATTTTTGTGGAGGCAGTAGAATATTTGTGTATTCATCTGGTTTTGGTCACATATCAAAGTGGTGGTATATTATGAGATTGGCAGGGCTCTCGCTCGCGTCTCCAGCGTGGAGACGGTGCTGACTGCTCGTCATGTTCTCTGCGATAGCCTATCAGCTCTCTACTAAGTTTTTAGAAGAACAGAAGGTGAGGATGTTACTTGTTACCTTAACCATTACAATTTTATTATAAGTGATCTATATTGCGTTTTCTTCAAAGCAATTGTCACACAAGTTGGAACCTTATAAAGTGTGTGTAAAGTCCATTCTCATACAAACAGATTAAACACTGGTTGAAGTTATAATTCTTGTGACTCAAATTACATGATATATGTATATCTTACTTCCAGACTTTATAATAGACCATTTTTAATACTAGGTTTTACTTTGTAGGTGGGATCCACAACACAATAGAAAATGTATTTAGTACTAATCTAATGCATTAGACAGCAGGAACAGAGGAAAATAACTCCACATTAGAAAAAAATTATAGAATACTAGGAATGTGAGTCAACTGATTAAGTTGACATCCATGAGTAATTTGCAATTGATTCTGTTATTCCAATATTGAGTAATACTCCATGAATATGTTTAACTCTCACCGAGTATAGTTGCAGACTCACAATGTTAAATGTGAGTCAAATAGTTGGTTATAATGGCACTGATTCTGATGCAAATAACACAAAAACACCTCATATCTTGCTTACAAACATTGTAACAGTATAGAAAGTGTGTAAATTCAAACTAAAAAAATCAAAATCATATTCAAATAGGCCTTCGCAGGCACTTATGAAAAGTCTGATTAATACCGGTTCTGAAGGCTGCATTTGCTGAGAAGAGCCGGGAATAAACTCAGCAATGCTTGCATTCATTATATAATATTTACATTCTAATCGCAATGATGACAATTGCATGCCCCAGCGCAGCGGCAAAAAGCAGTAAAGCTGTCAAATTAATTTATGATAGTGACTAGATTTACATTGACAACAAGCAATTGGACTAGTTAAGCAGGACTAAAATAACTCATATCTTTTTCTAATATGTTATTTTGATAGTGATATAGTGAGACTAAATGCTCCTTATTACTTGAGATAGTTTAAAGCAAGTCTAAGAAAACCCAGGTTTTAAATTACACAGTCATATAACAAGAGGGACTATCTTAAGACCTAGGTTTTACTACACTTGGCTTAAATCATCTCATGTAATAAGCCAGAATGTTTAATTTGTAAACAATGGAAACATCATCAATGGTGCTGATTCTGTTATAAATTGCACTAAACTAATTTTAGTCACATCACATCTCTTTCTTACAAACATTATTGAACATATTTAAAGCCGTCAAATTAGTATTTGCCATCTTAATATGCAGGTATTTAGATGTAACAGCAATAGATGGCGACTAAATTTATATTGAAAACTAGCATTGGACTAATTTGACAGGACTAAATTTCTTACATCCTTATCTTATGTTCTTTGTTAGAAAGAGACATAGTGAGACTAAATTAGTTTAGTTGTAAACAACAGATTTAGCACCAATGTCAACTTATTTAAACCTTAAAAGTAATATTTGAAACCCTTCTCTACTCAAAACAACCTTGAATTACTTGTAACAATGTTTAATAATTGAATTACAATGAAAGCTTGTAATTACTATTGATTGCTTACCCTGTTGCAGATTGGTGCTATTTAAAGTATTCTTATTCGTTTCACATAAATAAGACAATCAGATGTACACACAACTTTATATTTTATTGTTTAACTAGATTCTGCCCTGCAGTTTTACCTGCATAACCGAGGAATTTACTAAAATAAATACACAAAATCTTCTTGCCAAATTTCATCCCAATGCATTTGCCCGATTTATACATGATCAAGTCACAAACATCCAAACTTTCTCACATTTATTTTACTAGAGAGATGATTAGATACATGTTCAACCTCTTGAAGTACCTTAACGCGGTGATATAGTTTCCTTTAACAAGAGCTCAAATTCTCTGTAGGATTTGAACCCACGAGTTTGGTCATGCCATTCGATATTACCTCATGAAAATGTAAAAATTGTTTAGTGTAACAACCCAACACATCATTTGAAAAAATGACATACTGGTAACATCCATTTAGCAGTGGCGTAACTATACCATCTGGGGCCCGTGGAAAATTCTTTTGATGGGGCCCTATCAGTAAAAATCGTCACATACTCAGTTTAATTTTAATAAACTTCGAGATTTTCAGCGTACTCAATTACACGTTGTATATGTCCCACTAATGGCCATAGGCCTCCTCTCTTAGGCGAGAGGGAATGGTCTGTAGTCCCCACGCTAGCCGAATGCGTATTGGAGACTTCACATCCATAGAACATAATATGTCAATACATTCATCATCTATTTGCTAGCTTTTCGGTGAAGGAACAACATCGTGAGGAAACCTGCATACATTTACAATGAAATAAAAACAATTTAATTTCAATAAGATATTTATTAAAAAAAATATTATTATATTATTTGTGGATTTTAAGCAGAACTTATAAAAATATAGTTTTCAAATAAAATAAAATACTCAAGTATAACGTAAAAAAATATTTTTGAGCTCGCGGCGTCTTGGGCCGGGGCCCTCTTGGGTCGGGAGCCCGTGGCATTTTGCCAGCCCTGCCAGCCCTGCCACCCTATTGTTACGCCACTGCCATTTAGTACCTTCAACATCAAGAACTAAGAAAATGTTAAAAATATATAATGAGAAATCTACTAGGCTGAACTGAAGGCTAAAATTATACTACCAATAGTTAGTACATAAAGTAAAAAACATTTACATGTCAAGGTCATTTTGAATTCAATTTACTACTATTTACTCTACCGATAAAATTGTCATCAATGATTGTTTATTTTGCTGAGGCTGTTTGATACATGAGTATTTAATGCTAATTGAATTGTAGATATGTGATTTAGGCCTGTATTATAGAACGAGATCAAAACTTAGACAAGGTCTCTAGAATATATAGTGTTGATTGAAAATTTCAAAGGTTCCAAATTCAAATGTTTTAATCGACTCAAAACTAAACTTAGCATACCTACATACATTACACAAAAATATTATAAATGCGAAAGTAACTCTATCTAGTGTATCTGCTTGTTATCTTTTCAAGTTTAAACCTCTGAACCAAATACAATTTGGCCTATGCTATGGACTTTATCCCGGGTCAGCCCGGGTGAAACTGCATGGGACAGCTAGTTGCACCAAAAAATAAGCAGTGTTTACCACTTACTATCAGGTGCACCATATTGGCATCTCCATATATGTTTAAAACTATTTTAGCTTTTGTGTGGACTATGACTATCCAAAACGTAAAATAGTGTAAAAGTGCATGTTCTATTAAAGACAATACACAATTTCTATTCCACTAGCACACGTACGCGAGTTGAATGTTGATTTATTCAGCCGTTAACATTGTACCAGAGTATAATTGAACAACAGCATTGCAACTTATATTTTTTAAACAACTGGTTTATTTTTTACTAGCTAATGCCCTGCTTAGGAAATACTGGTTTATTGAAGCTAATGCCCAACGTGCTTTGCTATGCTTCTTCTTTACCTATGTCAGAAACCTTCCTCGCCTGTGTTCAACAACACACCAAAGTTTAATTGCAATCGCATGAATGGCATAGAAACGCATACTTTACAAACAAATAAACGGACAAATATTGATTTATATTAATAGATAAGATAAGGGTAGACGGTAGAAACCATGTAGAAACATTGAAAATGATACTAAAAAATATTGAGATATTTCAATTGATTCAATATTTTGAGAGTTGAATTACTGCACGAGAAATAACAATAACATGATACTGTGTCTCCAAAGTGCATTGTCACAGCAGAATTTCTATTTCTTCACAAGTCGAGTAGAAATCATTAACTTTTTCTCATGTCGGCATTAGCGCGCGTCATTTCTTTCTCAGTCTTTGTACAATTAAGAGCTAATTTAGTGACTAATTCAATGACGTTAGACTACTTAATATCATATTGTCATCATGGACGTATGATTTATTGTACGTCCATGATTGTCATGAGAAAACACAATGTAAACTGACTAGATCATGCATGATTCCATGGCATGTTTTGAGAGACATTGTCTTCCCCAAACCTTCTTTTTATTTTTCTATGCAGCTTTTACTCTCTCCCAGACATTCTTAGGGTAGATTGCACTAAGGACACCGTTATTGTAACAGTTAAAGTTAATTTTAACCATTGTTAAAATGATGCAACCCATATTTCGCGTAACCAGAGATTTGACGGCGGTTGACGCTTCAGTTATCGTTATAGTTGCTTTGTGCAACCAACCCTTAATATTTACAATGCGCTCAGTGCGCCTGCTATGCCTTCAGGTGTACCCACCCACCTTCAAATTGAAAATCTTTCCTAAATCTTGAGAGCTAGTTGCCTTCTAGGTTTTGTGAGTTTAACTTAGTCCATCACATCTTTGGGGTTTGAATGAAAGGATTTTCAACTTTTTTGCTTGGTCTCCTAAGTACAAGTTCTCTATAAAAAGAAGCAGTTTTGATACTTCACAAAACAAAAATAATTGACTATTGTGGTTACCGAATTCCAGGCCCAATTATAGAGCAGCCTTGCAGAGTTAATTAGGTCACTCCGGCACGACTTTGAACGACGGAAACGAACTGCCTTTTTGAACTACTGTTTAATGTTATCAATTTATCTGGATGCGCTCTGGTGAGCTGACGACTGTTTCTATATAATTAATTTCTATGTTGATGGTACCTACCACAGACATAAATCTACTTTTAGATTTATATCTGTGGTACCTATACGTTAAATATTTTACTAGTTAGGTACAATTTCAGTTATACCATTTAATTCTGGAATCATTTTCAATGATCTAAGTCACATAAATATATCTCCCACGAATAAATTAGAAATTCTTAAAATAAGAAAAAGTTTCTTTTCGTAGTTACTTGCTACAACTACATTATATTTGATTGTTGCTGTTAATGTTCTTCAGACGTCGGTTAGGCCCAAATAATCCGGCTCATAAAAGATAGGCGTATCTTTCTATATCGATCGATCTCTACCTTTCTCAAGCGATCCAGCGGCTATTGTGTGTCCCATCTCAGATGTCGTTATTTTATTTTTTGCAATAAATAGGCTTGTGCTTGACAGATTATAAACAAATTCATATGTAATTTCAAATAAATATTTGAAATTACATATACCCACCATTACCAGTAGAGTAAGTCTCGAAGCGAAGTGTAACTTGGTGACAGATATACAACTTGAAGGCGGTAGCCAGTTCGATGTTCAATCACCAAAAGCTCAAGCTCATTCACGTTACATCTACAATCTCGCACAAAATCAAACATACTTCGAATGTTAATATTCCCTCATGCGAGACCATTGTCAGTTTTTTGTTATTTCTCACACCACATACATTTGCAAAAACATGTTCCATTCATAGTAAATGATTTTACATAACTTTAAACTTACCGAATTCACTTTCACTTCACCGGACATATTTGTTGTGTAACATTTTTGTATGGGTTTTTGAGCATCCTTATTGTTACCATAATCAGAAATTAACACTTTGCTTTCGATACTTTAGTGATATTTGGTACAGTCTAAGGATCTCTAGATTAACGATTGCCTGGGTTTTTGATCCTTAGTTTTTCGGAGACCATTTCACTATAGGTTCTCGTCAGATTAAGCACAGAAAATGAGGCTAGTTAATTATGTCATCAGGAAAAATAAATAATACATTAATTCTAACTCATTTCCTATTGAAATTTTGTCCTGAAAGGACGCATTTGCGCTACAATTAATTTATTTTGCATTTTCCTATGAGTATTGTGTGAAGTGTAGTGATAAAAGAATAGACCTATCATCATAGTAGTTATGTTTTGTGTGAGTACGTCATCGTCATTAGTTGATTCATCAACCATTCAGATTAACCTCCGATAAGTGAGGATGCAAGTGCGTTGTTTACACTCATGTTAAACACATTATCGCTCGTTTGTTTTGAGATCTGCAAAAGATATTCGGTTTTGTCAAGATTCATTTCCAGAGATTTCGCCTGTATGAGTATGACCATATTATCTGATTGTTTTTGCAAATAAAACCTTGTCGTGTCCAAATAAAAGCGCTTAAACATTTGAGACAATATTTTATTACTCTATGTTGGTGTTAAAATAAATCACCAGCGATAACTCTCTAATGCAACTTATTGCTATAGAATTTCATAGCAGCTTTTAGATGATTAGTAAGAATTTTAGCAAAGGGTACATTTGATTCCCCTGTTAATGATGAAAGGGCGCTTTGAAATATGATAAATACGCTTAATCACTGAGGGGAGGGCTCCATAGCCTCTATACAACCTGGTGGAGGTTAAACCTATTGATATTTAAACACGAAACATCAAAATACACACTTCCTTATAAATCTTTTCTTTCCGTTGGTTTGACTGATACAGTACTGTGTACGTAAACAGCTGATCACTTATTCTGGGCGCGCGCCACACTAATTGAAATTGACATGAGCTCACTAGGAGCACCGTTTGATTGCTTGATGCGGACTTGCTACTTCGCTAGCATTGATTCCTACTCCATATATATGGAAGTAAGGCAGTGTCACATCTTTGTTTGTGTACTTTTGGATCGATGGGTCCTTGAACAGTTATGGGTACAAATTAGGTACAGTCGCAATGGTGCAATTGAAGGGCATCTGATCTCAATGACTAGATATCGCGTTTTGGTTATTAACTAAATACTAGTTGTCCCCCGCAGGTTTCACCCGCAGAACGTTAGGGTTAGAAAGTAGCCGATGTCACTCTCCGGCCCATAAACCATCTCTATTCAAAATATAACGTCGTGTCGAACCTGTGCTGCGTGAAAAAAGGACAAACCAACAAATACACTTTCGCATTTGTAATATAACTAGTTTACATCCGCATTCCGTGGATAAAAAGTAGCCTATATCACTCTCCATGGCACAAAGCTTCTGGTCCTAAGTGCCTTTCATTGCGGTTGATTGTACCGTTGAGGCGTCAAGAAGTAAAATACAGGAGGAATCAAACTCACTTTCGCATTTATAATATTATGAGTTAAGTATAGTAGTCAGAGTCTAATATCTAGCCTAGTTGTCTGCCACCTGTCTTGCTCCTTTGTTTTCATCTGTATTTCGACTAGAAGAGGTAGGAAAGTATTTACTCAGAATACATATTGTGTATCTGAGTAACACGCTATACCTATAATTCATCACGTCAGGGTAATTATAGCTTATGAATAGCTTCGTGATAACATTGTTCTGAATGTAGATAGGCAGAAATGTTCTTGATGGAGCGTTATGTCACGTGAAAGGATATTGAAACTAGCATGCGTCTCGTTCTTCAATATACCTACGGTCAGAAAGAAACTTCATAATATTAATTATTAGAATTATCAGACTAGACTAGTATTAGGAATATAGGAATAGACTACTATTAGGAATATAGGAATAGTAGCATACTGACATGCGTGGCAGTTGAGGCGATACAAAGTAACAGACTCACTTTCGCTTTTATAATTGTTTCTCTAGCATACAATTTTAACCAAAGTAAATAATGATAAAAATATGATGTGAATGTATTGTAAATTCTCACGACTTGAGGCGCACACATAAAAAGTAAATGATTATCATCAAAAACAGATAAAATCATGATAATAGACAATAAATGCAATGATAAGTATAATATCAATTTATATCAATGATAAGAGATATAATTTCTACATAGGTATGCCGAGGTCGAAGTATTATTTTGGTTATCTTCACTACACTTGCTTATGCGTAGGCTGTCTTAGAAGTCTTCTAGCAACATAATGTGTAGTATTTTTTTAGGGGATGAACACAAAAATCGTACTTACTAATCCATACATAATATTATAGATGCGAAAGTAACTCTGTGTGTACCTTTTTGCCCCTAAACTGAATGAAATTAGGCACCTGTGTTTATGGAGTGGCACATTGACAACTTTTATACGGTTAATATCGGGGGCACAACTCGTATACAATTAAAAAAAAAACATTCACTTATTAGATAAATAGGCGATATCACTGTGCCAGACATGTTAATATTAAGAAATTTCCACATGTGTTTTTTAGAACGCAAAATAGATAGGGTTATAATTCAGCCTAGCTGCATCACCAGACAAACTTATGTCACAAGATATAGCTCAAAACAGCAAGTCTATTGAATTATTGATCCTTTGACATCTGGCAGTCGCATTCAAGTAAAAGTTGTTTGCATTCCGATCTCCTTCTGTACGTGAGCTTCGATCTATAAGATTCTTACGAAATTCCTTTACTTTTCCAATGTGGAGCTATTAAGATTAATAAGCAAAATAAAGAAAAAACTTTTCCTCGGAAAATGTTATATTTGAACTTTTTTACAGTTATTTCTTACGTTTATCCTTAATTGTTTTTATATGCCTGTGTTTGACCACAATCTCGCCCTGGCAAGTGACGATGCGGCCGGATGTGGTAAGCATACACAACCTAGAATATTGGTAACTTCTGTCGCTTCGGTTATCATAAGTAGCTCTAGCGACTAAACTTAATTAATAAATGGCTGACTTAGGTCCGTCTTCTAGAACGTCAATCCACGCACAAGTCAAGTTTTGACGAGATTAAAACAATTGAATTTGGACCCTGCAATTGAACGTATGAAGTCAATTTTCGATTAACACGATCTATTCTTGTGACTGAATCTGAGTTTTATTCGTTCTATAATACCAGACCTTTGACCCAAAGTGTTTAATGAAACTTAGCTATCGACCGATCGACGCCGCTTATAAAATCGATTCGCTGCTGAGATACGACAAATCTTTTATTGCAACGATACACTTTGCGTACTTTACTAGTGATTTAGTATTGTATCTTCTGTGACTAGAATGTGTTCTGTGACTTCTGTCACTAAGAATTGTTGATGGAATGAATCATTTGCACGAATCTCAAATAGAATGCAATAATTTATTCTATGTATATTGTAAACAAGGTTCCAACTATAAAGTTACTAGCTGTCCCCCGCGGTTTCACCCGCGTTCCCGGTTCCCATACCATAGGCTATATGCATGCGAAATTTCATGATGATCCGTTGACATCGAGGAGTTAATTGTTCGATGTCCGTTGAGTAGTTGAGGCGTGAAGGCGTAACAAACAAACTAACTTTCGCATTTATAATATTATAAAGTTAGGATTATATAAGTTATGTTATATACCTATCTAGGTATTTATTTTTTCATTATCCTGTCACCTGAAATTGTTAAACAAGAATTTTATGACGGCTTGTTCCATATTATGTTTTCAGTAGATACAAATAATAAAGTAATGTTTAAATATTTATAGACTTAACATGTTTCGCTGAACTCTAGGCTGCTTCTTATCACCAAAACCACAAAAGCCTGAAGTAGGTATACATTTTATGTAAGTTAACAAACAAATAGGCAACTAAAATAAAGAAAAAGTTTTAGTAGCTGTACTCTCAAGGGCGAAACCAATAGCATATTCAATCTGGTCTCGGAATAGTCATCGTCTTTTATTGATATTGCTTTTCTTTCTTTTCTCTAATTGACTGGTATGGGATGGAATTTCCTCAGTTATCTGACGTCACTTTACCTTCTTCTTTCAATTATGCAAAGCCATACTAATTTTATAAAAGCTAAAGTAACTATCTATTTTTCTGTTATACCGTATCACGCCTATACCCCTGAACCGATCACGATGAAATTTGCCACGTAGATAGCCTATGATATGGATAGGGTCATAGTAGGGCATGAATCTCGGAATCTCGGAATCTCGTAATATCGGAATCTCGGACCTTTTTTTCCGATATTACAATATCGGAATTGAGTGATCCAATATCGTAATATCGGAATCAGATATTTTTATC
Organism: Polyploca ridens; assembly: GCA_951394255.1. NCBI lineage: Eukaryota > Metazoa > Arthropoda > Insecta > Lepidoptera > Drepanidae > Polyploca > Polyploca ridens. The sequence continues at coordinate 16,350,265 of OX596243.1, forward strand.
TATTTAAGTTTTTAAATAAAGCATTTCAGCGCGCCATAAGGTATGGTCGCCTAGAGCTATAAAATTAACGTATCGTACTTTAATTTTGTCTACCAGTGTTCAAAATGAGCGTATTTTTTCAACAAAATACGAAGTACATTATCTATAAAAACGCTTGACGCTTTGTTTTTAGGAAAATATTAGCAAGAAAAACGAGCGTTTAAAAAACAAACATACAATGGTGCTGATTCTGTTGTTTACAACAAAACTAATTTAGTCTTACTATATCTCTTTCTTCTGGCGCGCAAGCCACTTCGTCAGAGCGGTCAGACCTGAACAAGCAGATTGCGAAGATGGTACGTCGTGACCTTCTCAGCTCCAATACGCGCCAAATTGAACAGGCAATAGAGCGAAACCGAGGGTCCAAAGTATTCACTCAGCAGCTTGGAAGGAGCCACCTGACGAAGCTGACGACGCATCATGGCAATATACAGCATTTTCAAAGCCGGAGATTTTCGCTGAGATTGAAGACTTCTATAGCCAGCTGTACGCTTTACATGCCCCTCAGACGCAGCGTGACATTCACGATTCCAGAGCCACCCTGACTCGACAATATATCGACGAACTACCAGACATCAGCCAGGACGAGATTGTATTAGCTCTAAAACAGCTTAAAAATGGAAAAGCCCCGGGTGAAGGCGGAGTTACTTCAGAAATTCTGAAGGCAGGAGGAATTCCTGTACTGAAGAAGAAGAAGAAGAACTACAGAGCCTCTTTAACTCGGTTATTAACTGCGGGAGAACTCCAAAGGCGTGGAACGGGAGTATTGTGGTTCTGTTTTTTAAGAAGGGAGATAAAACCCTTCTTAAAAACTATAGGCCCATCTCACTCCTGAGCCACGTCTACAAGCTGTTTTCTAGAGTCATCACGAACCGTCTTGCCAGAAGACTCGACGAATTTCAGCCACCGGAGCAGGCCGGGTTTCGAGGAAGATTTGGTACCATAGACCACATCCACACAGTGAGGCAGATTATACAGAAGTCTTAGGAGTATAATCGGCCCCTGTGTCTAGTCTTTGTGGCCTATGAAAAGGCCTTTGACTTCGTCGAAACCTGGGCTGTTTTGGAATCCTTGGAGCGATGTCAAGTAGACTATCATTATATCGAAGTGCTGATATGTCTTTATGATGCCGCAACCATGAGTGCCCAAGTACAGGACCAGCAGTCTAAACCCATCCAACTACGCAGAGGAGTGAGACAGGGGGATGTCATATCCCCGAAATTGTTCACAAACGTATTGGAGGATATGTTTAAGATGCTGGACTGGAAAAGGATGGGCATAAACATAAACAGCGAATACATCTCACACTTACGATTTGCAGATGACATAGTCTTGATGTCGGAGTCGCTGCAGGAGCTACAACAGATGCTGGATGGCCTAGAATCAGCCTCGCGACGGCATGAACTTGGATAAAACCAAAGTCATGATTAAGATCACATTGATCCGGGATCAATCGTCGTAAATGGCCACCATCTCGAAGTTGTTCAGGAATATACCTACCTCGGGCAGATTTTGCAATTAGGTAGAAACAACTTTGAGAGGGAAGCCAAGAGAAGGATCCAGCTGGGCTGGGCAGAGTTTGGGAAACTTCGTAGGGTCTTCTCGTCACCCAAACTTTATAACGAACTAGTTGTCCCCCGAGTTAGCATCCCCGAGGAAGCTACTTTATCCCCGATACTGGGATATAGATACGGGGATAAAGTAGCTGTAAGTATAAGTGAAAAAGAAAACGAATCCGACCAGTAGTTCCACAGATTAGCCAGTTTAACCAAACAAAAAAACTCTTCCACTTTATAATATTAGTATAGATAGATAATTAGTGCAGTTTATAAGGAATATGTGCAATTTATAAGGAATATGTGCAATTTATAATAAAAAAGTCTAATTCCGATATTAATATCGGAATTCCGATATTGAGACTCAATATCGGAAATCAATATCGGAATTGAAAAACCTTCCGATATTACATGCCCTAGGTCATAGGCTACTTTTTATTCCGGGGTGGAATAGCGGGCGGGGGACAGCTAGCTAGTAAATCGCTTAACAAGTAATGATCGTTGTGCTTTATTAATAAAATTTTGTATGTTCTATCAAACAATACTGTCCCTTATTGAACGGTATATGATATTAAAATTATTAAAATCTCTATAGCCACCATAGCAGGCCTCGCGCCCACTCCACTCCATTAGCAATGGTGTTTGGGCGGACCATTTATGGCAATAGTGCCGGGTGCAGAGTTCTTGAAGTCCATATTGCTGACCTCATTGGAAAGTTTACAGATGCTTTTTTGTATAGTATTAGATGACGTACTTTAGGTAGCATCGAAATCTTGGTAAAGACAGCGTACTGGGACCTTAACAGGAAGAATTTATATTGAATTGGTATTATAGTTTAATGTAGGCCTCATGGCACCTACATGGTGACGGTAACTAAGTTTTGTTTCATTATAGAGCGTAGGTACCAATGTTCGTGCCAATAAGCCAGACCTAAGTCGCATGATAAAGGATGCTAAATATCTAGTCATCAGTGGCGTGCATTCCATATAGGCAAATAAGCAATGCTTACCTCATAAGATTCAATAATATGATATATTGATTCAATTAAACTACATAATCATTTTAAATAAAAATTCTAACCTAACATTCAATGCAAAATTTCAAACTTTTCCGCGCAGGCACTCGCGAGTTCGTGTAACAAATTCACGCACACTAATACGATTTCGGCATATGCATACACGCACACACACTTCTTTATGATAATACGACGAAAGCATAAATCACGTTTTTACTATGCGTAGCACACTGACATTTGACATTCGCGATTTATGGACCAAAAGTAACCATACCTACTCTGTTGTGACACTAGTAACCCAGCCAAATTAAAAAAACTACAGTTTACCAACGTTAGAGCAACTCCAAGAATCTTATATATTAGATGGATACTGCATTTCGAACTGTCAATTGAGGATGAAAAATTTCACCTTCAATGACGTCACGTATGTATTTCTTTCTCTCTCTTTACAGCGACAACACTGCTAGCTAATTCGGGACAAACTTGGGACATATACATATTATATTGACGGGCCAGTCCAGTGTGTGTCGTTGGTTAAAATTCCAACTATTACGCCGCAGGTCCCACCCAGGACATGTATTTGTGTGCAACATGTATATAGTATTATGTTGTATATCAGTTATCTCATATCTGGTCTCCATAGCACAAGCTCTGCTTAGTTTGGGATCAGTCAAATAGCTGTGTGTGAAGAATGTCTCATTTTTCCTTGTGTTAGGTATTTTTATAGAATACCTACTAGGAATACTTTCCTATTTGAGTTGGTCCCACTAGGACTTCTGGCAGGGCACCTCAATAAATGTCTGTAGTTTCATTAAATTATATACGTATACAGCCTAGCCTAGGTGTATTCAGCTCATTTGCAGTTTGCGGACCCTAATGCACGAAAGTTTGGATGTTTGTCACACCACAATCACGCCCATGCTGCAACGGCTGAATGGATTTGGATGTAATTTTGCACACAAAGTTAGAATATGTCCTTTATTAACACATGGGATAATTTAATCACGGGAAAACCATAAATCCCTCGGGAACGAATGGGAATTGGAGTCAGCTACTACTAAAACTGCAATGAACTTCACTAGATTTCTATTAGCATTAAGACTTCAAGCGGGTCACGGGACGAGTCATTGGATGGCTTTCTTGACTCTTTTGATATTCACGTGTATAAGAGAACTTAAACTCCAGTTTGAACACTATATTAATATATTTCGCAATTTCACATTTGATATTACATGAAAAACAATGAGGTACATTATGCGTGTCGAGTACGTAGGGCGACTGACTGACTCTTAGACCGGCCGCATACTATAAGAAATTTTCTGTTAGAAAATTTCGGACGCCCGCTTGCTCATACATTTTTGAACGTCAGACACGTCAGAATTTTCGGATAGTATGCGGGGTCTAGAACAAAATGTATGAAGAAAGTGCCTTCCGGCGGGCGTCAGATTAATATCTGATCTGATTCTGAAAATTAATTTAGAGAAATAATTTCCAATAAGAAGAGAGTCCAATTAGGTACACATGATAATACATTATCCTATTATATTATTATAATGTTCTTCTTTAAAATGCAGGCTGCATATCTTTGCAGTCTCGTAAAATTTTTGTTTAAGGCGTATATTATTTAGCCATAGTCGCCTTCTTTTTGGATCTTTGGGAAATCTGAAAATAAATTAAATAAATATTACTTAATTAGGTACATACACACCCAAAATTGAATTGGACAAGAGCGTGTCTGAGTCTGACTCGCTTACAAGGATTCCAACCTCCCTTAGATAGATGTATATTTCTTGGTTTGGGCCATAACTGTTATAAAAACCGGACCTCATTACTAAGCTTAACTAATATCCCGCGGTGACAGACGGACAGACAGATAGACAGACGGACAGAGTGGGGTAAAGCTTTACATTAAGTGACAATTCCTAATAGTATTGGCATATTTTAGCGACTTTCGGATATCAACGGCTCCGGGGCGCTGCGGGAAAAGCAGTTTCTTCGCCATTGCGTAACAAACCGCTGACCATACCTGTACCCGTGCACAGTGTCTGCGGTTTGTTACAGCTGGCGGAGACTGCTCTCCCTCCGCACGTCCTACTTCATAAAAACACTCTAGGGGTGTGACAGACAAGTACTACATGGAGTCGGGATTGGCAGATTCTGTTTTGTAACAGTATATATCAAAAGAAAAAACAACAACAGTGGGTACACACTACACTCGCGCCGCGGCGCGCCTGACCATTTTATACGTATTATATTCGATTCAGCGTCAAAGAAGGAATGAGTAAAACATAGTTTAAAGCTTGGACAAGAAACGAAAATATCAAAAAAAAAAATTTTTTTTCGTTTCCTAACGAAATCGTTTGGTAAGTAAGTTTATAATAGTAAGTTACATCACCAGAAAAAAAATTGCGCCTATACTCGTCGTCACTTAATTTAAAGCTTAGCCCGGAGGGCACTATAAGGGTTTCTTTTTACCTTTTTGGTTCGGTACCCTAAAAAGACCACATCAAAAAAGACGAAAATCAAAATTATGGTCACTTCAGTCCTTTTGTTTACATATTAAGAGTTAAAAATAAAATGTTTAAGAAAGTTACTCTATCTTAATAAATCAGTAATGAGCCAAGAGGACAGGTTATGAGAATGTTTGCATAGTTATAAAATATGATTGGAACTATGATTCGAGCCCAAATTCTCCCTAGAATGCGAAATTTTTTCAACTTGTTTGTATTATGTTTAATATCGTAATAGCACACTCACCCATGCCATTTAATAGTTGTATTTGGATTCCAAACACTTTTGCAATGTCTGACCACGCAATACATACTTCAGAAGACACAATTTCACAATCGATATTCAGAAAATCTCCAACAATAAATCGAAGTGTAATAAAAATATTTGAAAGATCTGCCATTTTCAGAACCAGTATTGCCAAAGTATTGACATTACATTTTGGAATCAGTTTAAGGAGTTTTAATTGTTTTGATAGACTTATTATATGATAAAAAAAAGTTGTTTAATTTAAACTAACCATTCGTTTACACCACAGACTACGGAGGACATATTCTCGCTAACAAAAAACGGTGTCTATGGAGTCGGCCACCTCTCACGCACACCTTAGTTGGCTATTCCGCGGTAAATTTGACTCTGTCGCCGTTTACACAGAGTCGATTACTCACGCTCAACTAATGTGTGAATGTGTGCGTGCCGGCTTGTACGTACAGCGTGGTGGCCGACTCGAGTGACACAGTTTTTTGTAAGCGAGAATATATCCGACTTTTTTTTAATATCTGTGGTTTACACTAATCAGTTTATTTACTTAAATCGTAATGTAGTAAAACAAGGAAAATAAAATATTTCTAAAAGATGTTCTCTTATTTATTACCCTTATGGGAAATTTAAGTCGTGATATAGCAACTGGATTGAAGATAGAGTGAGATAAAGATGCATAGTATTTGTCTTTTTTTAAGTTTTAGAGGTAAAATTTTTCATCCTCAGTTGACAGTTCAAGTCGCAGTATCCATCTAATATATAAGATTCTTGAGCAACTCAAATATAACTTCGCAATTTATTTGTATTATTTTGTTTATGGTTTGGCTGGCATTGCATAGGGTTACCGTACTTTGACAAAATTAATCGATAGATTCAAATCGAAGTGACTGCTATCGATTAAAAAAAATATATACAAGGTCGATCCTTAGAAAATCAATATTTAGATTTTATATTATATTATGATATAAAATATATTTCTTAGTTAATTAGTAACAAAAAATATTTTTACAAATGCACTGTTTATTAGGTCACTAATAATAATTAAACGAATATCGTTATTCGATTAAACTTACACTGTCGAGATTTTTAGAAAAACAACGATTTAGACGCCCTCCCATCGATTTCGGCATGGATGAGAGAGAAAGAGAGTAACTTGTGCTAATTTATTCAAAAAAACTTTAATTATTTAACATAATACTGCAAAAAAATAATCGATTCGAAAATTCGAAATGGAATATTATGGTCTCGTTAAAATCAATTTCCGATCTTTTAATTTCGTGGCGATCTTAAGATCGATCCGTATCTCCAAAGAGGATTTAAAAGATCGAATATTGATTAAAAAATTGATCGATTCAACCGAGGCTGGAAACCCTAGTTTGGCTTTTTTTTAAATATTTGTTCATGACCATGGACACAAAGTCCTTCAGTCGCATACATTTTATTTATAATATCACTTTCATATAGTCCGCACATTAACTTTTACATAGTCCGCATTATCAGTCACCGTTCAGTCGTGTTTTAGTAAAATGGTGGTCACTGTACTAAAACATTTCACGAACTTACGAATCACGATACACATAATTCATTTCATTTCACTAGTGCACGTGGGGATTGATCTATTGGATTAAATACCACCGATAATATACAATAAAACTCTCCTAGTACTTGATTGCCTACCTCCTGCGAAAACCAATGCACGCCACTGCTAGTCATTATACATTGTGTAATGAGTCATTTACTTATTGATGTCCCTCATTAACCTTCTGACCGCTTGGTTTTTTGACAACTGCCGTGCCCCTAACGCCCGAGTTATGATGTATTGTTAGGATAGAATAAAAAGAAAATAAGGTTATTTGAGGGTTATTAAACTTTGGTTTGATCCTCTTTGTTGTTTTATCAGCTGGCGTACCTCTGTCTATAAAAGAAATAAATTGCGATTTTTTTGTGGACTGGTCCGATCAAAAGGATTATTATAAACGCTTGCTTGTTAAAAAAATCGACACAGTTGCTGTAAAACATGTTTTCTTAGTTCGTTATCTTTAAACACTTGACTATAAATAGACTAGGAGGGCACGACAGAAATGGTAACGATAAGGTAAATGGATAAAATCGGGTTCATCGGATAGAGGATACCTCTCTGATGCCAAATAAGTCGGTCTGCCTGCGCCAATTGGTTGCGTTATCTAGATATGGCGCCTGAAAAACGGTTTATCGTGACCGAAAAAAAATGATAAGGTAAATGGCTGAGCTCGACGTAGAAAGTAAGTAGTAGTTGTACTGATGTCATTATAAAAAAAACTGACCAAATTTTCGGTTGCGTTATCTAGATATGGCGGCTGAAAAACTGTTTATCGTGACCGAAAAAAAATGATAAGGTAAATGGCTGAGCTCGATGAATCATGGAAGTATTAGTGCATACGAGCTTAGTAATAAAAAAACTGACAAAAATTTTGGTTGCGTTTCGTAGTTATAAGCGATCTACGTAATAATTATCAATATGGATAATTTTAGTGTTTTACGGTTTCGCGGAATTTACATTGTCAAAAATATGAAAATGTTATTAGTGCCACCCCCTCCCTTTATATCCCCCGCTACTCCGCCTGCACTGACCGGCATTCACGAGTCAACAAACATAGTATAAGATTATAACATTGTTGTGAAAGATATTTTGCACTAGTTACCTGCACGAGCTTACAGGCAAGTTCAGGCAACGCTTACTCGCGCTGTTCACGAGTTGACAAAAGTGTTTTATTATAAATATGTCAGAATGAATGTACCAGATTAGTGAAAATAGTGTAAAAATGAAAAAGTTGTGTTGTTTAATGAGAACTCTTTAAAAAAATCATCATCATCATCAGCCTATCCCACTGCTGACCCTCCTTTCACAAATGAGGGTGAAAGGGACTGGGCAATACTCCACTACGCATGCCTACTGCGAATTGGTGGAGGTAGGCTAGTGGTCAAACTACTGTTGGAATTTTTCAAGCCGCCTAGGAGGCATCCTACTAGCTTAACGACTATCATAATTATGTTATAACCGGGACCAACGGCTTGACGTGCCTTCCGAAGCACAGAAACGCTCGATTCGAAATACCACTAGGCCCATCTAGGTACTAACCACGACGGTGGTAGCCGATCGATTAAAAACGGCTAATCATACTACACCACGAGCGCATTAAAAAAAGTGTTACAAATTCGAGGTAATCGTATCTGAAGTACGCAAACATATAATTACCAAATAACATAGATTGTCATTGTAGTTATCATTTATCATGTTATAAAAAGTTTACAGCAGTTAAAAGTACGTCCACTTTATTTCATAAGTTTACTAAGAAAAACGCAGTACCAGATACACATAATTGATTACCAGTTACACAGTTGAAGAAATTCTACTTACAGTGCCTAATATACCGAGCACACCTTAATATTTATATTATATAATATTCTTGCTAAAAACAAAGATTATCAAGATGCACTAATAGAGTTATATGACGATGAGCCATTGAACAATAAAACATGAGAAAAATTACATTTTGTTTGCGACATGGATTATGATCCTGTGTCCCCTAGATGGGGCAGAGGGCGTCTACAGAAACTCTGTAAACTCTGAAGACTTCCCGATCTTCTTCGCTTCGTCAAGCACAGTGCGTCGCCAGGTTTGTTTGGGACGGCCACGCTTTCGTTTCCCCTGCGGATTCCAGTCCATTGCCTGTTTGGGTATATGGTCGGGGTCCCTTCGGAGAGTGTGGCCAATCCAGTTCCATTTGCGACGCTTGATCTGTTGGTCGATCGGTGTTTTGTGGCTGCGTTCTCGGAGCTCTACGTTCTAGATTTTCTCGGGCCAGTGGATAACGAGAATTTGGCGAAGGCATCGGTTGACAAAAACCTGGAGCTGGTGCCAGATGGCCTTGGTTACTTTCCATGATTCACACCCGTACAGAAGAAGTACAGACTTCACATTGGACCCGAATATCTTGAGCTTAACTCTGGGTCAGCTTCCGAGACTGCCATAAGGGGCGCAAATGCACGAAAGTTTCTCAGGCCTTGGCAATCCGATTGTTTGTGACATGTATGGCTGCAAAACTATGTCAATTCAGTCAACGAAGATCGCCATAAGATGCTTTAAAAAAATAAACAAACCTAATAAAAAAAATGAGAAATTTTACAAGAGTCTTATGAATTTTGATGCTTCTTCAATGCCACCTTCAAAAGTAGAATTGGATATTACGCGCAAGATATGTATGGAACATATGGAGCAATGCCTGTTGATAAACTCCCAGTAGTCTTTCGCCAGTCAATAAATTAAAGTAAATTGTTGATTCTATAATAATTGTAAAACTATCGACACGTTACAATAAAAATCTAAATTCATAAATATTATGGGAAAGTCCGAATAAAATTTTTGCAACTAACTTTAATGTCTTAAATAACTAATATATTCATTTCAAAATTCCAAACAGCAGTTATTTTTTGCGTACGGTAGATGGAAAATAATTGTTGGCGTGTTGCCGCCGACAACATCACTATAGGTTCATGCCTACCAGACAACTAAGCATTTATTTCATATAATACTCAAACTATAAAAGAAGATGAATATAATCGCTCACTGCTGGCGGGGCGGTGGGAGGTATAAAGGAGGGCGCCCCCCTCCCTCACCAATATCATTTTCATATTTTTGACAATGCAAATTCCGAGAAAACCGTAAAACACTCAAATTATCCATTGTGATAACTGTTATGTAGATTGCTTATAACTACGAAACGCAACCAAAATTTTTGTCAGTTTTTTTATTACTAAGCTAGTATTCACTAATACTTCCATGATTCATCGAGCTCAGCCATTTACCTTATCATTTTTTTTCGGTCACGATGAACAGTTTTTCAGCCGCCATATCTAGATAACGCAACCGAATATTTGGTCAGTTTTTTTTAAATTGACATCAGTACAACTAGTACTTACTTTCTACGTCGAGTTCAGCCATTTACCTTATCGTTTTTTTTTGGTCACGATAAACAGTTTTTCAGGCGCCATATCTAGACAACGCAACCACTTGGTGCAGGCAGACCGACATATATGGCATCAGAGAGGTATCCTCTATCCGATGAACCAGAGTTCACCCATTTACCTTATCGTTACCATTTTTGTCGTCACCTCCTAGTATAAAATAAAATAAGTTGTCTGCACTGCAAGTACTGCACCTGAGTCACGGTTGCAATTGCATGAATTAATTTTGTTAGAGCTGCGGGCAACCGCAAGGTGTTTATGATAGAGTCAAAGCCATTTCAGGCCCCAGGAGGGCACTTATGAAGGTCGAAGCTACTGAAGTTACCTCCGGTTCGGAAGTCAACCTTCAACCGAGATGAACCGGCAAGAAATTCCGCTAGGCTGCTTATTAAATGGACCATTTTTTTATATTTAACAATTTCAACCCAAATCACCGGGGCGGGATACTCTTTCCAACCAATATTAAATTGCGTATGATGTTGTTTGTGCAGTGTCCCGTCCGTCGCCTTGGCCCCGTGATGTCGAAGAAGCCGGCCGCGCAGCCGACGCTGCACAAGGTCATCATGGTGGGCTCCGGGGGCGTCGGAAAGTCCGCCCTCACGCTCCAGTTCATGTACGACGAGTTCGTCGAAGACTACGAGCCCACCAAAGCTGATAGTTATAGGAAAAAGGTGAGGAATCATGGGCAAAATGGTGTGAAACGGTTGATTAGAAACCTATCAACCATTCGGCAGGTCAGCCAAAATTTAACCGCTAAGCTAACTATATTTTTATCGACCTATAGTTTAGTTGTGCTATTAATCAGTATGAAGAAGTATGCTAGTGTGCACATTATAACGATTCCAATCTTCATATTGATTAATACCCTGCAATTTTATGTTATATTGAAGAAAGAGTTTATTCGAGTTTTTGAATGTCTTTGTTGTTACATCTGCATAACTAATTCAAAAATATTTAGTTATAATGCTTTGTTTGAACTCTGACATATCACGACTTCTTGATGAAATGGAAAAAGGAATCAGATTTGTCTACGAAATATTTAGATATAAAAACATAGCTTTTTTTAACTGTCATAAAAACAATAAACTACCGGCTCTTATCATCCAAGTTTACGTTAACCAGCTTGTTCAAATTCTAAGCTTACGAATGTAAAAACTACTGAAGATACCATCTCTCGGACGACAGAATTTAACTGAGGAGACAAAATACTAACACTTTTAAAACAACCTTCTTTATTGTCTGGTTTATAAGGTGGTTCTGGATGGCGAGGAGGTTCAGATCGACATCCTGGATACGGCGGGCCAGGAGGACTACGCGGCCATCCGCGATAACTACTTCCGTTCCGGCGAGGGCTTCCTCTGCGTCTTCTCCATCACCGAGCCCGATAGCTTTGAAGCTACCCAGGAGTTCAGGTCAATATTACCATCAACGCTTAACCCATCTTCAAGTTGAAAATCTAGCGCCAAGCACCTACTGCTATAATCTGGGTAGCGCCGCAGCGAATAGCCGGTCATTGGCGTTCAGGGCGAGATTCTTATATTGTGCCGTTTAAGGGTGGCTTTCCACCAGAGATATGTAGCTAGGGATGTGTTTTAACCCGCCAATAGGTAATAATCGCTTCATTAGAGTTATAACGTGAAGATGAAGCGTTCCTAATTTGCAGTTAAAACACATCCCTGGCTACACATCTCTGTTGGACATGCAGCATCGAACAACTAGCCCAAAGAAGCGCAATGACGTTCATTTTGTTTGCAATCTATTCCGCCAATTTGCTCCCACCGACAATGCGTTCTGATTGGCTAATTCAAGGACACAAGATGCAGTGATTGGTCTTTACTCTTCAAAATCAGTGACAAATTACTGACTAGTTTCGGAATCGGATTGCTCGGTATTACTACTCTAAAGGGATTGTTCCTCGATGACATGCAGCCTAAAGGTCGAATTTACTTATTAAAATGCTCAATACGCATTCTAAAGATGAAAAAAATTTAGAGCTCTGGTTTAGGCAGTTGTACTCTAAACTGTTTCCGACACAGTCCTCTTTGACAAGTCGGTCGTACCCTCATGAACCCATTCATATGTAAATCAGCGGTAGTGACGTAAAGATGGGCTCATATCTTACGGTGAATGAATTTCTTTCGATAAGAGAAGACATGGCGACTTCAACCCGTTTTATTGTGCATCTTAACAGCAATTGTTCGGCAAGAGGGCCAGAGTATTCGAGTACCATAACCTGAGTGCGTCTGTTTACTATCCAGGGAGCAGATCCTCCGCGTGAAGAACGACGAGAACATTCCGTTCCTGCTGGTGGGTAACAAGTCAGACTTGGCGGAGAAGCGGCGCGTACCGCTGGAGGTGTGCCGCGACCGCGCGCACCACTGGCAGGTGCCCTACGTCGAGACCTCCGCCAAGACCAGAGATAATGTCGACAAGGTAACCCTTCACTTCTCTCCTATTATAGCGCTTTTGTGCCGAAACAACGGGATTGGGCCATCATTATGGGAATCGTGTACTTAGGAAGATTTTTGTCGGATTTTTTGCTGTTTCTGCTTGTACAAATTCAACTGAATTGTGAGATTTAGAGCAAAGGGTTTATTCGCTCAAAGAGCAGCTCGATTAGGGAAGTATCTTCACTTTACCAATATAATACCATTATGTTGTGTTTCTGCGCGTGAGTAAGGTCGTCAGAGCTTATTGGGGAGGTGGAAGGGTCGGTAACGCGTAAGTGATGACTCGTGTGTTGCAAACCGTATGGCTACAGTAACAGCTTATATCAGCAAATTGGCATTTAAGAGCAGAGGTTAGACAAAGACAGACAGGACAGACAAAGAAATATGTTGATGTAAGCAAAATTGCCTATAAAATAGTATTGTGGTATAGATTACGGTACATAAAATATAGCATCACACCTGAGCAGTAATCGGAGTAATGAGAGCTCATTGGGGAGGTGGAAGGGTCGGTAATGCGTAAGTGATGACTCGTGTGTTGCAAACCGTATGGCTACAGTAACAGCTTATATCAGCAAATTGGCATTTAAGAGCAGAGGTTAGACAAAGACAGACAGGACAGACAAAGAAATATGTTGATGTAAGCAAAATTGCCTATAAAATAGTATTGTGGTATAGATTACGGTACATAAAATATAGCATCACACCTGAGCAGTAATCGGAGTAATGTGGAATAAATGGTTCATCTCATTCAGATGAACCTTACTTGTAAAGCGATAAGGTTCAATTTAAATCAGTGACTAATGCCACAGGTATCAAGCTATATTTTATGAATTAAAGATTAGATTTGGGATAAAAAATCTAATAACAGCAAAGATAAGGTGTAAACTTGCTTGGCAATAATTTAATTTATACATATTCCCAATTCTCACACGAGCCAAGCGTGGGCTTCGCACAATTTTGCTTATATTTTATTTGATAGTGAAGCTTGTGCGCGGCTCTGCTTGGCTTGTCTTATAGAGTTGCCTTGCTCGCAGTACTGTGCTTTATATATTTTGATTATTAAAAACACACATTAAACACAGTTTCGCGATTCGTAACTCAAAATAATTTTCCCCCCTAGGAATCACTCAAAGAAACATCCCAAACGTTAGGTCTTCTTAGGGTCAGCTCCCACCGAGACACGACGCGACGCGGCGCGCACTTTTTATGATAGCGATACAATATGCTGCGACTCAAGACGAGTCACATGTCAGGATTCTCTCACTAATATGTGTACCTTTTTGTGTAGTAAATCAAGTTCTATATTGGTGCCGATTCTGTTGTAAATCGCACTAAACTAATTTTAGTTACATCTCATCTCTTTCATACGAACATGATTGAAAAGGGATAGAACATATTTTAAGTTATCAAATTAATCTTTGCCGTCTTATTTTGCGTGTATTTAGGCGTAACCGCGATAGATGGCGACTAAATTTATATTGAAAACAAGCATTGGACTAATTTGACAGGACTAAATTTCTTACATCCTTTTCTTTTGTTTTTTGTTAGAAAGAGATATGGTGACATTAAAATTAGTTTAGTTGTGAACAACCGAATCAGGGCCATTGCATCACTAAAAAAGTCCGCGCCACGTTGTGACATGACTCCGTGTGAGCCGTGAGAGATATGAGGTCTAAATAAATTGGCTTGCGGGTGCTATTTGTTGTAATTTGTGTGTATACGTCCGGTGTTGGCTGATCCCCCCCTACTCCCGCAGGTATTCTTTGACCTGATGCGGGAGATTCGCTCGCGGAAGTCGGACGACAGTCGTGCGACCAACGGCGACGTTAAAGGGAAAAAACGCAGGAAAATCAAGTGCGCTATATTGTAGAGAGGCGACTCAAAGCGTTTCAGAATTAATACGCTCTGAAGATACGACAAGGCCTACTGTTTTGTAACTTGAGTTGCTATACGGCACTTGAGAGTCGGGTACACATATTAAAATTTGTTGTACAAGTTGATTGAATCTCAATTTTTACGTGAGATAAAAACTGTTATTATTATTGAATTATTGACTGATTTTTTATTAAAAATAACTAAATTAAAATCATTTTCTATAATGATGTAAATTGGGTACAAGTTACAAAACAGTGAGTAGATGTCGGTAGTGTGGGACTGAGTGTCGAGACTAGTGTCTGATGTCCAGTGTACGGTGTCCGTGTGTCCGCCTCCTTGGACTTCGCTTGCGTCGTGTGCTTCACTGATAGATAAAAGTTGTATACTGCTCAATATTTTAATGTCTCAAACTTACAATTGTTTGGAATTTAACACATTTCAAGCAGTAATTGCTTGTAAGCAGCAAAGTAGTACAGTAAATAAGTAAAAATTATCACTAAACAGCACACCTACACTGGTAATACTTTAAGATATAAGCGGCAAAGGCTATGTAAAAATACATAATTATTATGTACTATATATTAGCCCATTTTGGTGCTGGCATTTTATCGAATACTGTTCTTAATGAATTTGTGTTATAGAGTCCCAATTTGAATGTGTAATGTATTGAGGGGTGCCATTCAGAACAGAATTCTATAAACGATTTATTATTATAATTGAAAGCTTCTCGCTTGCACGTTTTTGTACTTTTCAATCAATTCTAAAATAGATTTCATGGATGCGAAATAGACAATAAACTTATTTTTTTGAGGTGCTGTTCGTAATCAAGTTTCTGAAACCATTTATCGACAAAATATATTCCAAAGTATTCTGGCAGCTGTATTTTAGAGTCAGCTCCCTACAAGTCCTAAAAAATAGTTTTGAGTGTGAACAGCGCCTTGAACGAAGACATAAGCACACTTGTACACGCATGGACAGCGTAGAATAAGTTTTGTATTTATTTGTAAACGATAAGTGCTAAATGTAACGTGTATTATGTGCTCGGAAGATTGTCCCTTTTGCTGTGCTTACAGATGTTTTGTTGACTATATTAATCACTTCAATAGCAGTTCCTGTTGATTTTTTTTCATAAGTAGTTATAACGCGTAAATTATTAAAAGCTGTTAATATGTTGTTTGACCCGTTTCTATTGGATTTCTGGCAAGTATCCAGTTTTTTTTTATTCTCTTAGTCCTTCACAGCACTTGAAATAGTCAGAATTACTGGGTCGGAAGGTTTCATTCGCTGAGAAGAGTCGGCAATAAACTCAGCAATTACTCTTTTTGAAACTAACTTTTATTGTACACATTTTGTTATTCTAGTCGCACTCGATATTCGCGTACCTGCAATATGCAGTCAGTTCCTTAAAGCTTACCTACCACTTTCCACCACATTGAGATAGATCAAACACCTCTTCCTTGAATGTCGGTTAAAACATAAGTTTGAATCCATCTGTAAGTATAGCATGTAGATTGTGAATGTATGTACCGCTAGGTATGGCGGTTATTTGTAACTCTAGGGTATCGCTTCATCAGACACTGCACTTTCATATTTTTTACAAATCATCACCAAGTTCAAATCAATCACATTAGACTATGCGATAGATTTGTGAACATAATTTTGTACGATTTCATCACAGTGTCTTGTATGTAGTTTTTGTATGCCATTGCATTGCAGATCCCCACGTATGTAACTATTCCATGTTTCTATGAGAAATTATACGAGTTTTTTATGACACTGAATATAACAGATCTACAAAGTTTGATTCAAACAATGATATATGTCATTTACAAAAAAGTTATTAATTTATTATAAATATAGTTGCGTTAGAAATGTTGTATTATGTATTTAAAGCAATTTAAACTTGTCCTGTTGGAAAATTGATTTTTCTGTTGAAAGGGGATTTATTGAGTTGCGATATTATTAATGAATGTTAGAAAACTGCTAGTTTATTATAACATGTACTCGTTGTGTACGCATTTTCTGTACGTACTTGGATACTGCAATTTTAATTCAACGAATTGTTGATATTTATGTTAAATTTAATGCCATTATATAAAAAAATATAAAGTTTACTTATTTAATCTGTCCACACAATGCATACTACATGCAATATATTATAAAATAGATCGGATTAATTTAGGTTAGCATAATATATGATTGTATTGTCTATTTATTAGGGGGCCCACGTGTATATGTGTATAACTCAAAATGGCCGCCGAGTACTGCCAAGTTAATTAAATTATTTCATATAATAATATTCTTTGAGATTTATTCTAGTAATGGAAGGGGGATGAGCGGAGTTTTTCGATAAAGCATATTTATTAAAATTACAAACAGAGTTTAATTTTTATTTTTCATATTGGAAGATCCTGAAGCTAATATTTTTAATATCCTAAGTAGATATTTTATTTTTATTTACGGTGGTATTGTTCTCACATTATATTGTTTGATGTTTGTCAAAGAGTATCGAAAATGAAATATATAATTTTTCTGTATTCTGAAAGTATAGGAAATTCATGAACTCGGATTCTTTACTTTTTGAATGTCCGGCTCATCCCGACCAACACCGGTCGGGTGTACTGTTCACCGTCGTCGGTTCTCCTATAGGTTATTTAAGTTAGTTCACAACTTACTGAGTATGTATGTATATTGTATATCAGACACTCACCGGAACAAATTTATAAACATGATATACTAATACAAGCAAAAAATATACATATTTGCAATATATTGTGTATTATTTATTTATAATTACTGTAAAATAGGCAGTCTTTTAAAAAAAATATGAATAATAGACATTATGTACTGCTTTCTTCAGTGAAACCCTGACATGCTTGCAACTTGGACGCTTATCACAGTTGTATGTATTTACTTGCAGAGATAGTCCAACCCTCAATTTAAAACAATAAGGTACCACCTACCGGCACTAATACTGCTGTTGATAGATAACTAATTATTTTACACTAACAATAAAATAACTTAAAGATAATTAAAGTCGTTACAATCGAATAGCTCCGTTTTGACAGCACGTACATCCATGTGCCAAAAAGAGACAGACATAGTGTTGCAAGTAGAGGTAGACCTTCATATCATAATGCGAAAGTAAATCTGTATGTATGTCTGTTAACTCGTCACGACTAAACCTGTGAACCGAATGACGACCGGGCGCCGACAAGTCGGGCCAAATGTTCAAAATTTTGCGGCGAGCAGTCAGCAGAAGAGCGGAAAAAGTGCATATTTTTTTAAAAAACGTGCTTTATTTTGATTTAGTATTAGCACATCAGAATGATGATTTCGGTGGTGTTGGAACACCCAAAAACCTCCCGTATGAGGGTCAGTCTAAATGTTTAGTGTGTCCTTACACGTAGGTAATCAGCATGTCTTTGACGTAGCCAATCAGCGCGTATTGTCGGTGGTGGGAAAAATTTCGGAATAGTTTCGTCATTGCACTCCTTTTTGGCCTAACAGCCCGTGAACCCCAGACCTTCGTTATTTTATAAAAGCTGGAAGTTTGTGTTTCCCAACACAGGTAAGAACGATGTACCCAACTGATATGGCTTACAGTATTACTCAACTGATATGGCGCGTCGTGAATCTTCGTTCGCACAGAAATGAAAGTATGGCCCCGAAGATTAACGAAAGAATGCTTAAAACTTACAATCAACCTTAGATGACAACTATAAGGTTCATAATACACTGCAGCTGTTAGTTCCGTCTCACTCGCAAGTCACGCCCCTCCTCACGGCGCGCGCTAACATGGTGGCAGCTGCCGACCAATAGCGTATCCCGCGCTTTGAAAATGTATCTTCTGCGCAGGTACATCGGTAAGACATATTAGTTGGGTACTACTGTACCAATGTACCTGCGCAGAAGATAGATTTTCAAGCGCTGTGCGCAGTGTTAGCGGAGGGGCGTGACTTGCGACTGAGACTGAACTAACAGCTGCAATGTATTATGAACCTTATCGTAGTGATCTAAGGTTGATTGTAAGTTTTAAGCATTCTTTCGTTAATCTTCAGGCCATACTTTCTTTTCTGTGCGAACGAATATTCACGACGCGCCTTATCAGTTGGGTACTACTGTACCATTATGAAGTTTGGGTTACCGTGGCTTTAGCAGGTAAACGGTACTAAAAGTATTTAAAATACCGATAAGTCTAAGTGTTATTTTTTGGTATTACCTTCAGAATATTATTAAAAATCACTTCATTCATTGCCAGGCACTTAACATCGTAGCAACCCCTTGCCAGACACCCTTAATGTTCATGACATTATACTTTTACTTACGTTATAGTATAAAAGCTGATTATTATATATAATAAGTAGGTACTAGGGCAATTATTAGATGATGTTTCCTCATTAGCCAGACATTTTTGATAGTTCTCACCCCTTGCCAGATAAGCATGTAGGGTAGCTGTAGGAGCAAGCACGAGGCAGTATATACATGGTTGGGTGAGATGGTGAGTTAGGTCTTATGCGATGCCTCACTGCGCTGTTGTTCTTTCTACTGCGCATGTACAGTGATGCCAACTTAGCAACTTTATAGCTAGATCTAGCAATTTTTTGGTGTTAGACAGCTACAATTTTATGAAACCTGGCCACTTTTTCTAGCATCTTTTCAATATTTTCGAGAGTTCGTAATTGGGTCTCGAAAGAAAAAACTAAATGCGACGCTATAAACTTTATTATTTGATGAATTTAGATCGGTATTTTACACACCTTTAGTACCGTTTACCTGTTAAAGCCACGGTAACCCAAACTTCATAATGGCACATGGTTCTTACCTGTGTTGGGAGACACAGTGCTGTGCTGACAAAGTTCCAACTTTTATAAAATAACGAAGGTCTGGGGTTCACGGGCTCTTACTTTATTGGGTTAATTGTTCGATGAGTGTTGCTTTTGTTATGGGATATAAAAACATAAATACACAGTGCTCATGTAGCCAAACATCCTGTATAACTTATATCGGTTGCAGGCATTCCTGATGCTAATCCGGCAGATGTCACGACTGAAGGGCGGCCTCGCGATGGAACAACCAGCGCTCGAGAAGAAACAACGACGATGCGCGCCCCCATGTTGCGCTTTGTGTTAGAATAATTTTAATAAACTAGGAGTATTTATCATACCTAATTGATGTTGCAGGTGTATTGTAAAAATGTTGGATTATTCAGAGCTACTCGATTGCGATCTCGATTGGGTTTTCCATGGAGTTGAACGGCAATTTTCCAATATCTAACTTCCTTACGGAATGACGCAGTCGATCGATACACGATCGCGGTAAATATATACTGCGTCTAACACATCATCTGCATACGAGTACAATTTATATAAAATCGTTCTACAGATACCTTATACCTTTACGATACCTTTCGATGAGTTTTCCACCAAGTTTAAGAGCAAGCCATATCGCGAGACCTACTTCATACAGTTGCCGAAGTTACGTGAACTAAGCTATTAAAGCTTCATGATATGGCTTGCTCTTTAATTCGGCAGCAGTGGAGAGAAATTCGCAAGAATATTCAGATTTTGACAAAACCCCTGAAATAAGTATATTTGGAGGATTGGGCTATGTAAGTCACTTGACAGGGGCTAAGGCGGAATTTGACTTGCACAGGAAAGTGGCTTACATCGTATTCGAACGGATTAAGGCGCGGACTGACTACGATTTTGACAGGACTCGTTCTTCACTGGAATAGGGTTGAAAATGGTAAATCATAAATGTGTCGACTCTATGAAATGGACTGTTATTTACGGGTTTTCTTTAGATTATACAGAATATACGCATTAAATTGAATAAGTGTCCGGTTAACATTCTAATATAATTCTGTATCTTATATATTCTTAAACATAAAATTGTTGTCATCGCTGAAAATACGGAGAATTTCGACGCGAAAGATTTTTTTAGACGTAACTTAGGATTTTTTTATTGGGAATATCAAAGCACTTTTTAATATTCTATTCGGTTAACATTTTTCTCAAAACCCTCTTCTATCCACAGTATTTTTTTGTGTTAGGTATTTCATTGCGTTACGTCATACTCGACTCTCAAAAAAACCCATTTTTGAGATTTGAGCTTAGACCCGGCCTTAAAGAAACAAGCCAACATTAAGAATTGATATTTTAGAATCAAATTGCTGCTTAGAGTATACAGAATTCTTCATTCGAGAAAAGTACAGATGATAGGTGTAGTCACTGGAATTACGTTCTACTGTTGTAGAAATAAGATCCTTTTAAGCTTAACTAAGGGGGAAAATTAAACCTGTACTTCCTTACGTCACGCGTTTCCTCATTGACCACTGGCTACGTGTTATATATACATTTTCATACAATATTAATTTTGTATAGACTAACGACGAATCGGATGGGAAGCTGCCACTTTTCTATATTATAATATTATGATCTTTTAGTCATTTAGACAACAGTTTTTCCTATTAGCTTGACACTCATTAATAATAATGTGAATATTATATGTAAGAAATAAATACAATTGATAACAGATTAAATTGTTTTATTTAATAAAAAAAAATGTTATAAAACATACTGATTCAGTCTATGTATCTTATAAAATTATTTTTACATTTTATATAATTTAAAATTGAGTAAATATATTATTGTTATCATAAAAATTCTTATAAAACATACACTTATTTCAAACTATACAAAACTTTAAAATTGACTCTTAATTATAATTCCTGCAAGGCAAGCGCTCAATCTCACCTACTTTAAGTTTTTTTTACCTAACACAGCTTTTATTAGGGAGAATTTTCCATACGGAATAATTACTACTCTTTCCGTGCCTCAATGGAAACCCAAACTGAACATTGAACACTTCAAACCCCAATATTTTATTAGCAAAGACTAGAATGTGACTAGGGACTAAATTAAAATGAAATAATTGATTTCCTTTCTGAAAAAATCATGTAAACTACATCAAGCTGAACATCTCTTACTATTGAACAGAAACTGAAATCAGCCTTACATTGATCGAGCATGATTGTACTTATGTATGTAACTATTTTATAAGTAATTTTAAATCGGCTTATAATATCTGTATTAAACCATCAAGTCCTAGTCTTAAATATTATTTACCTTTTGGTCCAAATTTTACGATTATAAGACAAAAACTACAACCTTTTGGTAACCTTTAAGAGTATAAAAGTGATCGTCCAAGCCCTTCGACCGGCGAGCTTCATACGCATCCCAGAGTACTCCAATGGTGTGGTGTGTTGTTTTGGTTCAGCCGAGCTGGCAGTGATGTCCGCAGCCGGCCGGGCACAGCTGGTGCTGGTCCATCCACTTGCGCATGTGGTGCAGGTGCCCGCCGTGCGAACACCCCTGGCACCACGCGTACAGCCCGCGGACCACCTGACACATACAATTGTATGGGTTTAAGTCAACCATTCCTCATTTGAATTACATTTTAATTTAATATAACATTCATGTTACAAAAACAAACAATCTGTGAATATTTCAAATGGCTTTCTATTACTGAAACAGAGCCTTGGATGGAGATTGAGATATTGACAGAAGGTTAATCAAAAGGTGGATCTAGCTGACAATTACCTTTACCTAATTGGATTTTCCGAGGTATATTTACAACTAGGTGAACATAAGATCCTCGGTAACGCGGGTGAAACCACGAAGCAAAAAGAGGGTATCCATTTATTAGGTGAGGCGATTGGCAATTTTTTGGCCGCCCCTCACCCCCACGTGACATTGGGTGAGTGAGGTTCGGCTCGACACTCCTATAAGGCCGAAACGCTTCACGTAATTAATTAATGGGCGCCCCCAAACTAGTATTATAATAAAACAGTTTTTGTTTATACAGGGTGTTGTTTTGGTCGGCGACAAACGACCCAGGAGCGGTAGTACAAAATATATATACCCCAAAAATGGACTTAACTCCATTAAGTACTGTAAATATGTTGAGAAATACCTTATACAATTTGAAATAAAATTACCGCAAAGTATGGTTACTAGGCAATTGCACAGACTAGAGCTAGGCGGAAGCCGCCATCGCCCCACCCCTTTACTCCCTCGTACTCCCGTTGAGTATTATGTCTACACTTTAGCTTATTACATGATTTTCAAAATTTTAATTTTTTTATTTTTATTATTAAAAAAAAAATAAAGTATTTTTTATATTTTTTTTAGCACCAGTATCATTTGTATTATTGACCCTGAGTCGCTCGTCGCTGACCAAAACAACGACCTGTATAGACACTCTTTTATGTTAGTAAAAAGCACTAGTCTAACACTATTGTGCGATCGTGCGGCACTTCGACTGGACACCCTGCGGCAAAAAGTCGTGTCGATGACGAGGTGCAGAAAACTCTTTGGTACGTGCACCAGGAACGGATGAGGTGTTGTGTTGTGTTACCTGATGGCACACAGCGCAGAGATCCGGCAGCGGGTCCCTGTGCGCGAGCGTGTTGGCGGTGTTGGTGTTGTTGGCGCACTTGTCGCACGGCTGGTGCGGCCTGGTGCGCCGGCCGCAGCGCGCGCAGCACGCGGCCACGCTGCTCGACTGCTGCGACAGCTGCCACACAGAGCTCACCCACGCGCAACGGACCACCTAACAATATACATATACTACCATCACATTACATAACACACACGAGTACAGTATTACCCAACTGATAAGGCACGTCGTGAATCTTCGTTCGCACAGAAAAGAAAGTGGCCCCGAAGATTAACGAAAGAATGCTTAAAACTTACAATCAACCTTAAATCACTACTATAAGGTTCATAATACACTGCAGCTGTTAGTTCCGTCTCACTCGCAAGTCACGCTCCTCCGCACACATGGCGGCAGCTGCCTACCAATAGCGTTTCCCGCGCTTTGAAAATGTACATTTCTGCGCAGGTACACACGGCTACAGATCAAGCTATACATTTCTAGTATAAGCTGACCTCCCATTTTATGGAAATCCTAAGCAATCTGAGATCATGTTATACTGGAAATGTATAGCTTGATCTGTAGCCGTGTGTACATCGGTAAGCTATATAAGTTGGGTACTACGGTAACAAACTACTTACACTGGGGACACAGACCACATAGTCCTAAAGCAAAACCAGTTACACGAAAATTGTTCACGCGCCACAAGATGAAGTTCATGTCCACATTCCAAGCGCATCGCCAGCCGACGGCCCAGGGGAAGGGGCAAGTTGTGAAAAGGATGAATTGAAGGTTAGCTTTACACTTGTTTATAGTGCGATTCTTATAAAAACGGTACAAAGGTCAAGCAAGTGGACTTTAGTTGCTTTGCATTATACTTTTTTTTTATCTGAGGGGAGGACGATGACCAAGCCTGGTGGAAGATCTTCCCTTTTACATGGAGCAGTCATCCAACCATGTTCTTCAATCGTCGCCACATTAAACAAAGTTTTGCATGAGATCAAAATCGTAACATATTGGCGGGGGGAAGGACTGTCGGCGTGTTTTTATTGTTCAGCAATGCGGACGGGCGCCTGTTATGCAATGCTAATGGATACGCTTGGCGTAAAAAAGCTAAAATATATAGACGGCTAAAGATCACGTCCAGGTTCAAAACGATGAAGACAAAATAACGTCAACGTTGAAAAATATTCGCGCATGCCCGAACAGTTCTCCGTCTGAATCGACCTCAACATATTTATTGCATCGAAAATCGAGATAAATTTATGAATAGCTGTCTCTCGCTTTTCAGCAGCATTTCCTATTAAGAGTGCGTACAAAGCCAGAAAAATATGGCAATGTCAGATGAGACAAACTTATGTCTAATCTCCGCGTGGCATGAGACGGAGATAGCGTGTTTCGTGGAACAAAAATGAACTAAGCGCTTCTAATATAAACAACTCCTAAAGTATAGAATATTTAAAAAAAATCGTTAGTAGCAGCCCTAGGTCATATGTTAGTGATATTATTTATCGAATTTTGTCTTAATTAGACCATGAACGAATAAAAACGAAAATTCATTATTATTAGAGGTAACTTAGTGATTTTTTTCTATCGAGGAAATTTCATTCCATTATGTTTTTGCTCAGATAGAACCCTCGCGTATATAATGTAAATATCCATATAAAAATATTTTTTCATTTAAAATTTTAAATACTAGTTACTTGGGTAAATTTCAATTCTAAGATATGTTATTTTGCTTTATACGCACTCTTAATGAAAGCTGCATGTAAGAAAAACAAACCAACAAACACCTCGCATTTATAATATTACTAGGAAAGTAGGAAGGTATTCTCAGTAAAGACGACCAATAAAATTTTTGGTTTCGACTGTCACATACATAAAAAAATTGTGGCTTCATACATAATTTTAATGAAGAAATTACAAGAAAGAAATCCAAAGAAGTATTATTATTAATATGCAGTATCAACAATATGGTCACCTCGGTAGCAACGTTCCACAGCTTGTGCCTCTGCAGCAGGTCGATGTAGCCGAGCAGCCAGTGCTCCTGGAGACCCTCGTCAATGTAAGGGAACAGATCACTCCTGAAAATATGAACACAATGATATACTCACTTTGACCCATCATCTGAATATACATTCTTTCGTAAATGAATATCATAACAAATAGGGTTTATCTCTCTACATGCTAAAATGAGAAATAAATATCATCATTATCAGCCCGTGGACGTCTACTGCAGGACATATGCCTTTCCCAGCAGTCGCCACATCTTCCGGTCCTCCACTTTCCGGATCCACCTACCGCCCGCCAAGTTTCGCAGGTCATCGGTCCACTTAGCGGTGGGGCGTCCCACACTTCGCTTGCCTATGCTTGGTCAAGAACTTGTTTACCCCATCAGGGGCTCTACCGCGTAACTTTGGTGGTAATCGTAACGAACACCATTCATAAATTTCATCCAATCAGGACCCGCGAATGGTCATCGTCGCGTCATATCGCGTGCGCGTCATTGGATGAAATAATTAATGGTGTTTGTTACGATTACCACCAAAGTTACAAAATAGCCCGGCTGTTATCGGTTCTGCAACAAATATGCTCTGCCTACTGCCACTTCAGCTTGCTTATTCTCAGAGCTATGTCGGTTAAATTAGTTCTCTGCCGGATTTCATCGTTGCGAACTTTGTCCTTGAGAAAGGACTAAATATGAAATCCAGAAAATCTTATAATGGAGAAATAATTGATTGACATATGAGCGTACAGCTCAAAACGTAGGGTATAAACACTTTTACACATAGGTTCTTTATATAACGTAGACAACAGCTACGGAAGGATTTTTCAAAATTAAATCCCTAAAACTGCTGGTTTGAAAGTTAGGTACCGATGTTCCTGCAGTACGATCATGACGACAGCAGCGGTCTGCACGTCCCCCAGGTCGGCGTGGTGCACCAGCGCTGCAGCCAGCAGCGGCGCCAGCTCCACCTCCACCGGGCTGCTGCGGGCCTCGCCCAAGCGCACTGATAGTGGACCCGACTCGCCTTCCTCGCACTGTACAAGGGATATTACATCTTATGGACCGATTCTTGTTACTTCATCCGATCATAGAGCTAATCGTACTTTACGGCTGAACTATATTTATATTGACAGCCTAGTAGCGAATATGCTTTTTTAAAGCACTTAACTTGGCTCCATTGTATGCAGGAGAAATAAATTAAGTACCAAGTGAGACCCCTGTGGAACACCAAAATTTTCAATTGCCTTTGCACAATACTCGAATGAATGTTTTAAACATTGAATTATATTTGATTTAAAGTAAATTCAAATTTTGTATGGAGGCGAAATTTAAGTGTTCCGCAGGGGTCTCACTTTGTACATAATTTATTTATTTCAATCAAATTCCGTCAATCAAAATATTATGCCTTAAAAACTCGACTTCTGCTAAACAGGGGACCAAAGGTATAGTATCAATCTTGTCTGCTGCGGGAAGAACGAGTCTTCCTCATCCCTCTTCAAACCCCTTTTGGTTATGAAGAGATTTTTGCAGGGTCAGCAAGCAAGGTGTTGCAAGCTACGGTAACGGCTTACCATCAGGCGACCCATATGCTTGTTCACCACCCGAAGAAAGGTATAATAAGCGATAGTTACATGTGATATGCTATGATGGTAGTTGTGATGCGAGTGGTCCATCATGGGCGGCGCGGTGCACGCCGACCCGCTGGAGGAGCTGCTGGGCGAGGAACTGCCGCCTGGAGATCTGCCGCCACCACCTGAAGCTGTGCCTGCACCACCTGGACATACATTTGTCATATTATATACTTGCTGTCCTCCGCGGTTTCATTCGCCATGAAAAGTAGCATAGAAGTTGGATCAGTAGTTCCGAAGATTACCTGCTACATCCATACTAACAAACAAACATCCTCTTTATAATATTTGTATGGATATGGTATGGATATACAAATGAGGAGGTTTGAGGAGTTGTTCATTCATATACCTATGTATGTCTATATTATAACTTTTTTATGACTAATAAAAATTCCAGGCTTTAAAACATTGAAAGCGCCAAAAAAATATTTTTCCATGAATTATCCGATTTTTGCGCCGAACAGAAACCGGTGTCGGTTCCTCCGCTCCAGGAATAAAACCAAAGCTGACCACGATCCTTATACCGGTCGCACTTTGTACGCGTTTACGTACGAATTCAACGTGTACGAACACGCACGAAACATCCCAACCTGCCAAGTACTATGGTAGCGCGTAGTCTGGGTGCGAGTTAGTCGTACGAAAACGCCTTCACACCCAGTTCTCGCACGAGTCGAATTTGTACGAAAATGCATCCAAAGTGCAACCGGCCTTAGACATGAGGGAGCAATCGTAGAACAAGAGATGGAGAAAAGAATAGCAGGTACCGGTGAGATCTTTATCGATGTTGTTGTTAGTGTTATTGTTGTTGTGGTGGTGTGTCGCGTGTGCGGCGTGGTTGGCGGGGTCGGTGCGCAGCGGGAAGGCCTCCTCGGGCAGCGACCAGTCCGCCGCCTCCACGTCCACGTAGTGCGCCGACGCTGCGGACACCCATCCACCTGTCTCTGAACACAACACCACCATGTTATTAAGCTACCAACCCGCCCCTTATTTCGCCCCCTTTTGGGTTGATTGTCCTAAAATCTTTTCTTAGTAGATGTCGTTATATGAGAATGTGAAAAATTTTAAGTTTCTAAGATCCTGTATTTTATCCGTCAGCAGTGGCGTGCATTGGTTTTCGGAGGAGGTAGGCAATAAAGTACTAGGAGAGTTTTATTGTATATTATCGGTGGTATTTTATCCAATAAAGATCAATCCACGTGCACTAGTGAAATGAAATGAATTATATGTATCGTGATTTTACAAGTTGTCTCAAAAAGTTCATGAAAAGTTTTAGTACAGTGACCACCATTTTACTAAAACACAACTGAACGGTGACTGATAATGCGGACTATGTAAAAGTTAATGTGCGGACTATATGAAAGTGATATTATAAATAAAATGTATGCGACTGAAGGACTTTGTGTCCATGGTCATGAACAAATATATAAAAAAAAAACAATCTAGGGTTTCCAGTCTCGGTTGAATCGATCGATTTTTTAATCAATATTCGATCTTTTAAATCGTCTTTGGAGATACGGACCGATCTTCAGATCGCCACGAAATTAAAAGATAAGAAATCGATTTTAACGAGACCATAATATTCCATTTCGTATTTTCGAATCGATTATTTTTTGCAGTATTATGTTAAATATTAAAGTTTTTTTGAATAAATTAGCACAAGTTACTCTCTTTCTCTCTCATCAATGCCGCAATCGATGGGAGGGCGTCTAAATCGTTGTTTTTCTAAAAATCTCTACAGTGTACGTTTAATCATCCGATTTTTAGAAAAACAACGATTTAGACGCCCTAAATCGTTGTTTTTCTAAAAATCTCGACAGTGTAAGTTTAATCGAATAACGATATTCGTGTAATTATTATTAGTGACCTAATAAACAGTGCATTTTTAAAAATATATTTTGCTACTAATTAACTAAGAAATATATTTTATATCATAATACAATATAAATATTGATTTTCTAAGAATCGACCTTGTATATATTTTTTTTAATCGATATCAGTCACTTCGATTTGAATCTATCGATAATAAATTTTATCAAAGTACGGTAACCCTATGCAATGCCAGCCAAACCATAAACATAACAATACAAATAAATTACGAAGTTATATTTGAGTTGCTCTAACGTTGGTAAACTGTAGTTTTTTTAATTTGGCTGGGTTACTAGTGTCACAACAGATTAGGTATGGTTACTTTTGGTCCATAAATCGCGAATGTCAAATGTCAGTGTGCTACGCATAGTAAAAACGTGATTTATGCTTTCGTCGTATTATCCTAAAGAAGTGTGTGTGCGTGTATGCATATGCCGAAATTGTTTTAGTTTGCGTGAATTTGTTACACGAACTCGCGAGTGCCTGCGCGGCAAAGTTTGAAATTTTATATTGAATGTTAGGTTAGAATTTTTATTTAAAATGATTATGTAGTTTAATTGAATCAATATATCATATTATTGAATCTTATGAGGTAATCATTGCTTATTTGCCTATATGGAATGCACGCCACTGTCCGTCAGTCAAAGCCATTTTTCAATTTAGGCCATAGTAGGGCACGTAAAGGTCGAGCCAGTTCCTCCTTTTATATATTTTATTTTTAAGCACATAAAACAAATCGTGAACATAATAATACATTATCAATTTTAAAGTTATACATAATTGTGTATTTGTTTACATACAAACATAAATAAGGTATGGTTCATGCCCCCTATATGCCCATCCTTCGAGCCGGATTTTGACGGGCAGTTGGCGCAGTTGGTTAAGGTTCACCTTACGCGCCGCAGGTCGTGGGTTCGATTCCCACACAGGACATGCAGTTGTGTGCATGAACATGTCTGTATGTCCTGAGTCTGGGTGTAATTATGTATATAAACTTTAAGTATGTATTTACAAACAAAAAGTAGTATATGTATTATATCAGTTATCTGGTTTCCATAGTACAAGCTCTGCTTAGTTTGGGATCAGATGACCGTGTGTGAGGAATGTCCCAGGATATTTATTTATTTATT
>OX596243.1:16380243-16415325 GCA_951394255.1 Polyploca ridens
CTCTAAGTTCGGTTTCGCGTGGATATCCCACACCTGTCGATGATAAACATTTAATATTACATACCATTAATTTTTAACGTCAGAAAGGTGACAAGGAGGCAGAGGGCCACCTGATAGTAAAGAGGCCACCGACGCCACGTTGTCCTAAAAATCATTACAGTATAAGGCACGAGTCGTGAGCACAGATAGGCAGTAGTGGAGGCAAATTCGCGCATGTAATCTTTTGGCCAAATCATCCATCATCATCATCATCATCAGCCTACAGCAGTCCACTGCTGGACATAGGCCTCACCCAATGCGCGCCATTTCACCCTATCTTCGGCTCGACGCATCCACTTCCTACCAGCAGCTTTTCGCAGATCGTCACTCCATCTCGCTGGAGGGCGCCCTACACTACGTTTGCCGAGGCGCGGTCTCCACTCAAGAACACGTTTTCCCCACCGGTTATCGGTTCTTCGGCATATGTGACCAGCCCACTGCCACTTCAGCTTGCTAATTCTATGAGCTATGTCGATGACCTTGGTTCTCTGTCGGATAACCTCGTTACGGATCTTATCCTTCAGAGAAACTCCGAGCATAGCTCGTTCCATAGCTCGCTGAGCGACCTTAAACTGGTGCACTAGCCGTACCGTGAGTGTCCACGTTTCGGCTCCGTATGTCATAACGGGTAGGACGCACTGGTTGAAAACCTTCGTTTTCAAACTCTGCGGTATGGGTGACGCGAAGACCCTACGAAGTTTCCCAAACGCTGCCCAGCCCAGCTAGATCCTTCTCTTGGCTTCCCATGTAATCTTTTGGCCAAATCACAGTAGCAAAATGACACGCAAGAATCCAGTAGACCACGAGCATCGACTGACTAACCAATCGTGTGCAGCTCGGCGCTCCCCTCCCCTTCTTCATTCCACCAAACAGACCGAAAAATTTACTACTGCGCAGGTGTCACTTTGTGCTCACGACTCATGCCGGTTACTGTACCTGAATTGACTTCACAACAGCTTAACACTATTGTTAGGCCACCTGAATATGTTATACATACATATTAAGCTACAAAGAGGATGTTTCTAGTGGTATCACCAGAAACTGAGTTGGTCTCACATTAAATATGTTTAGCACAAGAAACACTGTTTAGGTTTTTAGTACTTACGAGTACAGAAATCTGAGAGTTGATACGTAAAGAGATTTCAGTTTAGGCCCTAGGAAAGCATCTCTGATGGTTAAAGTAACTGAAGTTACCACTGTTTAGAAAGTCAGTCTTCAACTGAGAAGAACCAGCAAGATATTACACGTGATCTCTCCCTTAGGAACTTAGAACAAAGAGAAGCCCATTCAATTTGAAAAATAAAGTGATTAATTATTCAAACTTCAATGCGAAAGCTCTAAAATAAAATTGATATGATAACAAAGTCAACAAGGGGTTAATTGTTTTTATATTGTGTGACCTACCATGGCTTATCAGGGTTGCCAGCGCTTCAGGGGGTAAAAAATAGTAGAATAGTGACTTTCTTTCACAAAAATAGTGACATAATAGTGAGTTCTTCGTCTAAATAGTGACCAAATAGTGATATATTTATAATTGTTTTTAATTATGTTATTTAATGTCTGCGTCGAATGGCGCGCAAAAATAAAATGCTTTTCTTTCTTCTTCTTTTTTATATAATCTCAAGCAATTTAGGAACTTTTGTGAAACCTAGTATACTTTTTCACCATTTCAGAGCTCATTTGCAGTTATTCGCTCAAAGAACAGCTCGACTGGGGAAGTACCTCCACCTTACAGAATACCGCAGCCAAATAACTTTATGTTGTGTGAAGTTGTGTTCCTGCGCGTGAGTAAGGTCGCCAGAGCTCATAGGGGAGGGGGGAAAGGTCGGTAACGCGTGAGCGATGCTTCGTGTGTTGCAAGCGTCCATATGGCTACGGTAACCGCTTACCATCAGGCGGGCCGTAAGCTTGTTTACCGACTTAGTCGTATAAAAAAAAAATCCGTGAGAAATTTTTAGGATATGGGATGTAAATGATGGACAAGACAAATGCTACAATAAAAGTATAAGAATATTTATAAAGATACATCATTTTTTACTTTTTGGGGATTGAAGTTGCTCGCGTCCGTAAGTTTACCCTCATGATCCCTGGGTGGTGCTAAACGAGCAACAAATTCCGATGGTAGGTTTCAGCCGTGGCTTGTCACCACCCCCCGAACTATGCCACGCCGCCAAGCGTCTGCCGTGCTCCGGCATGAAGTTCTTGGAAGCTCATTGTGGGGTTGGGTTAGGTTAGTAAGTTAGGTTGGAGGTGTGCCCAGCCTGGGCAAGCGAGCGCAGCGAGCTCTGCGCCGAAGTGGGGACAGATCTCTCGCTGCCAAGCGTGGTTCGCGCTGTGGTTGACAGCGAGAGATCGTGGGACGCACTCCACTCCTTTTGCGAGCGAGTTATGCTCGCAAAGGAGGCGGCGGAACGTGACAGGGAGGATACTACCACCCTGGCTATCCGCCGCAGGAGAACCGGGCGTCGGAGGGCGGCTTTTTTGAGCCACCTTCCCCCCAACATGGGCCCAAGGGTGGCGGACTCGGGGGAGTCTGCCGCCCATCAACACCGGGCCCGAGTAGTGGAGCGTGTGTTCCCGCACGCTACTCAGGAGGAGACGCGGACGAATGCTTCGGCGCCCCCGAAAAAAAAAAAAAAAAAAAAGGTTAGTAAGTTAGGTAAGCAGTTGCGTTGCACTAGTGAACCGGTCTCGGCGATGTAGGTAATGTGTACGGGTAGTCTCGTCTTGAAGGATAGTGGGATCCGAAGCACGGTTCTCCGCTGGCCGACAGCAGTTATAATGGAGTCCAAGTAGTGGGCCAGCTATCTACGAAACTTTGACTTTGACTTTGAACATGCAAAAATCCCGAGCTCCATCGTGCCGGTTGGCGACCGGGTGAAATGACCCGATGGCCACAGCAGTTCGTCCCCGCAGGCTCCAGATGAGCCTCCCATCAGTTCATCTTTCTTACGTTTGTCCCATGGTTCCTATTGCAATGCCTTGCTTAACTGTCACTCACCCACTCACCTATTCACTCCACATGACCAAAAGTAAAAGAGTAGCGTTAAACAGCGGAAGCACGTCCTCTCACTCAAAGTGCACTTCTCTCATATTCGAGGTCTGCACTCTAATCTCGGAGCCGTCCATCTCCACCTTGAGACGGACAAGCCTAACCTACTCTTTCAGACGCAAATCAGATGTCCTTCAGACGCGGCATACCTATATTGCCCAGGGTATACCCTGGAGTACAACTTCAAACCACGTGCTGGGATCTTCGTGTATACTCGCGATGACATCTGCTGTCGGCGTCTCCGTGGCCTTATAAAAACAGGTTTTTCCGTCCTGTTGATATTGGTGGGCAATGGTATAGAGCAAATCCTCTATGCCTCTATCTACCGATCGCACAGCGGTGACCAGAAGATGATTGGGCTTTTTCAATACCTCGGCGAAACGGCGGACGTGGTCCAGCGAAAATCCCCGAGCGCGCAGCTGGGCCTCTTGGGGGACTTTAACGCTCATCATCGTGAGTGGTTGTAGCTATACCAGGAAAACGACCTTGCTGGGAGAGAGGCGTTGAAACTAGCTATTACGCTAAATCTCTCTCAGCTCGTTCACGAAGCCACGCGCGTTCTGGTTGTTGCTGATCACACAGCCAAATGCGACAACTTCTGCTGACAACAGATCCTGAAAGGTACTCAGTGTCGGAGAATGCCCCATTGGGAACCTCCGACCACTGTCTGTTGAAAGTGTGATGTCCTACTCTCCGCCTGACCCTGGCCTAAAAAGCTCCAGGCGAGTTTGGCGATACAATTCAGCAGATTGGGATGAGATTAAACTTGCTTTACTTCCGATGTTTAACCCGTCCAGCTGTGTGAGTGCCATATTAGATGTGATATATTGAGCTATGGAGTATTATATCCCATTTTCCGATATATCACTCAATAGCGGTCTCCCAAGTGGTACAATGCTGATTGTGCCTCTGCT
The DNA here is from genome assembly GCA_951394255.1 of Polyploca ridens. Classification (NCBI taxonomy): domain Eukaryota; kingdom Metazoa; phylum Arthropoda; class Insecta; order Lepidoptera; family Drepanidae; genus Polyploca; species Polyploca ridens. Next base: position 16,384,249 of record OX596243.1, read on the forward strand.
GAGGCACGTAAACAGTCAGCTTACCATCACAACATCTTACACGGGTTTGAAGAAGAAAGGCGTTAACATCGCTGCCAAATAGTGCAACAAGGCCCTAAAGAAGGCGCATTTCGACCATGTAAAGAAAGAAAGAAAAAAAAGATATGTTGGCCGGATCTTGAAAAAGCTATCTTACCCCTCTGGGAGTAAAGCTTTCTGGTCCGTTGCCAAATCGGTCGAGACTAATTTCTGCCACCCATCGCTGCCGCCATTGCTGAAGCCTGATGGATCACTAGCTTACACTGCTGTAGAGAAGAAGGCAAAAGGAGGTTGAAAAGATACTACGCGCTCTAGACGTGAATAAAGCTAGTGGTTCCGACGGCATTCCAGCCATTGTCCTGCGCAATTGTGTGCCCGAATTGATTCCTGTCTTGACACTCCTTCTAATGGGTCAAGTTCCGAAAGTCTGGAAGCTTGCTAACGAGCAGCCTGTGCATAAGAAGGGCAGCCGTACTAATCCTTCATAATATCGACCGATTGCGATCACTTCCATACTCTGCAAGACTATGGAGCGTGTATTAAATCGGAGGCTCCTGTCATACCTCGAAAATAACGAACTCCTCATCGATCGACAGTACGGTTTCCGGCAAAAACGGCCCACTGGAGATTTTCTTGTGTATACCACACATCTATGGAGCGAAGCCATTGCGAGACACGGGGAAGCAATTGCCATATCCCTCGATATTTCTAAGGCTTTCGATAGGGTCTGGCACACCAGCCTTCAGGAAGCTTCAGGAAGCAGCAAGCTTCAGGAATTCCATATAAAGGAAGCTTACTTTATATGGAATTCCTGATGGCCTGTGCGCTTGGATTTCCGATTTCCTGAGTGAACCGTCTATACAAGTGGTCATACACGGGTGCTCATTAGACCTCTTGCCAATAAATGCCGGAGTTCCTCAGGAATCAGTTCTCTCTGCAACCTTATTTCTGCTGCATATCAATGATCTGCTAAAACCCGGCATCTTTGTTTGGGTGCGCAGACGACAGCACTGTTGCAGAGAGATACATTTCCAGCGTGCGAGCCACCAGTGACGGGATCCAATTGCTTCGAGAGGCCATGGTAGAGCGTTTGAACGTGACCTTACAGGCGGTCTTCGATTGAGGCAAAGCCAATATGATCTTTTTTGACGCCAACAAGACACAGACGTGTCTTTTCACCGTCAAACGGAGTCCATTCCACCAGGCTCCTACTTTCTGAAATGTATACTTGCACACGGTCTTAACCCAGCTCCGATCTTATCCAAACGCACCTTACGTCTAAGGAAGGTCGGAACCATCGCTACGCAAATTAAACTCTCACTTGGACGGCTTTTTTTTCAAGCGGCGGTGGTGCGAGACCATTCGCGCGCACGTAGGACGCATGTCACTGCATTGGACCGCATCGCAATCGCGATAGCTTATATTGGACGCCGCTTTATACGTCACTCAGAGATGACGTAATGATGTAAATCGTACCGTTTAGGGAAAAGAAAAAAAATATTTTACAATAAATAAGATTATTGTGCTACAAAACTTTGCATAACGACAACTGAACTTGAGTGATATATTTTTTCTTTTTCCTCAAAGTCATTGTAGAGATACGATATGAAAAAATAATTACACATTTACCATAGATTTATAACAATCTATGGCTAAACTAGATCTCGCACAACATATACTAAAAGTGATTCCACGCGGGACTTTGTCCCCTATCAACGCGAGTTTATCGTAGTTAGCGAGTCGAGGTACAATTAAACCACTTCTGAGCTCTGAAATAGTGACAATAGTGACCATATTCTGAAAATAGTGAGAAAAGTGACAGGATTTTAAAATAGTGACTAATAGTGATAATAGTGACTCGCTGGCAACCCTGTGGCTTATACAAAGCATTAACTATTTATATCATCACATCAAACAACGTTCGCGATAAGTTCTAATAATATTCAATATAACTATTATCAAGCTGTGCCCAGACTGTGTTATCTAATGACCCACTTGTTTATCATAGAAACGCGTGCAGACTATTTAAATTTCAAGAGTCATCAATTATTATCATTGTTCTCTACATTTAATGTTTTGAATCTGTTGTGATGTATGGCAAAATATGATTTATTATCATCTACATAAAGTACATACTTAAGAATTATGAGTTATTCCCTAAAATCAATATAGTATTGTGTTCTGTTGCCATATAGCATCTTGCACGTAATGCCAAACAGAAAACGGACATACCTACATGCAGATATTTGAGTGCTTTTTTGCAAACAATAATTCATTATTAACAAACTTCCTTAGACTGAGATATTAACGGGTAATTTTTTTACCCTAAAAAATACTAATACTGTTTGCAAATAGGTTCTGATGACAGAATTTACAATTTGATGGTAAGTAAATGTAGCCAGAGCCAGCGAGGCGAGTAGGTACTACAGAGAGAACCTTACCACTGCCCATGATAAGGTTTCCTTGTAGAATAAGCAGTTTCAGATGTATTTCATATCTAAACTAATATTATAAAGAGGAAAGATTTGATTGTTTGTTTGTTTGCATTGAATAGGCTCCGAAGCTACTGAACCGATTTGAAAAATTCTTTCACTGTTGGGACACTATCCCTGGGTGACATAGGCTATATAATATTTTTAAAAAAATTAGGGATCCTTACTAAAACTCCAATAATGTAACCCAAGGTGTAAAACATTACCTAAAATATTCATTTCATCGCGTGCGCTGCGAAAACTAATGATGATAGAATAAAATAATGTACTACGACTTTGTAGAAGACATCATTATTCACAAAAAAGGTCGCGACATTATATGTCTAACTATTATAGTTATGCCACATAAACTAATATTATAAAGAGGAAAGATTTGATTGTTTGTTTGTTTGTTTGCATTGAATAGGCTCCGAAGCTACTGAACCGATTTGAAAAATTCTTTCACTGTTGGGATGCTACACTATCCCTGGGTGACATAGGCTATATTATATTTTCAAAAAAATTAGGGATCCTTACTAAAACTCCAATAATGTAACCCAAGGTGTAAAACATTACCTAAAATATTCATTTCATCGCGTGCGCTGCGAAAACTAATGATGATAGAATAAAATAATGTACTACGACTTTGTAGAAGACATCATTATTTACAAAAAAGGTCGCGACATTATATGTCTAACTATTATAGTTATGCCACAATAAGTGATCTTTTATTTTAAAAAATTAATAGAAATGCCGCCGCTAGAAAAAGCTCTTTATTTGTATCTTGGTATTAATCCTTATCAAAATAAATTACTTCATATTCAAGACTGCTTCAATACCTTTGTATAACTTTTTGAATTATTCAATTCGGACATTCCATTCGAAAGATATCACGAGTTTAAAAATTTAAGTATTAAAAACGTTTGTAAAAAACTCCTCCGAGACGGCTTGACCGATTCTTATGAAATTTTGTGTGTAGGGCAGGGCATGGCATGGCAGGGCAGGGCAGGGCAGGGCAGGGCAGGGCAGGGCAGGGCAGGGCAGGGCAGGGCAGGGCAGGGCAGGGCAGGGCAGGGCAGGGCAGGGCAGGGCAGGGTAGGGCGCGAAAATCTATCGACACCTCATTACGACATTGCACCCGTGCGAAGCCGGGGCGGGTCGCTAGTACGAAATATAGATAATGTTTTGAAAGGCATCCCTAAAGCTGAAGGTATACTTAATTTCTGATAACTAAGACTTCTTTACCTTAATAGTTTTGTCCCTGGAGGCGGTAGCGAGCCACGGCATCTCCGGGTGCCAATCACAGGCGAACACAGGGCCGGAGTGAGCCGTGAACTGCTGCAGACATCTCTCATGACGCCTCACATCCCACAGTTGGACGTTCCCATTCTCCGACACGGCAGCAAAAGTGTTTGCTTGGTGTGGACTGAATTGTACGTCGCGGATTGATTCTGTGTTGCTAAATATTAAAAAAAAGAACAGTTAGCTAACTATCTGGATGTGTATGAGTGGATTCCTGCAGCTAGAGAACTCTCTGTGCTACATGAATCTGAGGGTCAATTCACACAGAGACGCTTAGATAGCAATACAATTTAAAACTTTATCTACTACACTAACAGGTGCACATTTCAGTGACAGAATTCGTGACAAGAGACTCGCGCCGCCGCAAGGTGTATCCGAATTCTCTACGTGAAATGTGTACCCTTTTGTTTACTAAATAAAGTTCTATATTCTATTGTTATTTTATTAAGTGCGCGCCGCGTCGCGTCGCGTCACTTCCCGTGGGCTGACCCTTAGAGAATCTTTGTGATTCAATCATTACGGGACAAGGATGTTAAAAAAAAAACGGATATATTCTCGCTTACAAAAAACTGTGTCGCTCAAGTCGGCCACCACGCTGTACGTACAAGCTGGCACGCACACATTAGGTGAGCGCGGGTAAAAGCTCTGTGTAAACGGCGACAGTCTCGTTTCTCGCGGAAATGCCAACTAATGTGTGGCCGACTCTCATAGACACAGTTTTTTGTTAGCGACAATATGTCCGACGTAGTTTGTGTTACGGGCTTGATTAAGGGAAAGCTGATACGGATGCCAAATTTGATATACACTCATCAAAAAAATCAATCAGTATCGTTTTTGAGTTTATGTATTTTCTAGTTATTTCTTTTTTTTAATTACGTGATCTGTGCACACATATCCTATGTACATAATGGATGGTTAATTCATTTACATACAATATTTCTGTGTTAACATGTCAATGAACTTTTAATTCAAATTTATGCAAATAAAACTACAGGAAAATATAAAAATAAATTAAGGATCAATGAACTAAAGAGTAGATAAAATTAATAACCGCTAACCCGAATATTAAATCTAGATAAAGCATAATCAAACATCATTATACACATGATACACATAAAGTCAAAATAATTATAGTCCGTCACTCACCTGATAAATGTCCTCGCAACTTCCTTCATCCGGAGGTCAAAGCACTTCATCATGCCATCCTGAGAGCCGGAGATGAGGAGCGCTGGCTCTGTTAGATGGAAGCTCACCTAGTGAATATGGAATAAATAAGTCATAACCTATCCACTTCAATAAATCTACTTAATACAACTAACTACAAACTAAGAAATAGTGGGAGACCTAGGGCTGCACTAAGAAAGGCTTTCTTGATATTCTGTTGGCAGAATAGTGATTTGCGAGTGCTGGGCTGCACCAGATAGATGTAAGAATGACAGATTACTGTGCCCATATCCAGAAAGTTTGGAAAACATTATTAGTTGTAGAGTTACCTTGTTAACAGTTCTCTTGTGGTCAGAGAACACATGCTCTTGTTTCGAGCGTCCTGACCGCCCCAAGTTCCACACCACCACTGCGCCATTCGTTGCAGCTGTTGCTAATGTGTTCTCTGGAATTTTTTATGTTGGTTACCATTCAGCTGTTAGATGGTAAAGTAGTACACCCATATTGACACTACTGTCCAAATTCTTACCCTTGAATAAAATATTAATTAATTATGCACAATCTAAGATAAATGCTGCTCTTCCTCAGTACAGACTATGTAAAAAAAGGAGTGAGATATAGTAGCTGTATGTGGAAGTCGAGGGAGTTGTTTATTTTATTTATTTATTTATGTTTAAAAAAAATACAAAATCATGAAAAACTATGCAATATTTTGCCACTATAGACATTGTGACGTGCCAAAGTCATGTTTCGTTTTATGTAAGCAACCAATGACTATATAATCAACAAACACTAAAATTGTATACCATTTTTCTTAATTTATTTTAACTTCTTTGGTTACGTAAAAATATTCATACTTATTTACTCAGATATTTTACTACTGTATTGTATAGAAAGCTACGAGAAGAGCAGGTAAAGTATAAAATGAGGACAAATAAAACATCTTTTTTGAATAAACAGATTGGTTAGGTTAGGTTTGAACTTTGACAATGCAGTGCTAGTTATAAATTTATGCACTATAGAAAGGATCATAAAGGTCCACACTTCCCCCCACTTCCCCCGACAATAAAAATCGTATCTAAAAAAGGAGGGGATGTGCACAACTTTTCCTTCACTGGGGGATTCTATACCTACCCCCCTCCCTATTCTCCCCCTTAAATCTATGGACGTAAAAGTACATACCTACCTTGCAGTGCCCTTTTTAGCCCCCCAGATGCCTTAGATTACTTGATTTTGCTATGAGATAATTTTACCACTTTCAAAATCATCCTTAACGTAAGAGAATCAAGTAGGTACTTATCTGATTAAAAATAATATGACTTACCCTCAATAGTGCTCCAGGCAACATCAATTGAAGAAAAGTTAAGGTTCAGATTTTTTCCAACTCGTAAATTGCACACCTCCGAAAACTCATTTTCTCCGATCGAAAATACTTTGAATACTACAAAAAATAATTACCACTCATTAATAACTAGAAACTAGCACAAAAAACATATTGTTTATATTTATTGTTACCATTTCGACCGGCAATGACCACTTGAGAACAATCCTTATTAAGAGCGAGGGCGTTTGCTGGACCCTCCTGGGATACGCAAATTGTATTAGACGGTATCATAATTACCTATATAAATTTAATTGGAGCAAGTAAATAAAGATTAAGCTATTTTTTGACACATCACTGTAATAAAATAAACGAACTATTTATAGATTTTAGTTTACGTAAAATAATTTGTAAGATTATATTAGGATTTCGTTGGATGTTGTCGGCCTTCTGTCTCTGAACTCTGAGGTTATTTATTTATTTTATTTCTTTTCATTCGTCGTTTGTTTGGTTTGGTCGGTTGTAAGTTTGGTAGGTAAGTGTCAAGTCCTACTGTCACCAGTGTCTCCATATGTAAATCGGCATTTACCGTGTTGCAAGGGTAAAAATACCGTGTTTTTAGGCAAAATTACGGTGGATCAGCTTATATTGTACCGTGTAAATTACCGTGTAATTTTTTAAAGGATACAAACAATAATATAACCTAGATACCGATTGCAGCGTCTTCTGCCGGGCTGATTTGTGAATGTAAACCATCCAGGGCGCCACCCAAACGCATACAAAAAAATCATTCAAATCGGTCCAGCCGTTTAGGAGTTCAGTGACAAACACACGTACAGTAGAATGGTCCCTGGATGGTTTAGATAGGTTAGGGTAGGGTAGCACTACGCGAACGAAGTTGCGCCGGGCAGCTGGTATATCATATAAACCTAAAAAATGGGCTAATATTCAATCAAAAGAGAGCTATATACTATGTTTTAGAGCTGACAATGTTGAAATTGAGCTAAAACATCTAAAAGAGTTAAGTTGGTAACACTGTTCCTGTATGTTTAAATAAGGACGAGAATAGATTGCCGAGGTTTGGTAGTTTTTATCTATGGGTGAGTGGAGATAGAAGTTTTAATAACCCGGGATTCCCGGTAACCAAGAGCAGTGTTGCCATTACAAAACACATATGTTAAGTTCACTGAGATTCGTTTTACGCAGTATAGTGATGAAACATTAATAACGTAATTTTTTAAATACGGTGACATATGACACGGTAATACCTTATTACCTTGACGGTAGATTAAGACCAGATTACGGTGTTTCTACGGTAATTACCGTGTATATGGAGACACTGACTGTCACTGTCAATAAGTAGGGGTGCGTTCAGTTTCTGCGTCGTGTGTTCGACTGACCAAAAAGTATATAGTAACTATCCATAAAGTAACGCCTGACGATCATCGTACGTAGTGTTCAGTAACTCTGTGTGATCGTCCGAGTGATCACACCCATGGTATAAATTCTTGGATCATGATCACACCGAACCGTTTAATAACATCGTCGGACGTCTTCCGACGATTACACCGGTCACACCGTGAAATAGGTGGGTGAAAATCACACCAATATCACTTTGACAACTAAATAATAGAAAATAGCGCCAATAATCTTAGAATTTTAGAAAATTTTCGATTGGTAACCTATTTTACTATATGCAAAATGAAGAATGTTCACTAATTTTGAATAAAAAATATATGTGAAAGAATTATTTCAATACGACAATTACTTTCCGAGATATAGAATTTTTAAATGAGCGCGCGACGCCGGATTTGACCGCCCGGTACTTGATGCGTGTGACGTCATGTTTCAATGCTCGCTCAGTCCGTCGCGCTCATAGAAATACAATGTACCAGAGTGGCAGTTACCGAGTGAGAACTGTCGGAATGGGTTTGAACAAGGCAACGATCCCACCGCAAGCGCTAGTAGTCGTTGTCGAGTACTAGCTGTGCGCGTCGGGTGCGAATTGTACGGATGTTTGTTTTTGTTTTTACCAATAAACATGGTTAAATGTGCAGTTCAAACGTGCAGGAACGATAGTAGGACACACTTAAAATATAAATCTAACGTCACTTTTCATCGGTAAGTCGAAATATTGATGCATTTCTAACAATTAAATTACGCGTCTCGGGGGTGAAATAGACGCGAGGGGCGGGCACGATTTGGCCTCCCGCGCTGCCCCGCACTGCCGCGCCGCGACTAGTGATGTAGCGCGATGGATACTGCAGTCGATAAATATTCTAATAGTTCATAAAAAAGTTGTGGGTCTTTTGAGAACTAACGGCCTTACTCATAAACGCTATTTAAAGTTAAGTCATACTTAAAACAGTTATTTAAAAAAATCTTCACTCATAAACGGTATTTATCCCTATTCACTGCTTAAAAACGTTATTTAAAGAGCTGTCAAATTAAACAACCTACGACCCTTGTTTAACGGGCTAAATAGCAAAATGGCCGCCAAATAAACAGCTGTTGCTTGATTGCTATAGCATATTTTTCATTGATTTCTGAAAATAAGCTGGATATATGATATTAGATTATATAGAAACACCATAAATTACTTAAACTTGTACCTCGATGACCGAGCTTTGCTCGTTTTTTTTTTTGGTAAATCATTTTTTTTTTATACTACTTAATCGGTAGACAAGCATACGGCCGCCTGATGGTAAGCGGTTACCGTAGCCATATAGACGCTTGCAACACAAGAAGTATCGCTCAGGTTACCGACCTTTCCCCCCTCCCCTATGAGCTATTTTTTCTCACAAAAGAACTCAAAAGCAAAAAAAAATATCATCTGGACTCGAACAGGGTCTTCTGGTTTCGGGACCGCCCGATTTGGCTATGATAACCTTGTAAATGGTGGCAAAATTTACATTCGTATTCTAATGATATTGTTCAACCTTATTCCACCATCCCCATTTTTACACCGAACCACAAGACGCCGGGAAAATTTTCACCCGTACGTTGTTGACATACCGAATATACGGACACAGCGTTTTGCATCCTCATTTATAATGCGGACAGCAAGGGAGTGGAACTTGCTTCCGGCGTCTGTGTTTCCTGACGCTTACAATCTAGGTACTTTCAAGGCCAGAGTGAATAGGTTTCTTCTGGGTAAGCGTGTTTCATCTTAGGCTTCGTCATCGCCCCTTATGGGCGGGTCAGTGGCCAAACGCAAGCCCATTTAATAAAAAAAAAAAGCAGTTTTTCATTGCCTGAAAACACGGATAAAACGACGTTTTCTAAAAATGAAACCTAGCTTGATCGATTTATCGCCCCCCGAAACCCATTGGAGATTCAGATCATATACAATATAATATTATCATAAAACACATAATAAAACTTTTCAAATTGTTGTTTTTTCTTTTTTTTAAAACCTCCATAACTGTCAAATTTATGGTCTTGACGTTGGTGTCGCCATATATAATATTATTTTTGCTCTTTAAATCCTTCAATAACTAAATCATGATTAAAATGCGTTTATGAGTAAAGAAAAGTTAAACACTGAATAACATTTTAAATAGTATTTAGCTATATACTATTTAATCCGTTATTTAAGAGATTTTTATGAGTAAGACCGTAAATGTTTTATTTTTTTATGGAATGTTAATAGTATACCTAAATATTAAAGTAATTATTCGGTTTTAATAATTAATTGAATTGTTCAGTCGGAATTTGTGTTTTACGACTTTTTTGAGACTGAACAATAAATTCAAAGGAATGTGGTGAATGGCAAAATGAAAATTAAAATTACTTCCTCGGTAATATTATACTGAAGTGCCAGTTGTTTAACAAGCTTTTATTAGCTTCACGTGTAGGTAACTAAGTATGTAAACTAATCTATGATGTCGATTTTATTTAACCAACTTCTAGTCACCGTATGGTACGACACAATTATGTTGGTAAACCTGTGACAAAATGGTGTGGGGCGCTTTTTAACACGCTTTTATTAGCTTCACCTGTATGTATAAATGTACGTTTATATGTACGTTTATATGTATGCTTGTAATGTAATCTTCAAACGCAATTTTCATCGACTTCTCATCGTAAAATTTTGCACACTTATCGAGTACTGATGACAATACAATAAGTAGGTACCATTGAGCTGATCTGATGATGGATCCGGAAAGTAGGCACTGGAACTCCATAACGGAATAATGTATGTTAGCCGTGTTTGGACTTGTTGGAATCGTCTTCAGATGCATTTTGACCAGATATGGTTCTATTTCATTATTCTACCTACATTCAGTAATTTACGAGATTAGTGGCCTATCAATTAGCATATCTAGAACTTATGTGCCAGAAATATCATCCATTATCTCATCATCATCATCATCTGTCAGTTTAGTTCTGAAAAGCTAAAATGCGTGCCGTGAGATAATTTTGTCACCGAATCAGCTGGTGTACCTACAGTGAAAATCAAATGAATAAATGCCGCGCTTTTTCAAAGTGAACTTCACCGCGCACGACTTAATGCGGTAAGAAAATTATCTCAAGGCGCGCATCACGCGCATGTTAACCCTGATGGATACGTTATCAGGAAGCAGTGAAACTGATAGTAAGTTACCTCAAAATGAGCAAAAATTCGTATTTTTTGTTTTTGCATCCAGGGTCATTCGAAATGCGTAGGCACCTAATAAATTTACCATTTCAATATTAATTTTATGCTTACATACGGTTTGTATATTTGCCAGAACTTACTAAATAGGTAAGCAACATACATACCTATACATACTACAATGAATTATGCGGCTATCGATAATTCGGGGCACAACGCAGTTACGTCCCTATTGTCACATATTCATCAATATAAATATCTATAGCTCATCTGCCTACGCTGGTACTGGGTGAAACTGTGCGATACTCGCGTTCTCGTATATTGTATTTCTATGGTCGCGCTCTTTTTCTCTTGAAAAATCTTATTCCTTGGGTTTATAAATTTGAAACTTAGCACTATTACTTATTTAATCAAATAATACAGCTTCTCATTATTAGATTTTTAAAACTACCCCTAAAAGGGGGTTTAGGAGGTGTTAAAGTTTGTATGGAATAAACCTACCGCGCGGTCCGATTAACTTAAAACACGGTTTTAATACATCGTATAAACCTAAAAAAACACGTGTTTTTGGGTTTCGCGAAAATCGACCCCTAGTAGGGCAAAAAGGGGTAATAATGTTTTAAGGGGAGGATTTTACTACGTCTGTATTAACTCAAAAATTGGAATACATTACTTCCTTTTGTAGCCTAAGAAAGGATTTTAGAAATTCCATCCCTCCATCCAGTGGGTAAAGAAGAGGACGCAGGTAAAACGGCGGGGCGGAGTGTTAGTTTAGAGATAAAATCAAGGCTTATTGTTTTGAAGATCGTCAGTATAGTGAGAGTCTGCTATCTACACATTATTCATTTATAGTGTGCATTATTTTGGTACCCCCGCAGTTTCACCTGCGCGTACCTACAGTTTGAATTTTTTGCGCGGAACCCCGTTATTATTTTTCTAAAATAAAATTAGCCTAAGTTCCTTCTTATAACATACGCTATCTACCTGTGATAGTCTCCTTAAATCGGTCCAGCCGTTCCGTAGGTTAGGACACAGATTACTAAATATTTACTACGTAAGTAAGGAGGCCGGAACAAACTGTGTCAAATGTTTAATCCGCATGCGCAGACGGTTACTATAAAAATAAATAAATAAATATCCTGGGACATTCCTCACACACGGTCATCTGATCCCAAACTAAGCAGAGCTTGTACTATAGAAACCAGATAACTGATATAATACATATACTACTTTTTATTTGTAAATACATAATTAATATACATAATTACACCCAGACTCAGGACATACAGACATGTTCATGCACACAAATACATGTCCTGTGTGGGAATCGAACCCACGACCTGCGGCGCGTAAGGTGAACCTTATTAACCAACTGCGCCAACTGGCACGTATAACAAGTGTATAAATAGGTACAGATAAAACATTACTACTTATTTGTTATCTATAACGTAAACCGTCTTATTAATAAATAAGGTGTAAGTCAAGTATAGTTAAACCTAGGATTAAAATATATCCGTCACTTTCTAATGTCATATAAACAAAAAGGGCTGGAGCATGGCTGGAGCTATCTTAATACCTGGGTGTTACAAGACTGACTTACACCTTATTTTTTAATAAGGGGGAAAAGGTTTGGTAAGTACCTACTTAAAATTAATTCTTTTAGGTAAATAATGCAAAACAATAATACAAATTCAAATACACACACAGGAAGCATGTGCATTCTTACTTACTCCTCGCTTTTCAGCGGCAACGGAATCACTATTCGTCGATAAATTAATGGGCAACTATAAGGCTATCTATTTTAATCCTTCATGATTTAATAAAGGTTTTTTTGTATTGTAATGACCTTGATTAAGAATACACACACTATGAACGTAACAGTAGAATAATTCACGGATGAAACAAAACACTTTCCCCTAATATTTCCGCAGTGTGACACCTCCATGCCCCCGCAGTGTGACACCTCCATGCCGGAGATAAGCATTACCCAACGGGAAGTCCGGCGAGAATTGCTTTCTCTGGACGTCCATAAGTCGAGCGGGCCAGACGGCATACCGGCAGTGGTGCTGAAGCGGTGTGCTCCTGAATTGTGTCCTGTACTAACGCGTCTTTTCGCGCTTTCCTTCACCAAAATGAAAGTCCCGTCTTCGTGGAAGACTGCCCACGTACACCCAGTGCCCAAAAAGGGCGATAGATCGGACCCGACGAATTACAGGCCTATCGCCATCACGTCCCTTCTCTCTAAAGTCATGGAGCGAGTGATCAACAGGCAACTCCTGAGATACCTAGAGAATCACGATTTGTTGAGCGACCGACAATATGGCTTCCGCCACAATCGCTCGGCTGGTGACCTTCTAGTGTATCTCACACAGCGTTGGTCTCTCGCCATCGAGAGTCAAGGTGAGGCATTGGCAGTGAGCCTAGATGTGGCGAAGGCGTTCGATCGGGTCTGGCACCGGGGTCTCCTAGCGAAGCTACCAGCATACGGGCTTCCCGAGGGACTATGCAAATGGGTCGCCAGCTTTCTGTCCAGCAGATGCATAAGAGCCGTCGTAGACGGTAGCTGCTCCGATAGCATGGACATAAATGCCGGCGTCCCGCAAGGGTCTGTGCTGTCCCCAACATTGTTCTTACTGCATATCAATGATATGCTGTCTATTGACGGCATTCATTGTTATGCAGACGACAGTACAGGGGACGCTCATTACACGGGCCGTGCTAATATCCCTCGTTCCGAGGTGGAGGAAAGCCGCGAACGGCTGTTGTCTGAAATCGAGAGTACACTAACTAGTGTCTCCGATTGGGGTCGACTAAACCTAGTCCATTTCAACCCCACCAAGACTCAAGCCTGCGCGTTCACCGCTAAGAAAACCCCATGGTCTGTGGCTCCACAATTCCAGAACACGTCCTTGAACATCAGTAACAGCATTGGGATCCTTGGCGTCGACATTTCTAGCGACGTTTTGTTCCGTAGTCACTTAGAAGACAAGGTTAAGCTGGCATCCAAAAAGCTCGGAGTGCTCAACAAAGCGAAGCAGTACTTCACATCGAGGCAAAGGCTGCAACTTTATAGTCGCAAGTACGGCCTCATATGGAGTACTGCTGTCATCTGTGGGCGGGAGCACCTGGATACCAGCTTGCGCCTCTAGACTCGGTTCAGCGACGTGCTGCTAGAATAGTTGACGATCCCGAGCTCACAAACGGTTTAGAGCCCCTCAGTCTGAGGAGAGACTTTGCCTCCTTATGTGTGTTCTACCGCTTGTACAACGGACAGTGTTCTGAAGAATTGTTTAAGATGATGCCCACGGCCACCTTTTACCATCGCAACTCTCGCCATCGACAGGGAGTCCATCCTCACATATTGAAACCAGAATTGTTTCGAACTGTGCGGTCTCAAAGGAGCTTCCTTCCGCGGACGCTCAGATTGTGGAATGAGCTCCCTGCCGTGGTTTTCCCAATGGAGTACAGCATGGGGTTCTTCAAAAAGGGTCTGAAGAGATTTCTGCAGGGTCGGCAACGCGTGAGTGACACCCCTGGTGTTGCAAACGTCCATAGGCTGCGGTAGCCGCTTACCATCAGGCGGGCCGTATGCTTGTTTGCTACCTAAGTAGTATAAAAAAAAAAAAAAAAAAAAAAATATATATATTATAGCGCAAGGACCGCTGGCGACTAACGCAAGTGAGCGGAGCGTTGCAAGATGACGTCACACTGGAGTCACGTGACTGCTAGTGGGCCTCGATATTTAGGGAAATTTCAAATGTCTGTAAAATCATAACTACTTGGTTTTTTTTAATGAAACAAAAACTAGTGTATTTGTATACATAATGGCTCTACTGTTACAAACTTTCAAGCGATTTTGCATACCTTGTAACATTCCTCATTATCTTATTTTAACACGGCGAAGTTACTGAACGCACCCCTGAACACAGCGTCAACGTCATTGTCATTTTTCCTAATGTCAATGACACTGTCATATTTTAAATGTCAATTAATTTAATCAAAAGTAGCGTGGTTAACTCATAGCCGAAACATCAATCGCTTAGCTAGCCGGCTATATGTAATGTATAAGCCAGCTAGCTAGTCAGCTATTTTGGCTAATTGGTTAGAGCGGCGGCGGCTTAGCTAGTTGAATAACGTTCAACTGCGATCCGAGTTCGATCCGAGCCACTGCAACAAGTCTAGTCTAGATGATAATATAATAAATTAATGTAATGATATTTTTTTTTATTTAGTTTATATTTTATTGTATACTCTTTTGAAAAGAAATTACTTTCTCTCATAAGTCCTACGTATTACTAATAAAAACATCGAAAATCAACAATAACGTCATCTCTATATATGGATATGAACTAAAAGCTTTCACAGTACATCGACTCATTCTTTAGTTGCAAGTAAACCATAGATGTCGCGCTGCTTCAGATGATTAAAACAATTTATTTTTCTGAGTTTATTGCCGGCTCTTCTCAGCAAATGCAACCTTCCGAACCGGTATTAGAGTATTGGAGTCAGACTTTTCATAAGTCCCTGCGAAGGTCTATTTGAATAAATGATTTTGAATTTTTTGAATTTTAAAATCCAATTATATTATAGATTCTTCAAATTAAAATTTATTTACAAAAATAGGTTTGAATTCGTTTGAAATTCGAATGAATACGAACGAATTTCACACTTTCGGCACTCGCACTACTACTCAGTGTCGCAGTAAGCGCACACACAGCTACCGGCTACTCAGCTAGATTGGCTTTGGCTAGCCGGCCAGCTACGGGCTAGTGGCGGCTAGAATGGCTTTGGCTAGCCGACCAGCTACCGGCTAGTGGCGGCTATGCGGCTACCCGCTGTGTGTGACGTAAACTTCTCGTAATGAGGAGGATTTCTTATGATACCTCTATGATCAAAATACCTGTCAAATCGTGCACTTAAGGTTCAAATTATCAACAGTTAGACAGGTAAAAAACTCCTCATTCTTTCTAGATAGCCAGTAGTCAATAGCTAATTATCGTATTGACAGATAACATAGCCGTGGCTATTTTGTGAATAGATAGCCGCTTTTTGGCTAGTTATTAGAATAGCTACTCATCTCTAATCAAAAGTGTCGAAACGAAAATTTATTGTCACAGATTTTACTTTTTACGTAAAAAAACGCAAATTGTGTATCTATTGCGTATCTATTTTCCTATGGGTGATATGTACTTTATATAATTTTCCATTATTATGTGAAGTGCTGTTTAGCTCGTGTCCATTCATCACATTGGGACAATGGATGGTGGAGACAGAATATTGGTGGCTGCGGGTCTGACCGCTGCTGTAGTGGTGGGTGCGTTCGTATTGTGGGGTCCTGGGGGTGCTCCGAAGGTTCGAAAGCGGCGCGGTCAGATAGCGGGACTGCAGAACCTAGGCAGGACCTGTTTCCTGAACACACTCCTACAGGCGCTGGCCGCCTGCCCTACATTCATAGAATGGTTGAAAAAGTACGCAAAGGCCGACGCGCACAACAGTATGATCACTACACTGTATACTGTTATTGAAGGTTTGTGGTTTTTCTGACAATAATAATAATTGAGTAGTATTTTTATAACATTTCCTCTTTAATTATAAACAAGTTATATTGTATAACTATAACTTACTATAGATTGCACCTACAACATCATACTGGCCAGACTTGATTTCAAAACCTCTTTTATAGTTAGAAAGTGCAAGTTGTGTGCACAGTACACTAAAGAAAGTTAGAGCTTAGCCTTGCTGAGATACAAGTTTTTTCTATATTTAGGTAGGTTCCTTTCTTTAAATTAATGCAAATTATTAAACTGTATTTATTTAAATTCAAAGCAGGGCTATTTATTCAGTTTAAGACCTAAGAAAGCACTTTTGAATTAGGCTACTGTTTTTCTACCTTCAAAAAACTGGAAAGTTACTTGACCGTAGATTACTAGACAATTTTAATTTTAAAGCTTTTCTTAAATTAATTTGAATTAGTTACTTGTAATATTTAAAAAGTTGTGCTCTTTTAGTAGTGTGTTTATCGACATAATAAGCATATGGCATGCATGATGATAAGTGTTTAAAAAGAAACAATAACTTGTTTTTGCTTGTTATTATATTTATTGTACAGGTTGTTCTTTTCAATTTGACTGAAAATGTGGGCTAAATTACTATCCTGTTAATGGATACAGGATGATCATAAGCGGTTATCATAGCCATATGGGCGCTTGCAACACATGTGGTACACTCATGCATTACCAACCCTTTCCCTCTCCCCAATAAGCTGTGGCGACTAGCTATTAAAGTTATTTAGCGGTATTCTGTAAGGTGGAGGTACTTCCCCAGTCGAGCTGCTCTTTGAGCGAATACACGCTATGCTTTACCTCTCTCAAACATTACCTGCCTGTCAACATCATTTTGAAGCAAAATACTGGATGCGCTACCACTGAGTCACAAATTTTCTTTGTAATGCTACCAGTTGTAAATGGCACCCATGAGTCGGCCCGTGGCACCCCGGTGTGTCCCCTCGGCGTGCTGCACTCGCTCCGTGGAGCCGGGTGGGTGGTGCCGGCTGACCAGCAAGATGCACATGAGTTGCTGCATGTGCTACTATCGTGCATCGAGGAGGAGACCACTGCTATGGCTAGGAAGGTGAGTTGATAAGCCACCATGGTTTATCTGATTTCTCAAATACGGTGTTATTATGACACTAAGTCAAATATGAGTTTTTACTCAAGTTTACACTTAGACACATGAGCATAAGCTAGAAACTTGAGATTTGTCTTATTTTTAGCACATTCAATAAAATTGGGTAAATGTATAGAACATGGAACCTTACGCCTGCCATTTGTTCAACAGCCAGGCTGCCTCTCAGATGCGCTAGGGCTGGGCGGGGGTCGGGCATGGTCTGCGCTGGCGTCGCCGGCGTCCCCGCCCGCCGCGCCGCTCCCCCGCGGCGACTCCACGCCGCCCACCCCTTCCGCGCTCGCAGCCCGACCCGCCTCCGCCGCTCCTGCTGACGAGCCCGACCTGGTTGACTCAGGTACACAATATATTTTCTAATGTACCTGCAAGCTGCAGCTTTAATATTTCGAAGAGATTTATTTGTTGTAGAATACTTGTTGTAATAGTTTCTGTGGCCAGGCACCTAGAAACTGGCTCAAACGCAACGACCGTAACACATTCGGTTGTTGTGCTCAAGAACCAGTTTCTTTCTAGGTTTAGTTTAGGTCAGCAACACATTGGTAATTCTTCTGGTGAGGCTAATACACAAACCATATAAGCAATATCACATAAGCGATGCTAGCCACTTACTATCAGATGGATCGACTGCTTGCTAGTCAGCAAGTCACTAAGGAAATTATAGCTTTGTAGTGTCGTTGGCAGAAGTCTTAAGCTCGAGTCGTTTGATGACCTTGAGTTGTCGATGAAACAAAAGAACGAGAGGAAACCAAAGTTTGATGATGATACTTTATAGTAACGTCCAAGCTAGCAATGATTTCAAGTTGAAATTCTATTGCCAAGCCATATAGTAAACCAGTGTTTTGTGATACTATTAGCTATTAAAGGTCCATCTCAGGTCATGTCATAGAGGGTAATCTGTGGAACAGAGCCTGCGGAGGCGCCCCGGCTGCGCAAGGGCGTATCCCGGTCGTTCTGCCACCTGAGCTCGGTGGGGCGGCGCTGGCCCTCTGCCCGGACCGCTCCTGCGCCGGCGCCCGCGCCGCCCTTCCGCGGCACACTCGCGTCCAGGCTGCAGTGCACCGTCTGTTCACTCAAGGTAATCTACTCAACTAACACTAGCGGCAGGTTCTGCCACCTAAGCTCGGTGGGGCGGCCCTGGCCCTCTGCCCGGGCCACCCCTGCGCCGCCATTCCGCGGCACACTCGCGTCCAGGCTGCAGTGCACCGTCTGTATTAATATAATGTATTAATATCTCATTCCAGAGTCCAATACGTTACGACAAGTTCGACAGTATATCACTGTCAATGGCGAATGCGAGCGTGGGGCTCACCGGCTCCTTTAGTTTAGCAGGTTGGTTATCTTTCATCGTCTATTCTTTTAGAAAATGTGCTAGCGGCAAAGTTACTCTAATATACAAATTATAGTTATGCAATATCCTAATGTTTGGCGATTATATCTCGTGGACTTCTGCTTCTGCATGAATTTTGATTCGTTTCTCCTGATTAGGACGCAGGATTATTGCGTGAAAACTGGATTAAAATCGTACATTGGATCTCATAGAGAAAGGTTATGGGCTAAAAGATATGAATGCGGATAAAACCGAAGGCAGAAGCTATTATTGTTGTATTATAAAGTAAGTATATAGTTATAGTAGATAAAGTTTCACATGTAAACGAAAGCTTTGTTGTCAGGATTACTCCGCGCGTTCACTGCGCCGGAAATGGTGAAGGGTGTCCGGTGCAGCAAGTGTTGCCCTGAGCCAGACGTGACGTCACACCCGCCCCCACCACCCTCCACCGCCTACACCAAGCACATACGCACCGTCAGCTTCGGGAAGGTAACATACATATGGATATACGTACATATGGATATATCCATAGTTATTTTTTATTAAGGTGGCCCACTGTGGCCGGCGCAACTTCAACGCAAGCATAGTCTAAAAGCTTGTTGTTTCATCCAACGTCATGTTTGACTGCGAAAAAAGAGAGACAGCATCAGGGCCGTCGGTTATCAGTCGGTAAATTCCGCTGATCACTCGCGGCCGCTTCGCTAGGTCGTCATTCATGATGTCACATTCATAAAAAATGTTTAATAACGCCATGATAAGTACAGAGGTTTTGTATGAAAAGTATGACGAATTGAGTTCTCTTAAGACATTTTTGCAAGAATTTAGAATCTTGGTAAAAAATTTACTTTAAGCCTTTGATTTCGTTAATCATATACTGTTTAATAAACTGTGCTTATGGCATACTTAATTATATAGAATCATACCTTAGTAATAGAAACCAAACAACTCAATTTACAAGAATCTCCAAAAACAATTAAGTAAAATCAATTCAAATTATCATGAAATGCAATTTGGAGTGCCCCAAGGAGGCATTTTAGGACCACTGCTATTTATTGTTTACATAAACAACTTATCCTAGAGTCATTAGCCATAATAAAGAATTTATTTTCGGATGATAGTACTGTAAAATTGTATACAATAAAACAGGTTTTAAGTCTAACATTAATAATACTTTTGAAAGAACCTGATTATAAGCTAATTTAAATATGAATTTTGAGAAATTAGCTTTCATGGTATTTAAAAACAATAAATACTATGTATGAATTAAAGGTAAATTATAAAGTCATTAATTAAGTTGAGGAATCAAAGTAACTTTTTCGCGATTATAGTTTTGGGCTCACAAAGTCTCAGGTTTGTAAAAGCTGACATCCATAAATATGTAGCCAGCATGATTTGTAATGTGCAGCTGCCGTGGTGCCTGTGCCTGCACGTGGGCCGCGTGGAGTGGAGCGCCGGAGCTCTCACCAAGAGATCAGAGTTCGTGTCCTTCCCCGAGACGCTCTCCATGCAGCCCTACGCCACGCCCACCGGCTCTGTGCTGCACCCTAAGGTATCCATATTGACAGGGCCGTCTTTATGCCATGCCGGGGCCCTTGGCCACACGACAATTTGGGGCCCCCTTGGAAAGTAAACAAGGAATAACAAAAATCATTTTTCTACTCTGATTTTGTATTTTTAATATGGTTAAAATTAAAAACTGATCTGGTGTCTGATTAACATTTTAATTTAGAACGTTGATGGTTCTACTATCTACCTAAAATAGAAAAAAAAAATTGTGTAGTGTAAGCGAATATATCGGCCTTTCGGGGCCCCCATGAGTGTGGGGCCCTGGGCGCGAACCCTGTGTGCCCTTATGGTAAAGACGGAACTGCATATTGAACTTTACTAAAGAGTTAAAATCCGTTTGCAGGATTTTGGTCCTCCATTTCTTTACCACATACTTCATATTTTCATATAATCTTCATACATTTTTCTAATATGTAATTATTGTTTTCAGGAAGAATTACTATCCCTAATGAGCAGCGGAAGGCTCCGCGCGGGTTTGTGTGCGCTGAACGCGGCCGAGAATGGGGCCGGGGTGGGGGCCGGGGGTGCTGGCGCGGGGGCCGAGGGGGACCGCGCGCTTTACCGACTCACCGGGGTCGTAGTGCACGTGGGGGGCCCGCGCTCCGGACACTTCGCCACCTACAGGAGGGGGAACGGGTTCGAGGCTAAACGGTCAGTTTATGTTTATTTATACCACCACGTCACTAAATTATACCGGGCCCTGTTAACCGGATCCTAGAATGAATGTCATAGGAAAATTAACCTTATTATGAGTTATTCAAATTTATTTATATATTTATTGATTTTATTGTTAGTTAAGTTTTGTATGATATTCTTAAATGTTAAAATCACATATTCTTCACACTCGGCCACCTGATCCCAACCTAAGCAGAACTTGTACTATGGAGATCAGATAATTTTTACTCTACATACATACATATACCCACGAGGTGTGGCGTATCAGTAAGGCCCCTCAATAGTGAGTTTGTGCCCACAGGTGGTGGTACACATCAGACACGCTGGTGCACGAGGTGTCCCTGCAGGAGGTGCTGCGGTGCTCCGCGTACATGCTGTTCTACGAGCGCGCGCGGGGCCCCGGCCTCGGCCCCGGCCCTGCACTCTCCACCGCCGGTACTCAACACTTCTAGACCTTTGCTTTTGTTTATTGAACCTTGAATTTTGTTGGGTGCATTGGAGGGGAGAAGAAAGGGATCTCATTTTGATTGTTCAATATCTGTGGCCGCTTTGCTTCGGTTTTGTAATGTATAGAAGTGGAAATAATTGCAGGCATTTTGGGCAAGCTTGCTATAATACCTGGCCTCGTCATTTGCCTTCGTGAGTCGTACAGACAAGCTTATTTCGAATATGTTACATGGAATGTGCCTATTGAGTAGTATATCATTCCGGTTTTTGTTATTTGTCATTCATTAGGGATGCAACGAATACGAAATTGTGTGAAACGTAACGCCTCGCGTTGACACGTCGTAATTTCCTATGGTTACCGGCGATTGTATCCTTGCTGTATTAGCATAACCCAGCTAATTGACGTCTATTTTCAACGGCCGGTAAGGTACAAACAGAGGACAGGAACAGATTGACCTCAAAAACTTGCAAAGGTTTGCTTTTCTTAAGAACAACTTGCCTGTCGTTGATTTTAATTATTAGGGTAAAATAAAGATATTTTATAATCAAAATTGTTTATTATTCGTATTCAACGAATATTAATTTGATATTCATATTCGCTAAAGTAGGTACAGTATTACCCTAATGTTATGGCGCGTCGTGAATCTTCGTTCGCACAGAAAAGAAAGTATGGCCTCGAAGATTAACGAAAGAATTCTTAAAACTTACAAGCAATATTAGATCACTACTATAAGGTTCATAATACACTGCAGCTGTAAGTTCCGTCGAACTCGCAAGCCACGCCCCTCCGCACGGCGCGCGCTAACATGGCGGCAGCAGCCGACCAATAGCGTTTCCCGCGCTTTGAAAATGTATTTTCTGCGCAGGTACATCGGTAAGCCATATTAGTTGGGTACTACTGTAACTCGTTGCATCCCTAATTAAAATTATGTGACACATAATTAAAATTGTGTAAAATTTTACGATTGATTTTTGACAAATAATAGGTCTGCAATCATTATCTTAAATTCAATAAATATTATACTCAAAGTGTTGACCAAATAATGGTTTATTATATGAGGATAGTCTGATGTTGTCAGAGCCTAGGCCATTTATTTAGTTTAGGCCTTAGAAGGGTAGTTATGAGGGGTAGTTTTTCAGCCTTAAGCTGAGAAGAAATGGCAAGAAACACAGCAAGACTACATTTCTTTATGTTCTGACAATGCTATTTAATTTATTTGTCGAAAATCAAATATAATTGGTAAACAATAAAATATTATTTGCAATCATGCATTATACGGTCCCAATGATGGACGACGATGTAAGTAATACTCAAATTAAAAATACAAATAGTTTGTTGTAAAAACTCTATATTAACTTTTATCCTATCAAGAATTAACTTTCTGATATTAGGATACAATTGGCTGTGTCTCGAAATTACGAGTAATGTACGAAATTAACATTTTTGATGTAGACTTTTTATATAATGCTCATTTTCACTATAAAATGAATCTCACGTTCGCACTAATCTGATTGTGATTTGTTTATATTTAGTATACATTTTTTTTAAAGCATGCAAGAAAGTATCATTCAATCATATCACAATAATATATTTTATTATTATTTCAGAAAAGAGAAGGTCCATAGCGTGTTAGAATTACTATCGTCTAGGACATTCTAGGACAACCAACGCTCAATCAGCTTATACCAAGGAACTGACAGCTTTAGGTATTATATAAAAAAATAACTGATCAAAGATTGGTGCGAACTATAAAGGCTAATACAATCAGTATTAATTAGTCTCGAAACATAACCATAATTTGCACGTATTTTTATTGTTACGTGTACCAAATGTATTGGTCTGTAAAATAAAATAATAGTCCAAGTGACTATATAATGTTCAATATATTTGCCATTTTGAGTATAGTTTTATAAAGCTGCATATTTAATAAAATATGCAGGAAATCATCCCGAAAGTGGACTATGCATAATGACATTTTTAATAACTTTTATCACTGATTTTATTCTCCTAAACAACAACTACTTGGTCAGCTACATTTAGCTATTGCATTTATACTATTGCTACATATCTAAACGCACGTACTGCCTTTACATATATATACGTAGGAATAAATATTTCGAGATCCTCTAAGATATATTTCTGTTTAATTTTACATTTTTTCAATCGTGACTTGATAGATGTGCCATTAAGTAATTTTTAAAGCACAAACTTACTAAAGTGGATTGATTTCCACAACTATTTCTACTTATCCTACTAGGCAGAGGTCAGACATGATATTGATAAGAATATTACTGACTTTTTTGTATATGCGTACATACTACGCTGCTTATTACCTACGTACTACATGATTGGTATCTGACCTCGCCGAAAATGAGCTTTCAAATCGAAATACTTTTTATAAATAAAGTGCTAGGATAAATAAATTTAAAATATTTTGTGTCCCTATCCTAGATTGCATTGTGCATTTTTATTATATAAAACTGACCTGTCCATTATGTACATAAGTCTTAGAAAAATATTTAAAAAAATGTCTCATTGTTACTTACGAAAATGTAATTTTCCGATTTTTGAGTCTATAATTAAATCTTGGCCATGTCATGTTTGACGAATATGAACATTGGTGCCTAAATATTGGCTATTTTCTTATATTGTTGCTGTTTAGTTTTTAACTAGAAATGTGTTTAGACTTTTGAATGTTATTTTTAATTTGTTAGTTTATAAATTAGTTTGGCTCAAATCAATTCAATGACATTTTTATAGTTATAAACACGGTATAAGCTCTCGATTTATTTCAATGGATTGCTTACATCAAAATATTATAAAATGTTTGTACCTTGTAATGTTTTGAGGGATATATTATGACCTATAATCGACCCCAACTTCCAACAGCCATAATGTATTCATGTGCTGAAGCACATTAAAATACCGCCATAGTTTGCACTAGAAATATTAATACTCATAACCCCATTGTTGGAAAATGTTAAATATGGATAATTCCATATTTTAGTTATTTAATATAATATTTGTAGCCCACCATAGTAGTGTATAATTTTTGAGTACAGGATTGTTTTGAGCCTATACCCATATTTATTAATGTTGATTTGTATTTTAAATAGTCAATGCTTGTATGATTGCCAAATGCAATGTGAAATCTGTAATTACGCTGAATGTACTGGTACAAATAGGCAGCAGT
Organism: Polyploca ridens; assembly: GCA_951394255.1. Classification (NCBI taxonomy): domain Eukaryota; kingdom Metazoa; phylum Arthropoda; class Insecta; order Lepidoptera; family Drepanidae; genus Polyploca; species Polyploca ridens. The sequence continues at coordinate 16,409,015 of OX596243.1, forward strand.
TAATAATTATTTAATCTTCTTTATAAATTCCTTCTTGGAGATTTTACATACAAATGAATAATAATATGTCGTAACATCTTTTATGAATTATAGTATTGTGCAATATAAATAAATATGGGTGTAATTTGCTGTTAGTAAAATAATTATGTAATAATAAAAATCTTATTTTAATCACTGACTTTATATTGAATTGTGTTAACAATTTCTGTTGTGATTTTGTTCCTATTGTAAATGTTGGTGATGATGACTGTACTTCCAGAGAAACGCATGTGGCAATTGTAGATAGGATGGAATGTTTGTTTGTAACAAAATGTTTATAATAAAGTGTATTATATAAGTACCATGTCTATTTATTTCGTAAGTCTTCATTTGACTAATGAAGCTTTAATATGGAAGTCTGTAAAACAGTCCTGCCTGAAGCATTGCTTATATTTCTTTAAGCTTATTTCCTAGGTAATTCATCCAATACATTTTATATTGTGTAATCTAATCATTACCCATTTAAAAATCATGACGAATAAATTAGACAAAATGTTGACAATTTCTAAATTAGCATTGTGCTATGACAAGAATCCCAATTGACATGAGAGTGTCTAGCCGTGTGTGCCTCTTTTTGGCTCAGGTATAGTATAGATGTGTTGGATACATAACAAATATATAAGATTCATGTCAAAACACCAATGATAGTGCCGCTAGTTCAGAAATAATGTTTACTCAATACTATGGGAGGCAGTATCTCAGGCCTTAATCATCCCTATTCATTTGAATGTACATAATATGCAGTTTAGACATTGAAAAATATTGCAGAGGTCATTGATTGGTCCTATGTTCAAATAGTAAGTAGCTTGTACTGGTATGAACTGGTTATAGGGTTGAGTTCGAGTGTTTTAATTAAATTCTGGTTAAATTAGAGGACTTTATAAGTAGTAAGTAGATTTCTTATGCTATAGACACAAATACTGAAATGAAACAATATACTGAATATATTTTTTGTTTATTAACTTTTTTCTTATGTATATAAAACAAGGTCAAGACTCATTGGTAGTTATGCAATCTGTTCAACAGATATTCATCAGTATCGCTGGCAACACTGAACTTATCAAACAAAATATCACAACAAGATCTGTTCTACCGATGCTAGCAAATGTTATGACATGCTGTCGATGAGAGACGCACGCATGGTTGATGTGATTGCTGTGGGCTTAGCATCGTTTAATTTGAAAACACTTTCAATGACTGATATCTCTGTTGAAGTGGTATCCATGCCACAAAATGCACACCAATCATTGACCACCATCCCAGCTGCAATAACCTCACTGCCTCTGTTCACCGTGCCAGCCACCAGGGGCACCTGTAGAAGGGAAGAAAGCTCATCCTGATCTTGTATAGTTGTTTTGGGGTGCACCAGCCCACCGCGGTTGCTCAACGCCGCGTAGGAGCCGACCAGCACGTTCCCTGCTACCGTTTGCCTGAACACCTCCACGTCTAATGTGTCGGCCAGTATTTCCTCTGTGTCGCGGTCCAGGTCAGGGTGCACGAGCGCTACATAGTCGTTGCAAGCGATCACATTACCGAGCGCGCTGAGTCGTTCCTCCACACGCTGCACTTTGACGCTATCGGGCAAACTGTTTCTAATGTGTTGCAATTCCGTGTCTGTTGTCGATGATGGCACTAAAAGCCCGTTTTTGTTGGCGACGGTCATCCTCCCGATGATTCTGCACCCGCCGACGCTGGCGTGCACCACCGGGATGGTCTCCGCAAGCTCTGCCTCGAACACGCTGTAAAAATTCTCCGATCCACCGATAGCGACCAGACAATAAGAATTTGTCATTTTACTGAACACTCCCACTTCGTTATTATTTTCAAATTGGACACGAACCGCCATGATTTTGTTTATAAACTGTTACTCGTAATTTCAATGGATTTCACAACACAAATTGCTTCACGTGGGGCGAAAAAAACACAGGTTTTAAGTAGGTAGCTACCTCGATTTTATTCGATTGTCTTTAAACGTCACTTTGACAACTGTTTGGCATTTTATTTTGGGTACATTCCGAAATGGATAATATCGATCACAGCGATCACAGCAATAATTTGCGTACCGAATTAGATATTACGCTTATGACAGCTGATAACTATCAACAATTCTGAACGCCCGTTATCGCGCTCACAGTATTCAAAACAGAACATTTGTGAATTTAATTAAAATCTGAATTATCAATGCACTAGAACTCCTTATATCTTTTATAAGTTGACTCGCAAAAAAGAATATCTGCTTTTTTATTATTTTTCTCTCATAAAATCATAAAAAGTATCTTTGCCAAATAGAAAACCAAGAATCTTATTAGATTTTTGCCGTCACTTTTGACAGCGCTCACGGTGATATCAGTTTAGGGCATGGTCGGTGTGAGCGCAAGATGGCGCATGTCATGACGTCATCTATGACGTTTCACGGGCCATCGTGAGGGCGCTCACGGTAATATGGAACGGGTTTAAGCACGCTAAAATCGATTACAGCGATTATAGCATCAATTCGGAATGCAGCCTTTGTTATCGTGTTCCGTTGCAGGTTTAATACTTTATTGGGTTTTTAAGCATTTTGATGATCATGCTATCTTTGTCTGAATATTTTATTGAAAATACCCAAAAAATCGATCACAATCCTTAAGGCGGCCCTCTGTGGCCGGCGCAACTTCAACGCAAGCACAGTCTATAAGCTTGTTGTTTCATCCAACGTAATGTTTGAGTTTGAGCCATGAATTTAATATGGTTTGAGCACAGGTTTGAGTGCGAAAAAAGAGAGACAGCATCAGAGCCGTCGGTTATCAGTCGGTAAATTCCGCTAATCACTCGCGGCCGCTTCGCTAGGTCGTCATTCATGATTTCGCATATTCCTAAACTATGTTCCGTAATGTTCTCTTCGGTTGCGATCACAAAGTAGGTAGAAGTCGATCTACTAATCTGATATAAGCAATAATACGGACTAACTACGTGGGACTACGCTAATTTTGCTAGAAGTAGAATTCAGCAAAAAGTATTTTCTTAGGGTTTCGTAGATCGCAACCGGCTGCAAACTTAAAACTAAGTGTAAAAGGCCAATACAAGTTACCAATGAGTTAGCAACTAGTACTTACAACACATCTTGCCTAGGAGATAAAGGCGAAAATCACTTTTCTAAGTTTAGGTTTGTTCCGTATGTCGGAACCGGTCCAAATTGCTTGAAAAGGTAGGTCATGGTTCTCTAAAGACATGGTACCTATTGTCGCAACTAATACCACCTTTAGGAATTATTCAATATCAAAGTTTTTCTTTTTCACCATTTTCCGTACTTCCAAATCGGTTGCGAATTTAAGGTAAGTAATCATATCCATACATAAATCTATCGATATACCAAAAATCATTAGTACTATTAATATAAAATGTTGCTTATTTTTGAGCTAATTTTACTGGACTATTATGTATCTATTACCAATGATATTATAAAAAAAGAGGTGGTAGATATCGCATTACAGTAGTACCCAACTAATATGGCTTACCGATGTACCTGCGCAGAAGATACATTTTCAAAGCACGGGAAACGCTATTGGTCGGCAGCTGCCGCCATATTAGCGCGCGCCGTGCGGAGGGGCATGACTTGCGTGTGAGACGGAACCAACAACTGCAGTGTATTATAAACCTTATAGTAGTGACCTAAGGTTGATTGTAAGTTTTAAGCATTCTTCCGTTAATTTTCGGGGCCATACTTTCTTTTCTGTGCGAACGAAGATTCACGACGGGCCATATCAGTTGGGTAATACTGTAACACACGCAAATTGTTGCAGACAAATTCAGACAATAGTCGTAATTTTGCTTATCGGCTACATATAGCTATCTCTTTCTGTACCATACGTTCTGTATTATCTATCGCATTCACCTAATTCAACAATAACTGAACGCCGCTTAGTATGAGGGTAGCATATCTCTATTATAATATCATTGTCTATTACCTATACCATGCCATGGATGTAATATCCATGCCCAACCATAGTGCCCAACCATGCCCATGGGAAAGAAGATTTTTTTTGTAGATGACAGTATAGGTCTGTCATCATGTCTGTCATCTACAAAAATCGTCATAAATAAATTATGAATAAATTATGTAAATCGCGGATGTCCTATGCGGATGTCTGTCAACCATCAATCATTAAAAATTCAACAATATGTAAAAAATCTATTTTATTTATTCGTGCATAATAAAAAAAACATAAAATATGCAAAAATATGACATATTCCTTGGACTACGATAAAAAATGCGTAAATTTGTAACGTTGAACTGTTTGGTGGACTCCAATGATAACGAGCCGTTCCCGAGCGATGCCATACAGAACCTGCGGCGAACTGTGCTAGTTCCCTTGATTTACAGACCGAATATTCTGCATGCGTTGAATACTATCAATTTTAAATTTCACCGCACTTGCAGTTACGCTAACTTAATACGGGTAATAATATTTTATCAATATACTTACATATACTACTAGGGAGGTCGAGAGCGGATGTGTCCCGAGACATGTGCTCAGCCTTAGCCCAGCGCCGCGCTATAGGGGCTCTCGTATTTTTTTTTGCTAAGTTTTTGCACTCGATGCATAGATTCGTGCGCATGTCCATTGAGTTTTGTGTGTGTATGTGAGCGTGCGTGCGGGATCGTCACCAATGAAGCAGACTTGGTGAGATCGTTCCTTATTACTTTTTCGTATATACATAAATATTGCCTGAAAAGCACCTGAGACGACTGCAGTTATACGACGGGATCGATATCAGAACCATTATGTGTGCCTCGGACATTAGTAGATACATAAGCTAAAACGCTCTCCTCTGACTGCCACCTCGGGTTGAAGGCCCCGGTGGCTGTCCTTTGGAGCTAGTTGCCTTTGGGCCTGGTGTTGATGGGCGACGGTGGCTTGCGCCGACCGCTGGGTGGTCTAGGTAGAAAGTCCACCCTGAAGGCTGACAGGTAGCCTTCTGACATATCGATGTAATCTTGAATTGGCCGCCTACTTGTGTAGTATGTACAGTATATAATTTGTTTATCGTATAGAATTTATAAGTTATGAGTTTTGTTAGAGAAGGAATATGTTGCCACTTGCTTTAGGAAATCCTTGCTTATCCCTTCGGAAGCAGTGGAAACGTGAACATAGTGCTTGTGTAAACTTTGTGCGAGATATTCATTGATAAGGGACAGACAGTTTATCCGTTAGAGTATTATCACGTAAAACACGACACAATATTATAACTTTTAAATTGATGCATTGGTTCATTCTAGCATAAGTAACAATACCAGAACTTATTCCGCTTACAACCTTACTATATATAATAAATAGTATATAATATAATATATACTTATATCCTACTAATATTATAAATGCGAAAGTTTGTGAGTATGGATGTGTGTTTGTTGCTCTTGCACGCGGAAGATGCTGAACGGATTTGGATGAGGCTTGGCCCACGGATGAAATGTGTTCTGCATTAACACATGGGATATTTTTTGTCCCGGGAAAGCATGGGATCCCTCGGGAATGCGGGCGAGACCGCGCGGGACAGCTAGTATATATATAAAATTATAAACGCGAAAATCTGTACCTACGTATGGATGCTTGTTGCTCTTTCGCGCAGAGACTGCTGAACGGTTTTGGATGAGGTTTGGCGCCTGAATGGAATATGTTTTGGATTGACACATGGGATACTTTTTGTCCCGGGAAGACATGCGATCCCTCGGGAGTGCGGGTGAAACCGTGCGGGACAGCTAGTCTCTTATAAAGCAACTACGTTTCGGTGAAGGACAACATTCGACTTAAAATTACGACAAAACAAGTATTTAAACTTGACAACACAAAAATTAATCCGAATCCAACAAAAACCTTAAGTTTATTTACTACACAAATGCTCTCTAGCAGATCGCTTAAGCTCTCCCATCTGGCGTCCATTCAGTTGCCCAATAACTTAACTTTTGTAACACAAAAGAGCTCACGAACACCACAAAAAAATAACCACTCAAACAAAATAATATTTATTAGGTACTTGACATTGCATCGGGGAATGACAAAAACACGTGCAATAAGCAACTGACACCAAGCAAAAAACTTTCAATACAGCCGTAAACCTTCCAAGTACCTAGTTGAAACAAAAAAAGGTCAAAGGGGCTGCTGGGGTATTAGTGCGAGTCCCAAAATATGTTCTTCCAATATTTTACAAGTTACTCTATAAAATAATACATACTTGCCTAACTGTTTAATCCACTAAAAAGGTTTAATCGCTCAGTTTTATTTCAGTTTAGT
>OX596243.1:16415525-16552251 GCA_951394255.1 Polyploca ridens
AGACTACAATCACAAATCTAGCTTGCTACGTTCCTGATTTAACTAAAGAAGTAGAGAAAGTTCATCGAAGTGGACGCAATTTACACTGACATCACTAAAGCTTTTTATAAAGTGGAACATGCCTTATTATTACGTAAGTTCGGCAGCATTGCCAGACACGAGAATTTTGAATGGATTTCGACCTATTAAAATATTTGATTAATTTACTTATTTTTATTTTATTTATTTATTGAAAGATACACAAATGTATATTTAGTACATTTTTTTTTGTGTTTATAATTCCCATTAAAATAATAAAGTAGTTTATTATTCTGTGAATTCCCATTATTTGCCCGGTGGCTTCGCTAAGGTCAGCGCAGACTTTTATAACAATAGAAATCAATTGTTATTTTTTAACCGCAACTCAATGGGTAGACCTGAAAATCCGGGAAATGGATCAAGTTTTATTTGTACAAGATAACGGATTTTGTAGATTGTCCTCAGTTCCTCGTCAAAATTTTAAGTTATTTTTAAGCGCATCACTGTCTTAAAATAAGGTTGGTGCAAAAAATGTATTAATTTAAATAAAATTTCAATATTAAATTGTTCTCTTATTCATCATCATCTGACTGCACTGTTCCCAATTATTTGGGGTCGGCGCAATATGTACGTTTCTTCCATTCGTCTCTTCTATCCGTCATACTAGCATTCACTCCTTTCTTACCCATGTCAACTTTCACACAATCCATCCATCTCTTTTTCGGTCTTCCTCTTCCCGTATATCCATCGTTCTCTTATTATAGCATATAAATTATTTCTATATTAGTGGTTTACATGTTGGCTGTTCCCGCACAGTACTAATTTAGTAAGGTAATTTAAAGTGGTCAGAATTGGAATTCTAAAATAAAAATAAATTTGAAGAAAAAATAAAAACGGCTTCTTAAGTAGGTACATCCTACTCCATATTACACTTTAAGTATGCCATCTTCCACCAAATTAAAAATGGGTATTTAAAAAATACAAATACGTTTTAGCTGACTTCAAAAAAGGAGGAGGTTCCATGTGCGACGCGTATGTATTTTTTATAATCACTATTAATATTTTTAAATCCACCACTAAATTAATTCGGAAGACAACAAACAACATTTGCCTATCTACCACAATTCCAAACTCATTTTTAAATAAACAATAACGAAAACTCACACACAAACTCTGAAATCCACTCAACATTGTACCTAAATCAATAGAGCAACACTTGTGACAGAATTTTAGAACTATATTTGCATGAACACAACCGTGCTATTTAGTCAAGAGCCGGCGATTGTGTGCACAACACGGCTCACTCGGCTTCTGTTTAGCACCGGGTGAGGTAAACCTGGGTACATAATGTCGGTAATGAAGCGAGTGGCTGCCACTTTCATATCAACTTGAAAACGAGTTCAATTACACTAAAGATACGATGGTAGTTAATACAAGCGGTGTCGCTAATGTATTTTATTGGGTAGTTATTTTTGAAGGCGTAAATAAATTATGCTCTTCGTATGTTATTATAAAAAATGCAGACGACTGTGTTTGGTTGCGCATAAACCATTCAAAATATAAATAGGTATTAAAGCCCATGATAATGCGCAGTGGCGTCAGCACCATCCTGGATATAATAGCAGACAAGTTTGACTTTCCCATGCTGAAGCACTGGGTGGCACTACATATACTGTGCCGCACAGTGGTTCAGCAAGAGGCGCGCCTAAATAAAATCAATTTTTAATTATATATTTTTAACATGACGGGCCAGTTGGCGCAGTTGGTTTAAGATTCCACCAATCACACCGCAGGTCGTGGGTTCGATTCCCACACAGGACATTTGTGTGCATGAACATGTCTGTATGTCCTAAGTCTGGGTGTAATTACATAATTACACCCAGACTTAGGACATACAGACATGTTCATGTAAATACATAGGTACTTAATATACATATATTAAGTACCTATGTATTTACTAACAAAAAGTAGTAAGTATATGTATTATATCAGTTATCTGGTTTCCATAGTAGAAGCTCTGATTAGTTTGGGACCAGATTATGACCGTGTGTGAGGAATATCCCAGGATATTTATTTATTTAATTTACATTACCTATAATATGTTACTAACAACAATTTATGGATTAGTCCAAATTAAATGCATTATTAATGCATATTTGTTTATATTTAAAATAAAATTATTGCTCGTGAACTCCCAGCTTAATATTGTGGAAAGAACAATCAATGGTGTCCATCAGTAACGCTTGCATTGTGCCGCAGCCACAGCCGCACACATAATGCCGCTGTGTCGCGTCTCGCCTCGGAAGCCGGTCGCAGCGGAAGCCGGAAGTGACGCTGCCCTCAATCACACATCACTACGTTTTATTGTCTAGCTCTACTTGCCCCGCTTGTCCACTATTAGTCATTACAATGATTGACATGTACCAATTTTAAACCGTTATTTTTGTAACGTTTTTTGTTAACTTGTAATTGATGCCAGAAGGATATGACTCGGTTACAGATATTGTTTTACTTTTCTATGATATACTCTCCGTGATAAGTGAAGATAAGGATGAAGGTGGTAAGCACGGAAAGTCTCGAAGGGAACTGGCTCTCAAGTGGAGGAGCCAGATAACACCATTACTTGGCGATACTTTTTCAACTTGAGGGTGGTGGGTGGTAGCCAGACAGGCTGGTAAGCAATTTACTACCGTGCTATGGTTTTTATCACCGAAAGCTCAAGCAGCTCGTTGTAGGATTCGAATCCACGACCTTTGATACGGGATTCGAACCCACGACCTTCGATACGGCATTCGACGTCACTACCACTGAGCTTATATCGACTTAAATAGCCTGTACAAAATATAGCATCGTTTTAAAGTTACTCTATTTTATAAATACGTTAATGTCGTACGATTGGGAGTTGTAATAATTTGCAGAAAACATCACCACATAACTTTCTCATCAATTCCCTTACTCAGTAAAAAGAGATTCGAGACATTTTACCTTCGAGTGCGGGTCGGGAGGGACTGCGTTCAACAAGTGAACATAATTTCCAGCGGATGGCCGCTACTGTGGACGTTCCCACGCTGTCGTTACAAGATTATCTTTAATATGGTTCAAGTTACGAGAGACGAGTGATGAGCGCTTATATATATATACTGGGTCGCCGGGGAAGTGACGTCGGGTGAAAAAAATGAAGTGTTTTATTTCAGGGCTGATTTAGACGTCTAAATATTATCGTAAGACGTCACCATTATGACCATTGACTTCTCCTTATCTCACCTTATTAGGAGAAGTTGGTATGTCGTGTAATATATTTGTAAAAAGAAAGAACAGTTAACAGTGATTTAGGTACTTGAATTTCTGATTTCACGATACTATACTATACACATACCTACTAAACACATTATTCTATAGTTAAATCGAATAGTGGGTTCATTGAACGAAACCTTGATAATGCAACAACATCCAAAAAAAATGCAAAGATCGACGTACTATCTTCAGTTAATCATCATAGTTGCACAGAACAAAAGTAAAAAAATAGCTTTGTGATGTAATGCAGTTACGCTTATAACATGGGCCACACACCGCGGCTAGTAAAGTTGCGCGCGCGTATTTGGCGCGCTCGGCGAGACAGGTTCCACGCGTTCGACGTGACGCATCACTTCACGAGAGCCTGTCGCGTTTCCATATCTCACTTTCCATTCAGAGCTATCTCTTAGTATTTAATTATGTAATTTCTTTTTTTTCATACGTTCATTCATGTTTTGAAGAGGGTGTTTCGATTGACAAAGCGCACTGATGTTCGCCACCGAAAATTAGTGGTAAATTTTTCTCTGATACTTAAGACACCGGTTGTCGCCAGCACGGCTTCACAGAACCGTTCTTTTCTACAGATCCCTTCTAGGCTTTGTGTTATTACCACCTTCGGCTACATCATCATCATACCTTGTAAGATTGTGGTCAAATACAAGCCTATCTATTTTTATTTTAGAGAATTAACTCTGAATTGCATTTATAGGAAGAAATCTTACTTTCTATAACATTTTCCGCATCCAGTAAATTAGATCAGATTCAATATTACAATGTCGTACTTATAATTGTTTCGTGTGAATTGTGGTTACAATTCTATAATGTATTGCTAATAGGGCTCTGTGTGCCGAGCTTACAGATAACTAAAGATTAATAAAACAAGAGTCGATTTGAAGCGGATTTAAGATGAAACGCTGGTGGCGTTTTTTCCATACAAACGTAATCCTCAGTTTCCTCTCTGGATAATGACATTAGAGCAATGATTATTTTACCATGCAATCTGTAGGTACCACTGTATGTCCCTCGGTTGTGTTTTTCTCCATAAATTAATTTTTATAAGAATTTTCAAAATTCAATCCTTTAGGGCTAAGCCCGACTTATGCAATTTGTAGGAATTCGTGGTTATGCTAGTCGATATTTAAAACGTCAACTCATGGTGAGCATGGTGAATCTCATTGATTTCGCAGACGTGTGATGAGTGACTACGTCTCTATCGTCGATGACTCGGCTGATTCGGTCCAGTTTCACCTTCGCGAGACCACCAGTTTGATGCTCCGTTGAAAGTGAGAGTTATACCGTCCGGCAGTGTATCTAAGTGCGCACTTACACGCATAAACCGTGCGTTTATCCGGCTTTCTTTGACGGCCATTACTATAACTATGTAAGTTTCTTAAGTGTCTGTAAATTGTGGTTTGATAATTATGATTATTAAGTTGGATAAGGATTCTATCTAAAATAGAGTACAGAAATATTGCAAGTTTATTGAAAAGATTAATATGTGTACTCACGAGCTTCCTTAACACTCGCTCGTCCCAGCACTGCTCGAGGTCGAACTCTTCGATGGTGCGGGTGCTGGTCACCTTGCCTCCGCTGCCGCTGCTGCTGTGGACCGTCTCCTGTGAACAAATATAATAAAACTTTATGAGCTAGAACTCTCGGGAGTAGTTTCATTGCTAGCCGATGGAGCTTAATTCTCCCTGTATTATTTACACCCATTATTTTAAACGCAGGTCTAATCTTATAGTCATGTCATGTGGCTTAAAGAGTGATGAATATGAAGAAGATGGACTTACGGGAAACATGCTGGAAAAACCCCAATGATTGTATAAAGATGATTTGAGTAGGAATGAAGTAGGGTAGTGGCACCAAAAGATGACCGACCCCCAATAGATGAACAATCGACCGAAAATTAAAAAAATATAATATAATCCCTAAATTTACATGTATGCAATATTTTTTTCTCTATAAGGCAATATTTTTTCTTCCATATTCCTTAACAACATTGACAATGACAGCCCAGACGCGCTTGCGGTGAATTTTTATGTGTTACGTTACCCGCCAAAAATCGGTTTTATATGGAAACCTTATAACGGTAAGTCCCTCCAAATTTAAGAACATTGTCAGCGTATAGAAATAATTAATGTCATATTAGAGCAGTTTTGGTTGGAATAAAATCTTGACATATTCTGCTTTCAATAACCTAATATATATTATAACATTATTTACCGTTTTTTAGAGAAATTTACTGTTCAAGTAATGGATTAAATTTTGTTCACTTGATCCAATAGATGAACGGCGTTCAACTAATGGAAAAAGGTCTAATTTTTATACCCATTAAAACCTATAAGTTAACGATTAAACACCAAAACAAAAATACTCAAATGAATTTTGTAAAATTTATGAACTTAGTTACCAAAAGTTGAACAAATTATTTTAGAGTTTTTGATTATTTTAAACCTAACTTTTCTATAGAATCACCATTAAGATCGGTGGTCGAAATTTGAACGGTTCACATTTTATTAGTTCAACCTTTGGGTATATTTGCCTCAAGCTGAACGAATAATATTCACTTAGAATATTATTCGTTCATTTTATGGTTCATTAATCCATTAAATGAACGAACTACTATGGAACCAACCCCTACTCAAATGTTAGTTCAACTATTGGGTACAAAACGTTCACAATTAGGGCTCAGTGTTCAACTATAGGGATAAAACCTAAATTTCCTTACATTATCAATTTTTTTAAAAAAATATGAAGATGTAGGATATAATTACTTTAATCCTTCAATTAATAAGGATTTAAGGTATTATTGAAAAAAACAACAAGCGCCTATGTCATGAAATGACCGAGTTATAGCTATTTAAAGATGGAAAAAACGCTTAAACGTTCATTTATTGGTGCCTCTACCCTAAATGTTAAAATGGTGGCTAGAACAGATAAATGGAAGAACTATTCAAATATTATCCTAAATTATTGGAGTAAAGGCAGATGATGTTAAAGAATTATTTACAATAACATTGCTACTCCACCGATCTTATGAAATACATCGTAAATATCTAGCTGCGGATAAAAACTCGTTGTGAAGAAGACCTTGCACATCCATAAACGCGAAGGCCGCCCTTCTGACAGGTCTATTTTAACTGAGAAGCTCGTTCGAGAACTGAAGAGCACATGTCAAACTGAGAAGTGAATCATCGTGACATAATGAACTGTTGTGAGTTCGTGGTTAACTGGAATTAGGGCAGCAGGTTCTGATCTTCATAACATGACTAATATATAAGAATAGTAAAATATTTCATCAAAAATATGGGAATAATGACCTAGACATGGAAACAGTGTATATATATTTCATCCGTCAAACAGTATACCTTAATTACTTCAGTATGGGGTAACGAAACAGAGATCTAGACAGCTCTACCGTCTACGTCAGTAATTTTGTAGACCTTAGCACGAAAATCTATCGTGTTTGCGTAGGTACGTTCACAGAAATCATTCATCTGAAGTCTTTGCTCTTGATTTGTGTGTCGTGTCGGATCTATAAGTCTATGGTTAGAGACTATGTTTATTAGTGTCGTGTTTTTAAAGGAGACCGATCTGATGTTCGTTTGTGTTAAATAAAAGTTAATTAAATCAATGTTGTTTTTTGTTTCAAAAGCCTATTCAAAAGAATAGGCTTTGGCTGAAATTTCTTTACTTAAAGTAAAAACTTTAAGGGTAGTATGTAGCCTAGATCGTGCGCCAAAACCAGCATTCATTTGTTACTTTGCAGTTGTGTTACAGGCACGCACACATGCATCAAATCCAAACTTGACGTTGCGTCAAGTTAGGTACGTACCGCATAACGTGGTACCAGCCGATAAAATTCCAATATTATTAAGTAACATTATATTTAATTTTCTATTTAAATACCTTTTCTAGTGGCTTATTTAAATAAGCGCAACCAAAGTTTACATAATTATTATGCAGAATGGATTCACTACTTATAAGCAAAGGAAATTCAGTGCTATGCCTTATATTAGTACTTTGGGGGTACTTACGTTAACGTTTTTTGAAGAAGTAGGTACTAATCCATAGTAACTCTGTTTGTTTAATAAGTAATAATAATAAATAGTAATAAGTTCAGTCATAAATAATAATGAAATAAAATAAACATCCTGGGACATTCCCCACACACGGTCATTTTATCCCAAACTAAGCTGAGCTTGTACTATGGAAACCTTTTTGTTTGTAAATACATAATTACACCCAGACTCAGGACATACAGACATGTTCATGCACACAAATGCATATCCTGGGTGAGAATCAAACCCACGACCTGCACCGCTATAGGTGGAATCATAATCAACTGCACCCACTGGCCCATTTGTTTGTTACGCTTTCACGCCTAAACCACTGAACCCATCGCATTGAGATTTGGCAATCAAATACCTATGGTATAGAGAAGGGTATAGGCTACTTTTATCAAGAGAACGCGGGTGAATCCACGGGGTACAACTAGTATCATATAAAAAGGTAAAGTTTGTAAGTTGCATGTACGAGGCTTTGAAATTACTAATCCGATTCTGAACATTCTTTCACTAATAAGATGCTTTATTTGTACACCATATAGTAGAAGACGAAACAATACAAAAAAGAAGTGATACAAAATAAGCGGTCTTATCGCTTAAGCGATTTCTTTTAGACAACCTTTGGGTAACAGGATATATGAGAATATGGAAGGTTTAACACATAAGAATACACTTTCATAACGTGAAAATAACAGCTCTAGAAAAATACAAAGAAAGGCAGGAAATGAGGAAGTTTATAGCGTGTGATAGCGTGAAATAACAAGAGATTTAAAAGAGTCTAACGTCGGGGCCCGTCTTATAGTCTGAGGGAGAGAGTTTCAGAGACGTACAGCTTGGATAGTAAAAGATTGGGAATAAGAGTGAGAAGTGTGACTGGGAGTTTGGAAGTTAAGTTCCATGGGACTATGAAGAAGATGATGTTGAGGTGTAGTACTCGAAGCGTTCCTTGAGATAGCGAGGGGCTTTAGGATTAAATAAAACAATACATAAGAGTGGCAATTTGTGTGTATTCCGCCGAAGGCGGATAGGAAGCCACTTGAGTTGTAATAGGAAGCTACATTATCCTCAAATGCTATAGGCTAATTTTCAATATATTTGCAATATAAATATCTTGTAGTACAGTGCCTAATTAAGCCAGTGCGAGGCCCTTAGCAAATGTTATCAAGGACCTTCGGCTCAGGTTATCTACTTTAATGGTTTATGTGCGGGTCTAGCTTTCAGATTAAAAGAGATGGTTGTACAGAGACGTTTCACGACTTCATTACTCTTTTAAAAGATTTGGAGCCATTCTATATTATGTTATTTTATTTTATTATTATGTTATTTTTATATTATTATACTATTGGCCATGCAGCAGTTCTATCCCTTACTTTGTATAATTATTAGTATACGCGAACGCAGGCCATTTAACGTGGGCCGTAGCCATTTATCCTGCAATGGCCAATTCAGTACTGGATACTTCATGATTAGCTAACGAACATTTGTTAAATTCGGTATAGCGGCGACTGATAGGGAGTTCTGGGAGCACCCCCGCAACCCGCTACGACTCGTTCGATGATTTTTTAGTATTTCATATGCAATTATTCCGCAGGGTTTCAAAACAGCAGCTTTCCGCAGGGTAAAACAACGTTAAACTGTCGCTTCGGAAATGCCCTGTATGAGGAGAAGAAGCGACGCAACAAACTCCTCACGGGCCCAATGTATTTATTGTCGTAATATTACAATTAAATAATCACTTCACTGCACTTAACACATGTATAGTCTTAAATAATTATAGGCATCAGAACCGGGTCTAACAATTATTGCACTGAGATGTGTACAGCTCGAGCGCTTGTGATAAACTAACTGATAAACAATGAGGCTCAACACTAATTAAACCAGGACAAAATGCTCATCCATGATCAGATTAAAATCACGGAACTTCATACACCCAGCAGGATAGGAAACCAAAAAAAAATACTTTCGGGAACACAAAAAGATATGTTATCCTGGATGTTTCTCCCATTAACCAAGATACTTAAGTTTTCAAACACACATCTGATAGAATACAGTCCCATATATTATGGTCATGTTACGGCCCTACAGTACACCAAAATCCAAACCCAGAAAACAGATATTTACTTTAAAAATCAATCGGCGCATGATATAGAATATTTTGACTACTATAATAAAAACCTTGCTGATGTTGTGCCTGAGGTAGGGAATGCAAACCGGTTTCACCGAAAATCGAAAAACCGGTTATTCGGTACGGTTTTGACCAACAAAAAAAACCGGTTTTACATAACACCAAAACCGGGTTTTCGGTTATTTTCGGTTTTTATATCAATGTTTGGAAATACTAAAAAAGGAAGATTTGCCGCCGTTTTGTAAACTGAGTGCAAAGCAGTGAGTATTTTTGTGATTAACTAAAGTGTGTTGATGTGTAGTGTGTTGAGCGGGTAAGAAAATAACTTATAATGATTATTGTTTTTATGATATAAAATATGTTAAACTTTGTTTTACAATACTTATGCAGCAAACTAGCGTACGGCCCGCCTGATGGTAACCAGTTACCGTAGCCTATGGACGCTTGCACTGGCAACATAACGGTTATCACTCGCACGTTGCCAACCCTCAACCTTTTTGAAGCGGGGAGCTCATTCCACAGCCTGAGCGTCCACGATAGGAAGCTTCTTTGAAACCGCACAGTACGAGACCATTTTGGTTCCAATGTGTGTGGATGGACTTCCCGTCGGTGACTACGATGGTAGAAGGTAACTGGGCATCAGGTCAAACAATTCTTCAGAACACTGCCTGTTGGAAAAGTGGTAGAACACACATAAGAAGGCAGTGTCTCCTCAGACTAAGGGGCTTTAAAACACTTGTGAGCTCGGGATCGTCGACAATTCTAACGGCACGTCGCTGAACTGAGTTTAAATACCCAAGCTGGTATCCAGGTGCCCACAGAAGACAGAAATACTCCATTTGGGCCAGACTTGCGACTTATACATATAGTTGCGGTCTTTGTCTCGATAAGAAGTACTGCTTCGCTCTCACTTAATCACACCGAGTTTTTTGGATACCTTGTAGATGACTTTGGAACAGAACGTCTCGCTATAAATATTAATGCGAAGGATCCCAATGCTTTTCGTGATGTTGAGGGACATGTTCTAGAAATGAAGAGCCACATCAAATGGATTTTTCTCAACGGTGAATGCGCAGGCTTGTGTGTGACTTAGTGGGGTTGAAATAGACTAGGTTTAGTCGACCCCAATCGGAGTCACTAGTTTGTGTACTCTCGATTTAAGACGTAAGTCCTTCGCGCCTTTTCTCCAATATAGAACGAGGGATATTTGCACGGCTCGTGTAATGAGCGTCCCCTGTAATTTCATCTGCATAGCAATTAATGCTGGCAATAGAGAGTATATGATTGATATGCTGGAGGAATAGTGTTGGGGATAATTCAGAGCCTTGCGGGACGCCAGCATTAATGTCATGCTATCGGAGCCACTACTGTCAATGGAGGCTCTTATGTATTTGCCAGACAGTAAGCTGATTGATTGGTGTTATTTTTTACCCGTCTGCACGACAACAAAGAGTGGGTAATTTTTTTTTTATCTAAGGACAACATTCTTATAGTAATAATCACGTTTTTGTGTACACGCAAGTTGCTGTGCCGCTATTATAAGCCATGTTCATAATATTACGTGTGAAATGAATATTATAACTTACGAAACATAATTTAATTAATGTTTAAATAAGTACTTCTTAATTATTGATCTATTTTTTAACATAAAGTCATCAAATCTCATAGCAATTAAAAACCAAACAAACGTGATATGTTTTTATGATTTCATTCGTATAAAATAAAATCAAAAGCAACGAACCGTGTAGTCTATATAAACGAGTCTCTGATGAAAACGAATCTACAGAGTTAAATAAACTATTATTTCCATCAATTTGATGAAAAAGAGATGGATGAATTGTATGAAAGATGATAACGGATAGAAGGGACGAATTGAAGAAGCGTACATATTGCGCAGATCCCAAATGATTGGAAACAGGGCAGGCAGATGGTGATGATGTTTCTTTTATACCCACTTCATTACCTTTAACTGATAATAATTCCTCAGTTTGCGATTTTTACATCTTAGGCACGGTTAGTATCTGTAATTCGAGCTATAGAAATAACGTGAAAAAATAACGAGCGAACATTAAAAAAACCGGTTTAAAACCGGTTAACCGGTTTTTACGTCTCATAACCGAAATAAAAACCGGTTTTCATTTTGCCACGGTTTTGCATTCCCTAGCCTGAGGCAACCAAATTGACTCAGAAATAACAAAATCCAACCCAGGAACAAAAAATCAAAATAAGAAAGAAGAC
The DNA here is from genome assembly GCA_951394255.1 of Polyploca ridens. Taxonomy (NCBI): domain Eukaryota; kingdom Metazoa; phylum Arthropoda; class Insecta; order Lepidoptera; family Drepanidae; genus Polyploca; species Polyploca ridens. The sequence continues at coordinate 16,427,271 of OX596243.1, forward strand.
AATAAAACCCCAGCACTCAACATACATCAACGCTCATCCCTCATCTATAGGCTGAACAGTCGGTCGATTGTGGTCAGCTGGTTGCGGTTAGCTGGCCGTCCTCTTCCACCCCAGAGCGTGTCACTCCTATATAACACGCACTCCTTGGTTTCTCCATGGCTATTCCGATACAACTATTCAGGTACCAGTCATTATAAAATAAGTTAGTTACAGGGTGATTGATGTTTGAATGGTTGTATAGGACATGGGTCGGTCGTTGTACTGGCTGGGAGTATTGCTAATCATCATCATCATCATAATAAAATGTATTTCAAATAATAAAAACGTGTTTCTCGTATCGAACGACAAAACTTATTGAACAACATGGTATATTAGCTCTAGAAATAATGTTATATATGATGCACCGGTGGCGAGATATCGAATTTTTATTAAAATGGATAATGCTCACAATGACTTTTAGGCGTAGTAGAGTGTGACGACGAGAATTAAAAATTATAAGAATTTATATTGTAAAGATTTGCAAAGAGGCTTATTAAGTTATGCTTAATAAAATAAAACCACCAAAGAAAATATCTAGTAACAATAATAGCTTTATAGTTAAAGAATACAATATAAAAACAGTGAATTATTTACAAATGGCCGTATCCATCGATATAATTGTATTCTACTAGCATTCTACTATATATACACAGCGTTCCCAATATTCACTCGGTTCGAATTAACTGAACTGCGTTCCGTTCACCTTACTTTAGTGTGCCTTCGACATTCATGCAGTGTGGGCGCGTACGGAGCGGCATTAATAATACAAGAAATCAAAGTCAAGTTAACTTATTTGTTTTTCAAGTGAATAAATAGGTAATAATATCGTAATATCACAATAGAAAAAATATTTCTTCATTTAAATGCCACGACTGCGGTGTAAATTCTATATGAACGACACGTTGAACGAAACGCGTAGGCGCTATGAAATTCATTGGCACTTAAGATGTTTTTAATCCCGCTGTCATCAAGCTCGACGGATTTTTTGTTCGGATCGTGAAATCTAATAAAATACATATATTATATCGATGGTCGTATCCTAACCTTCTGTTCAGCAACGACGATCCATTAAAAAGCCGCACGATTAAAAATATAATCTTATTTATATTGTATTAATAAGACTAGTCTATCTATAAGCAAGTAACAAAATAAGCAATCAATGGCTGAGAGAGAGAACAAGGAAAATATTTTGGCATACGGGACATTTTCAAAAAGACTAAGGACGTATCAACCAATCATGAAATTGATACCGATTACCATAAGAACAATAAATTTATCAAAATGTCCATGGTGTATTTCATAACTCTAATAATGTAAAAAATAAAAATGCACTTATTATGTTCTTTTTGACAAGCGCATGTATACAGATATATGGATGACGTAATTTCCGGTGTCAATAAAAAGCGACGTGGTGTCACCTTGGGACACTGGGGGGAACTGAATATTTTCGCGATTGCGTCTTGTATATAAAGCTTCACTTGACATTTCATAGAAAAATGTATGGACAAATGGCGTCGCAAAATTGATGCTTATTAATAAATAAATTACGTTATTCTCGTACAAAAAAATTAAAATGTGGCCCCACGGATCTGTTGTACATATATTTGTGATTCGATTTAATATAAATTTATTACAAAAAGGATTCTTATTTTGATGGTATCACTAAAGAGGAAAACCTCGATTTTATGATTTTTGTAATATTCATAAGGTTTTTGCTATTTATAAAAGTAAAATTAAAAAAAAGGGCCAACACCGATCTGTTAATTGGTGTCTTGGCTTTATGATTATGTTCATATAATACTATTTCTTTCATGTTTTCATTCATAAACCACTAAAATAGCGAACCCTGTTTATGACGTTTAGCTTACATACCGCCCTTAAGTAAAGAAATTTCAGAGACAGAATAAATAAATTACATTCATTGAGTTTCAACATTATATCACACGTAATAAATTAGCAACAGCTGAAGAAAACTTAGTCGTAATATAAAAAAGCGTGGCAAGTACCGTAGGCGTAGAGTGGTCAAAATACGCGATGTATTACAGCATCGCCGGCCTTGATTCAAATATGTACTACATCCTAGTTGTAACATTTTATTACAAACGCGATTAAACACTTCTCCGCTGGACTGCCGTTTATTTTCGCAGATTACGCGCGAATCTTTATTTACGCATTGAGATTGTAAGGTTGTCATTTAAAAAAAATAGATTTATAGATTTTAACGAACGACTCGTCTGTCCGTTTGGTTCTTAGCGGCACTTTGCTATAATCATTTTCGCTGAACATAATAGTATCGAGAAGGAAAAAAAAATGATTTTAATGTGATGATATGTTAGAGATGGTTAATGCTGTGGCTGGAGGAAAAATCAAGCTTATGGTAACGGAAAACATCGTGATGAAACCATAGCAATGTAGCAGGACGCTTTGTAGTGTCAGCCTGGTTAACAACCATCCTCAAGTAAAAAATCTGATTGCAATCAACTAACTGCACTTGTAAACCAGTTTCCTAATAGGTTATGTGTGCTTACTAACTTTGGCAACATCATGAATTACCTCGGTGAGTGTGTGGTCAAACAAACACAAGCCAAGATTATGACGATTAAAAACTATTATCAGATTATATTTTCAAATCATCAAACGCATATGCAGCGTAACGTTAGCTCGCCAGCTAGTAGCTACATCTGTTCCTCATATATCAACGAGCAGCAACAAACATAATGTAATCGATGCGCTTTTTCTCTTCACATTTTATTCATAACGCAATGCAGGAAGATTAAACCCACTAAGATAACAAATATCGACGCAATGTTAGAAAAGTATCTTTAAAATGTTAATGAAATTTCTTCTTCTATCTTTTGTGAAATATTTGGCATGAGTCTCACAATTGGTATATTGGTAATAAATATCAAGTACGGTATATTTTATTTCACTATCTTTTTAACAGGACAGGGTGTTGTTATTAATGTGACGCCTAGACAGAGTGGTATGCGGTCGGTATCAATGAGATCCGACGCTCAATTGATCGCTCTGTGATTTGTGTGACATTACGTAGTCTGTTGACCTGCTACAATATTTCTACCATTAGCTTTAATGGAACAAGAAGCTCCCTCTATAATGATTTGATGTTATAAAATAACTAGAAGCATCACTTATTAAACCTATTTCTCATATTCCTCTAGAATTTAATATTGAATTAAATTAACGAAATAGTCATGGAGATGAACATCACATGCATCCAGTGCAAAACGGTTCCGGCTTGGAACCGCGCCCGCGCCTGCTCTGTCCACAATCACGCAGATTAATGACACTCTGTATAAACAAACGTGTTGCATTTAATAAATTTAAAATGAACCAACAAATATACTTTATGAGATGAATATAAAGTTTTCGCGGACACAAGGAAGTGCTTAGTGTAGTTTTTTGATTTGGAAGAATATTTACTTTTCCGATGTCTTGATTGAAAATCAAAGATGAAAGTTATGGGATCTACTCATAAAGTTATTCAGGCAGACTCTACCCTCTCCATCCCAAGGAAAAATCTCGGTCAGCAAAGGTACGGAACTTGCTTTCAGCGTCTATGTTTCCTGACAACGACGGCAAAGACCTAGGGACCTACAAGACCAGAGAGGATAGGATTCTTCTGGGGAAGGGTGCTGCATCTTCGGCTTCGTTCTGAATGGACGGGTTAGTGGCCAAACGCAAGCCCATTCAATATTTACAAAAAAGTAACATCGAACATTATTTCTTAAGAGCATGAGTCACAAAGGATTCGGGTTCGAATCCCTGGATGGGTTTTATTGCATTCTCCATTGAGGAATGTTTCTAATTCGGACCCGTCTGGTGTCCTTATTGCAAATATGCAATGCGACCAGTAAAACTGTTCATCTCATTACAATGTCTCTGAAAGGTGTCATGGAATGTGTAAAATGTGCAATAATGTGTTATTAAGAAAGATACCACCTCAATCCTTGAAAGTGATTAGGTAATATAAATAAATAAATACCGATGGTGGCTCTTTTCCAAAGATTGATAATTGAATTTAACAAGTCATTGGGATTTGCTTAAATTAGAAGAATCATCTTTAAATGCATATTTACCGAGTTAATTAATTAATGTAAGCATCAAATAGGTAATAGTTCCGAAAATACTATTATAACTAAAATGCGTATAATATTTAAACTAACACACATCCGATACGATGTTATTTATGTTCGTGCAATAATTATAGAACTGCCAATGTGCCAAGCGTAAATATTCATGTAGTAAACGTAAGTATATAACCCACCAATTTTTTTTTATGTAAAATGTTTCCATGACTTATGGCTCGTACGGTCAAAAAGTTATCAGATCTCATGTAGAGCCAAGCTTATAACTCTACAAGCCCTAACTTCACAAACTACACACCGTTGTCGAAATATGTGGCTTGGCCGTTTCGATACCGTCACATGGGAGTAAGGTGAAAAAATGTATTCACTGTAGGCATTAATTTTTTGTTATACAATAGTTCTTGTAGTAGTGAAACGGCCAAGCCACATATTTTGACTACGGTGTGTAGAGTTTGTGAATAAAACAGATAATTCTTATGTTCTCGAAAAGCGATAAACGATATTTCGACCATCGTTTGTCCATTATTATTAGTCAATTAAATTGACGACATGTAGTTTTGTGCAAATATATTGGTTCATAATTTGACAACGATGATCGAACTAATCTCTGATTAATCTAATCGAAACACTGCAGTGCGTATTCATCTAGACGAAAGCCCGTGTCTGTCAGCCTGTCTGTCGCCACAACCTCTTGCCAATGTGATCTACAATGTCTCGAGTTCACTGACGATGACGATCCTTTGATGTGTCACGTCAAAACTTTGACACATCAAAGTAACGTAATAATTCGCCGTTCAACAAAATGTTCAAATTCTTGCATTCCTTTCTTTGAAATTTTCTTTGTAACAGTCTTTGGTATTGTTTAAGTTTTATCGTATTTTTTTCACTGGTTCAGCTTTTGGATTTACGTACACTCAACATTCATCATTTTTATGAAAGTCGCAACCGTATTCTTCTGATCCATAGGTGAGGAAGTGTTCTTCAGTAACCTTCCAGTGAACCCACATCCGGAATCCGTGCACCGACTACCGGCATACATCGTAATAATACCCGTGACTACTTCCCGGGCGTGAGAAGATCACTGGGTTAGATTTTTGGCAGGTCGCATGGTAGCGCCATCGACCGGCGGCATTATTAAAAATAAATTCGGCACAATGCGCCCGCGCATCCCGCCGCCGCCGTTTAGATCTCAAAGCTCTTTGATGCAAATGCGTTTTGATCGTTAATATTGAAAATAATTCAGTTGAATTTTGCAAGCATATTTCAATCGTAAATAATATCTGATACTCTCACTGTGCCCGTTTCCTGTTTCTAACGACCTCCAGAGTGGAAGAGTGTGAGGTCAAAAGTAAGACTCCTCCTAAATAAGCTGATCCCCAGAAATAATTTCTCTATCTGGAATAACCATATATTTAGTTAACTGTCTACTACTCCTACCCACGAGACATTAGTACCGGTACCAATATTAGATTAATATCACGAACAAAACATTTAGATATCAAAATAGATTATGTCCGACGGTGGCACGCTTAGAAAGCAACTTGGACAAGTCTGCTCGGCTATTATACTTATTATGTAAGTTGTCGACAGTTATAACGACATTAGTCCGTATTTATTGCAGGATTAGAAGAATCAACATCTATTTGGATTGCATCTGACATTTATGGTATTATAACTGCTGCATAATATATTCAGTGTTATCATTATGCTATAATTTTTGAGATAAATGTCGTAGCCAAAAATTGCTTTGTGCTTATCATTATCGGCCATGTCGCCACTTTCTACGGTGCGATTATGGTAATAACAGAAGTTCTACTCATCTGTTAGTTTGATCTTAATTCAGCCTATACAGTATCTAGAAATAGGTATTTCCTAATAATTACTACTTTTTCCGGCCCTCCAAGCAAAATTATCATCAGATTTTTTTTTTTTTATACAACTAGGTCGGCAAACAAGCATACGGCCCGCCTGATGGTAAGCGGTTACCGTAGCCATATGGACGCTTGCAACACACGAAGCATCGCTCACGCGTTACCGACCTTTCCCCCCTCCCCTATGAGCTCTGGCGACCTTACTCACGCGCAGGAACACAACTTTACACGACATAAAGTTATTTGGCTGCGGTATTCTGTAAGGTGGAGGTACTTCCCCAGTCGAGCTGCTCTTTGAGCGAATAAACGCTATGCTCTACATCTCTAATAAACGCTATTTCTATTTCTTTCAAATTACAATACACGAGTATAAATATAGGTTAATATGATATGTTTTATGCGACATAACGGCGCACCGAATGCCGGCACGCGAGTTGATGCACCGCTTGCATTATTGTGCTAAGTGTTCTGGGTATCAGCTCTATGTATTATTGAGCACATAATGCGCTTGAGATCGCTTTTAGCACGTGCTTATATAGACATGTCATTATAACGGGTTGTGTACATATCATCATTTTGTATTTAAGATGCTGCCACTTAGGCGAGACCGGGGTTAGTTGACTATAGGGGTAGGTTGACTAACTATCAAAAACTCGTCCGAGGCAATAGCCTTGAGCTAACCAGTGAGACACGAAAGTCCGTCACCTCCTCCCCCTCAGTCACCGGGAACGCGGCGTCGCGCACGCACGTCGTTTGAGAAAAAGTTAAAAGATGAGGCTAGTAGGTTAGATTCTAATTATACGATTGATAAATTTCACGTTAATAGGAACACATATTTTTATATAACTGGGATTGAATTATGATGAAATATTAATTGGTGATAAAAAAATAAGCGTAACAATAATAAATAAACGCTCAGTTCGTTTATGTAAATTAAAATCCTAGCATCACTAAAATAAGCCTCCCGTATCTGTTTTTGGAGTCATAGAATCTGGAGTGGAGACCTTCAAGGTTAAAGTAAATAAGTATTGTCTGTGAAAGCGACAATACTTATTTACTCTATATCCTTAGAATTGTAACGTGGTGAGAAGTCACCAAGTTGTTCCGAGATTTTATGAAACAATGGTGCTGATTTAGTCGTTTACAACTAATTTCTCTACATATCTATCTAACAAAGAACATAAGAAAAGATGTATAATGTTCATATTCATTTATTCTGCAACTAAGTGTATTTAAAGGTCTTATTCTATTATAAACAGTGCTTAGAGAATTTAGTGACAGAAAACACTTTGTGACTTAGTCTTAGTGTATGAAATTTAATCCTGTCAAATTAGTCTAATTGCTTGTTTTCTACATAAATTTAGTCGCCATCAAAATTGGTTACGTATATTTACCCGAAAATGTAAACGGCAAAGACTTATTTGACAGCTTTATATATGTTCTATCCTTTTTTAATAATGTTTGAAAGAAATAGATGTGATGTGATTAATATTAGTATAGTGCAATTTGTCGCCAAGCACCTATCGGTGTGTTCCGACAGTTGCACTTGAGAGCCAGTTCCTTCTAGGCTTTGTGTGCTTACCACCTTCGGCCGCATCATCACTTACCATGGTAAGATTGCGGTCAAACACAGGCCTATAAACAGTAAAAAAAAATATATACGCAACAAGCTCAGAAATAGAGACAACAAGAAAAAAAAGAGACAAATAGATTAAAAAGCCTAGGAGATCGTGTCATTACGACGAAATGAACAAAAACAAGCAAGCTCACGGCTTGAGTAGGTGCAAAAAGTAAACAGGCTAATATTGAAATAAGTGGCTACGAGTGAAAGCTGACAAATAAGCGGAAAATGCGAAACAAACCGACGTAAGGCGGTAGACGGTAGGTGGTCGCTATTATTATGGGGGTATTAGCATTAGTTAGGCTCGTGCCGACAACGGATGACTTTCTTTGATTTAAGTACCTGACGAGCTAGGAGTGCTCAAATATACCTACGAAAAGATTAACACCACCAGTAGATTTATAGACTTTATTTGTAATGTTCATACTAATAATAACTAATGATTAAGATACTCCATGCCTTATTTTTTGCAGAAAGTAAAAATCATAACAACAACGTAGAACTAAACGAAAGCAAAAGAAAAGTAGAAAGCAGGACAAAGTATCTTACCATTGACATCCATACAATTTTAATAAGTGATATTTATGGACAAGTTACTGAAAGTGCGGTTGCCACAGATACTGATGATAACAATCATTTAATGATTGTGTGATCACTCGTTCAATCTTGGTACCGCGTAAAGCCATCACCCAGTTTCTGTCATAAGCTGGTCGTAACTGATGTAAGAGAGATTTCGAATAAGTTGGAGCATAGTAAATATTATACTCAACAAAATTTTAATTAGTATGACATAGGTACATAGTAATTAAAATTCTTTACAAGTTTTCAACATCATAATGTAAAAAGAATTTTATTCATTATGCCTCAGCGGTTTATACCAGACAGCGAACATTATCGTAGTATTTATAGTCAATTTCTGTGCTTTTATTTTAGTCCTTAAGTGTATGTTCAAATGTTTCAAAATCGAAAAAAGCTTCGGAACAAAACATTGAAAATGATAATTTTATTTAATTGTCATAATTAAATGCCAGTTTTCTCCGCTATAAAACAAGAAGCAGTAATAAAAGATGCTAATAGCATTAAAAATAAGACGTTTTATGAATAGTTCTTAATTACATCAAAGAAGAGTGAGAATATCAGTTCCTACACAAAATTAGGAACCGTGAAGACAGGGTACTGAAGCAGAAGTCAGTAGCATAGAAAATTTAATCATAAGTAATGTATAGGTATATGTAATAAATAAAAATAGAAGTTCAGACCACATGAGTAATGAATGGAAAGTTCAGACTAGGGTGTCTATATCTTAAAACGTCCCGTTACAAAGTTATTTGCAAAAAAAAGATCGATGTTTGACAAATTCAATAACCATGAAAAATTACTTATTAAACGGTTGTACGCATTATATGGTGCTAGAATAGCTTGATTGATTTATTATATAGTGTCCCCAATCGATGTATACAGGTTACATCGGGCGCCACCATTATAAAAAAACCAAGATGGCGCCTTATGAAAAATGCCGGCTAAAATGGTATACCGCAGGCTCTGAACAAAAATCTTCGAACCCCTTTAGTGAACCTTTTAAATTGTCATTAAAAACAAAAAAAATGTTAATTATTCTTTAAAACGAAATCTTAAAAATCCTTGCATTTGTATTCAAACTCTATTTTAACCTATGACTCTGCTAAATAATCTTTGTTTCTGCCTTAGCATGGTCCACGCTGAGCCTATTTCTAGATTCTGCCTAGAGACAAAATGAGACTACCCTATTTGCATTTGATCTCGGAATCGAAGCAACTATAATACAATAAACTGAAACTATAATATAAAATAATGAAAATTGATTTTGACGACTATTATTGCCCGAAAGTTGAGTAGTATTATAAAGCGGGACAATTCGCATCCCGCACTCGCATCCTCTAATGGTTAAAATTAAGACTCTTATATCTTTACTAATAATGAAGCAAAGACCTTTGCATAGCAGACCCTCACATATGGAAGTAGCTATCACAGGTAAAATTTGCTTACGAAATGATCTATATGCCCCAGTTTAGCAATAAAAAAACCTACCATTGGTAAGCAAAACGATTCATTTTGTTTATAGAAACCGGGCATAAGACTCTAGAAACGGGACGTCTCGTTTCTCGCGGGACGGTTGGCGACCCCAATAACGACACAATACATATAAAATAAAAATAAATTGAACCTAATTACAGAAGTGAGTATTTTAATTTGGACCGTTGCATCGTAAGACGACAAAAATTCCAGAAATGACTGACAACGAAGACATCCAATTAACGCGCAAGAAATAACTTCAATTAACCTATTTTTTAAAGAACGGCATCTTAAGTGATCCTCATTGAAGAGCCGAGCAAAATCTCCGGTAACAATTCAACTATACGGAAAAATTTACAAGCACATAAAATTGATTTTCATTTCACGCATCTTTTCACCAACAACCGGAGAAAATTGTTTAGGAGCAAACAATAATGAATTTTGATACGATGTGAAATGGTACATAATAGATGGACAGATGTAGTATTGTACTACATCTGTGCTAAATGATCAGTGCTTTCTTGGTATTAATTGATAGCGTAAATGGGCGATACCTATATGATGTTCAAATTCAAACAACTATAGGAAATGAAATAAGCCTATTGCACCCGTATTGGTAGACATTTGCGATTGAAGCCAATTACGCGAGGTTTACCAAGCGATTGAACTGTGATTGCTCTGAAATCAATAACTTTGAGTCTTATCGATTTAGGTAACTGGAATTTCTTCCTTTACAGATGGAAAAGCGTGCGGCATATGCGATGCATAAAGGTGCTCATTTATTTTAATTGGCTCTATGATCAATGCATTTGAAATTTCGAGCTAAGATTATAAATGTTCCGTGAGTGTTTGGCAATCGTACTGAAGGGGAGATCATCCTTATATGGACACATTCAATTCGAAGCTTTTTTTGGCACATCACCAATCAAGGCGCATTATGTTTATTGTCCTTTATGACAGTCAAAGAATCGGAGATATTAAAAAGATGCAGAATGAAAAGAGGCCAAACACAAACACTTTGTTGTACGTAACATTGTTCTTTCTTTTCCTATATCATTTATTTGGTTCCAAGAAACAACTGCGCAACAATTTAAGGAAACAAAGTGAAATTATGATATGTACCACTTCATATTGTCATGTCTGACAACAGAAGAAGAAGAGGGGAAACCTTGGCCCTTATTTCGTGGAAAGCAAAACTTTCTGTGCCAAATGTGGAGTTATAGGAAGTGTACGAGCAAACATAGCCGTAAGGTCGTTAGCTTCTGTGGATGCGCAAATTGGCACGAGATCAAATTCGAGCCAAGTCTCAGCGGGCCCAGCGTGGACCACACGTGGTATACAGTGACTAGGAGTTCTCGAGATGACGTCAAATCGTATATTTCCGTCAACGCCCGTTGATTTGTCGAAACAAAGAATGGCAGTGAAATGGCTTCGTTGCGTCAGTCGCGTATTTTGTAAATAGAGTGCTTCGATCAGCCTTATTGACTGTTTCATGGATGAAAGTGTTGCTGGAGTCTATTTTTTTTTATTTAGGTTTGGATGTTACCAGGGCAATATGGAATTGTGTCAGAGCCATCCGCTTGGGCTGTTAATTCATATTGCTATGAAAACAGTGTTAGTGTGGTTATTCTATTGTAACGATCAGAATTCGTATTTTATTCATTTTAACGATTCAGTGAACAGGCAGTTTGAAAGACGCAACATCATCGCTACAAACCTATACTATACACCTATACACAACAGAATCTTATTTAATTTTGTAAGCAATGCCCTAGATTTTTTTTTTTTTTATTGTTATGTTTACCAGTACCTAATTTAAATATAAACTTTATTTTTACTTTTTTTTTTTGAAAATGTAATAGAAATTTGTAAATCTTGAGAGGCGGAGACCAGGGGATCCATAGTACGGGGTCTACTCAGTTTGGACTCCTGTCTCCCGCTACATATTTAATTAAGTCCTATATTTTTGATTAATTATTTTTCTTATAGTTTGTTAAATATTGTAAACGGGAGAAAATAAATAAATTTTATTATTATTATATTATTATTATTTTATTATTAAACCATTTCAAAACTTTGGCTCGTATATGATTTAGAGAACATTTAATAGCTGGTCTGTTTCATACCAATAGTGGTTCCTCGTGAAGAAGCTTGGCTGTTTCAGTTGTTTACAAGAGCACAACAAAAGCACTTATCGGGCATCGTTCACAATTGACCTACATGTCGGGTATATTGGGCGCTAGTATCGGGCGTATAATTAGAGCGGTGTGTGAACGCCCTACGGCTGCGGCTGCCGCTGCGGCCGGTGCTCGGGTTACGCGCGTTACTTATTGCCCGCTCCGCTATGTGATGGGTTGAGGATATGTTGATCGGAGCAGCGGCGACCGGTTTGCCGATGCTACAATTCTTGATCCCTATTTGTGAATCTAATATCAAGATTATTGTACGTATTAATTGATCGATTGATATTAAAAAAACACATTCCAATATTCATATGTTGGATTATAAAAAATCTAATAGGTAGTAACAGTTTGCAAATAATTCAGTTTACAATTCTTCACATCCGTCATCGATACAGCCAGCCGGGCTATTGCGTATCTTTGGTGGTAATCGTAACCAACACCATTTATTGATTTCATCCAATGAAGTGGCACGACGAAGACCATTTGTGGGCCCTGATTGAATGAAATTCATAAATGGTGTTCGTTACGATTACCACCAAAGTTACGCGGTAAAGCCCCAGATCTCTTCTAATCACCATCAATTGCCTTGCCTATATACACCGGCTAAAAATACCAAATGAAAATCATCAATTGAAAAGTTTCTCGCGCTCGCTTATAAATTATAACATTTCACTAAGTCAGCTCCCTTACAGTTATTTGGCGTCTGCGACAAACTGATCCGATTCATTCAATAGTTTTAATACAATGACTTCATCTAATGGGCCGGTGTCGTCAATTAACAAAGCTTATTGCCAAATTACTTTTTAATTACTGTTTGTTATTCAACAATGTATCAACCTTAAAATAATGAAAGTTACTTTCATGCATTAAAGACGTGAAATTATGTAATTTAAGTGGTACGTAGTAAAAATGCCTTTATGTAGATGGTCAGCATTTTGAATTTTTAACGGATATTTCATGCATTTTTATTTATTGCATAAATTTTAAGTGCTTACAGGACGTAATTTTATAATTAACGCATGAGACGTATTGTAATGGATTATTGTTTGTATTAATCCATACTAATCCATACTTAATATACTTAATAATATTATAAATGCGAAAGTAACTCTGTTTGTTTGTATGTTTGTTACGCTTTCACGCCTTAACTACTGAACCAATCATTATGAAATTTAGAATGCAGATAGCCTATGGTATGGAGAAGGGCATAGGCTACTTTTTATCCCGGGAACGCGGGTGAAATCGCGGGGGACAGCTAGTTTAACATAGCTATAATGTGAATAAGGATAGGTTGATGCATGATCACAATATTTTTAAATTCAGTTAAAAGAAAAAATCAGCAGAATGCTCTCCCGACGGATTTTTAACAAGGTAAAACAAACGCGGCTACAGCAAAGTCCACCAATGAGCTACTAGCATATTTTTCGTCTATGAAAGAAGAAGAAGTACATGCTATAAATAAATGATGTCTGATTTTGCAGCATTTTATTTAATTAACTAGCTGTCCAGTATTAGCCGCGTCCCGTGTCACAAAGGGATTCAAGGGATAATGTTTTTCTGAGATAAAATGTTTTTATCACAACAAATATCACTCAAACATTCGCATATAATAGTAGGATATGATTTAACTACCTACCTACATCCGCAGTATGAACAATTTTTCTCATAAAATAAAATTGAAGACTGACGTAAATAATCACTTGATCAGACAAGAAACGGATAATCGCGCAAGAGCGGCAAGAAACTCGCATGTATTTGAAAAATGGACGGAAACATAAACCGCAGTGCGACGTGTTAGCGTCAAAACAGTGTGCTTGTCCGGTGACAGTTGAAATATTTGTTGACATTGTCACATATTTTGTTAAATTGTGGAAAAAATTATGTTCCGTATCTTGCTTTGAACGGATCTAAGCAGGAGTTTTAGACCATTTGGCTTCTTTTATCTGCCAAGCCACATATTTTGACTAAGGTGTAGAGTTTGTGAAGTTAGGGCTTGTAGAGTAAGTGCATGTAGAGTTATAAGCTTGGCTCTACATCAGTATGATAATATGTCTTGGCAGCATTTTACATAAAAATGTTTTTGTTGGGATTTATTTTACAAGCATTTATTTAACTTGCAATATATGTTTGTTCGGGTGGAATCTTGCAAGTCGAATTTCACCCACTTCGCAGTGTCCGATTGAGCTGAAATTTGGTACACTTTAGAATATTTGATGACGATGCAAGGTCAGACGACAAAAAATACAGTCGCCATAAAAGCATGTATTAAAAATGATTTTTTTTAACAAAAATGTGTTCTCATATCAAGTTAACTTTTTTGTATACCCTAACTAAACTAGCCATAGACAATAAGTAGAAATCGTTACAAGCATAAATCTTAGCGTAGCGTGCTAAGTCTATGGCATCAATAATGTAGAATTGACAACGTGTAGAAAGGCATTCATTACACGGCGGTACTGGTAAATAGTCCAGTAGAATTAGCTCAAAATTAAGCAACATTTTACATTAATTGTGGTACTAATGATTTTTGGCGTATCGATAGAGTTCTGTATGGATATGATTACCTTAAATTCGCAACCGATTTGGAAGTACGGAACATGGTGAAAATTGAGAAAAACTTTGATATTGAATAATTCCTAAACAAAAATTGTGGTACTAGTTGCGAGAATACCATGTCTTTAGAGAACCATTACCTACCTTCTCAAGAAATTTGGACCGGTTGCGACATACGGAACACACCTAAACTTAAAAGAGTGATTTTTCGCCTTTATCTCCTAGGCAAAATTTGTGGTACTAGTTGCGAACACATTGGTAACTTGTATTAGCCTATTACACTTAGTTTTAAGTTTGCAGCCGGTTGCGATATACGGAACCCTAAGAAAATACTTTTTGATAAATTCTACTTCCAGCAAAATTAGCGTATTCTGTTTTATTACTTATATCATATTGGTAGGTCGACTTCTACCTACTTTGTGATCGCAACCGAAGAGAACATTACGGAACATAGTTTTTTTTACAAGTAAATTGTGCGCGTATTCGCGTGTTACGAATGAAGGAATGGAATGCAGGCAGTGCGGGAGGCAGGACTAGCGTTGAGGAATTACAAAAATTTTAAGTCAAAGTCAAAGCCATTTATTCAATTTTTATTTAAATAAATTAACTTTTTAACAAAAAAATAAACCGCCTTCAAAGTACACTAAAAAGTATAAAATAACTTAATACTTTGAAGGCGGTTTATTTTTTTTGTTAAAAAGTTAATTTATTTTTGAATTTTTAGTTTCATTATATACTGAATACATCTGCGTAACCCTTTCGAGTGTACAGACCTGATGTTTTGTTGTGTGATTGCGTAAACAATGCATATTTATGCGATAGCAGCAATCGCGGCTGATTTACTGTAATTGTTTCTGTGTCTATCTCCGAAACTCATCATTAGATCTATATGAAATTTATATGGGACCAATTCGGAATATACCCCTTTCGAACAAAAAAAGAATTTTACAAATCCGTCTATATATGACAGAGTTATGCCCGAACATACATAAAAAAAAAAAAAAAAATATATAAACATCCGAATTGAGAACCTCCTCCTTTTCTTGAAGTCGGTTAAAAAACCGCGTGTATCGAAATCGGTAGTTTTTTTTTCACTGTTAAGTATTAACATAGCATATGCCTTATCGTAAAACTGTGGTATAAACGTTCTTTATTTTGATAGGTAACAATGTAAAATGTATCGAATAGATACAATATCGTCGTATCCTACAAATAGGGGCGTAACTGCAAAACAGCTAGTTTTCAGGATTGATAAAAAAAACATTAGTTTCCAATTATGTGTGTTAGTTGGTATCCTGGTTATGCTAAGACTATTTTTATGAAAATAATGACATATTTTATCTGTATTTTGTTCTTTAAATTCTCCATTCTAGTACGACAACTAACGGTTCACGGTACGGCTCGATTGATAAATTTTGCCTAAGAATGTTGAAAGTGATCGTGTTTTTTCGTCAGCCGGATATATTTTCAACAAAATACGAAGTTTACTATCGAACAAAATGTTTGACGCTTTATTGTTTTTTAAGAAAAACGTGCTTTTAAATTTTTATCTACCTATACTAATATCTATGCTAAAATAATAAAGGGGAATTTTTTTGTTTGTTCAAACGGGCTGGAACTACCAGTCGGATTCGAAATATTCTTTCATCACTAATATGATATCCCCGAGTATTATAGGCTACTTTTTATCCCGGGAACTTGGATGAAACCGCGGGGGACAACTAGTTATTTCAGATTGTGGTATGAGCTCTCCGCCGTGGATTTCCCAATGGAGTACAGCATGGGGTTCTTCAAAAAGGGCGTGAAGAGATTTCTTCAGGGTCGGCAACGCGCGAGTGATACCCCTGGTATTGCACGCGTCCATGGGCTACGGTAACTGCTTACAATTAGGTGGGCCGTCTGCTTGTTTGCCACCTTAGTGGTATAAAAAAAAAGATATTTGAAGCTGAAGATATTTTTGTTTGTTTGTAGAAGGATAACCAGGAAAACGGACGGGCCAGTTGGCACAGTTGGTTAAGGTTCACCTTACGCGCCGCAGGTCGTGGGTTCGACTCCCACACAGGACATGCATTTGTGTGCATGAACATGTCTGTATGTCCTGAGTCTGGGTGTAATTATGTATATTAAGTATGTATTTACAAACAAAAAGTAGTATATGTAATTATATCAGTTATCTGGTTTCCATAGTACAAGCTCTGCTTAGTTTGGGATCAGATGACCGTGTGTGAGGAATGTCCCAGGCATAGAAATAAAATAACTAAGTATAGAACGCGAGTATCGCACAGTTTCACCCAGTACCAGCGTAGGCAGATGAGCTATATATATTTATATTGATGACTATGTGACAATAGGGACGTAACTGCGCTGTGCTTCGAATTATCGATAGCCGCATAATTCATTGTAGTATGTATAGGTATGTATGTTGCTTACCTATTTAGTAAGTTCTGGCAAATATACCAACCGCATGTAAGCAAACAATTAATATTAAAATTATAACGTAAAATATACAATTGGTAAATTTATTAGGTGCCTACGCATTTCGAATGACCCTGGATGCAAACATAAAAATACGAATTTTTGCTAATTTTGAGGTAACTTAGTACCAGTTTCACTGCTTCCTGATAACGTATCCAGCAGGGTTACATGCGCATGATGCGCGCCTTGAGATAATTTTCTTACCATATTATGTCGTGCGCGGTGAAGTTCAGTTTGAAAAAGCGCGGCATTTATTCATGTGATTTATACTATAGGTACACGAGATGATTCGATGACAAAATTATCTCACGGCTCGCATGTTAGCTTTTCAGAACTAAACTGACAGATGATGAGATGATGGATGATATTTCTGGCACATAAGTTCTAGATATGCTAATTGATAGGCCTCTAATCTCGTAAATTACTGAATGTAGATAGAATAATGAAATAGAACCATATCTGGTCAAAATGCATCTGAAGACGATTCCAACAAGTCCAAACACGGCTAACATACGTTATTCCGTTACGGATTACCAGTGCCTACTTTCCGGATCCATCATCAGATCAGTTCAATGGTCCCAAATTAATGTATTGTCATCAGTACTTGATAAGCGTGCAAAATTTCAGTTTAATCTGACGTTTAGAAGTCGATGAAAATTACGTTTGAAGATTACATTATATGCATACATATATACGTACATATATACATACAGGTGAAGCTTATAAAAGCGTGTTAAAAAGCGCCCCACACCATTTTGTCACAGTTTTACCAACATAATTTTGTCGTACGATATGGTGACTAGTAGTAGGTTAAATAAAATCGACATCATAGATGTGTTTACATACTTAGTTACCTACACGTGAAGCTAATAAAAGCTTGTTAAACAACTGACACTTCAGTATAATATTACCGAGAAAGTAATGTTAATTTTGCCATTGGAATTTTTTGTTCAGTCTCAAAAAAGTCGTAAAACACAAATTCCGACTGAACAATTCAATTAATTATTAAAACTGAATAATTACTTTAATATTTAGGTATACTATTAACATTCCATTATAAAAATAAAACATTTAGTTCTCAAAAGGCCTACAACTTGTTTATGAACTATTAGAATATTTATCGACTGCAGTATCCGTCGCGCTACATCACTAGTCGCGGCGTGGCAGTGCGGGGCAGCGCGGGAGGCCAAATCGTGCCCGCCCCTCGCGTCTATTTCACCCCCGAGACGTGTAATTTAATTGTTGGAAATGCATTAATATTTCGACTTACCGATGAAAAGTGACATTAGATTTATACTTTGAGTGTGTCCTACTATCATTACTGCACAATCGAACTGCACATTTAACCATTTTTATCGGTAAAAACAAAAAAAAACATCCGAGCAATTCGCACCTGACGCGCACAGCTAGTACTCGACAACGACTACTAGCGCTTGCGGTGGGATCGTTGCCTTGTTCAAACCCATGTCTACTGTTCTCACTTGGTTACTGCCACTCTAGTACATTTTAATTCTATGGTCCCAGGATATTTATTTATTTATTTAAAACAAAGGTTCGACTTATAAGATGCCTTGTCTTTCCAATCTTTCTCTATGGAGTTAAAACTTGGTCCTTTAGATTGCGAGGTCGTCGGAAAATCGACGCAATGGAGATATGGTGCTGGAGACGCCTTCTGAAAATTCTGTGGATGGCCTTCTGCACCAATAACTTGATCCTCAAGGAGCTTCGAATAATGGATAGGCTTTCATCAACTATGCTAGTTCAAATTCTCAAGTTTTTTTGATTTTTTTTTACAATATGGTGGATCAGTGAAATTTTTCTTGGGGCATATCCTGCCGTAGGTCCAAAAGCAAAGTTAAGATACAGCACGAGAAGTTTTTGAAAATAAAGATTCGAGATTATCGCGTTCTGTGTTTCAGTGCGATAAAACGATTAGTTTTAGCGACTTACCGATCAATCAGTGGTCCCAGGTGTATTCAGACAGTTATATTTTTTGAAATTTCTTTAGGAGTTTCCCTCCAAGTGTATCCCATTATTTGGGGTCGGCTCTCCTCGTTCTCATGCGCCAGGATGGTATGTCCTGGGTTGTCCGTACTGTGAGTTGGGCTAGTTCCAAGTCGCGGGTTACTGTAGACCACCATGTGACTTTGGGTCTTCCTCTTTTCTTTTTTGAGTTCGGTAGGGCCAGAGCCTGCCGAACCACGTGGTCTTCAGGACGTCTCATTACGTGGCCATACCAACAAAGCCTACTTTCTGTAAGTTTTTCTGAGATGGTCGCGACTAACGATAGTGGTAACTACCTCTGATGTGTTCATATCGCACTTTATCAAGTCTGGTTACACCTGCTGCCCATCTCAGCATCTTCATCTCAGCCACGTGAAGTTTTTGTTCATGCGCCTTTTTTAGGGCCCAGCATTCGGCACCGTACATCATTGCAGGTCTTACAGCTGTTTTGTAAATTTTTCCCTTCACTTTGATCGGCATTCTTGTGTCGCAGAGGACACCCAAGAGTGCTCTCCATCTTTGCCAGGCAACGTTGACTCTGTGGGTGACGTCGGTTTCAATGTTACCATCAGCCGTCAGCATCGCTCCGAGATATTTGAACTGGGATACCTTTGGAATTGAATCTCCCTCGATATAGATCGTGTGTGAGATGGTGGTATCGCCGCTAAAATTGCATTCCAGATGTTCGGTCTTGCTTCTGCTGATACGGAGTCCATTGCTTTCCAGGGCGCACCTCCACTACTCGAGAGTAATTTGCAGTTGTTGTGCACTTTTGTCAATGAGCACGATATCGTCTGCATATAACATACACCACGGTAGGGGAGACTGGATATCTTTGGTGAGATAGTCCATTACCAGATTAAAGAGTAGTGGGCTCAACGCAAAACCTTGATGAACCCCGACTTTGACTTCAAAGGTTTTGCTCACTCCGGCCAAACTTCTCACTTTTGTGCTACTCCTGCGGTACATGTCCTGGACTAGGGCTACGGAGTAATCCGGTAGACCCTGTGATCTCATCGCTTGCCATACCAGGTTTCGTGGCACCCGG
This sequence comes from Polyploca ridens, assembly GCA_951394255.1. Lineage (NCBI taxonomy): Eukaryota > Metazoa > Arthropoda > Insecta > Lepidoptera > Drepanidae > Polyploca > Polyploca ridens. The sequence goes on from OX596243.1 coordinate 16,447,223, forward strand.
TCAAACGCCTTCTCAAGGTCTATGAAGATAAGGTGTAAGTCTTCACTGGTGGCCCTATGCTTTTCCATTATTATTCGGACTCGTTGGAAAGCATCGATTGTGGATTTTGATGGCATAAAACCGTACTGGTTTTCAGAAATGACAACGTGGTTCAAGAAGCGATCGTTTAGTATTCTTTCCCATATTTTTAGGGTGTGAGAAGTAAGTTTTATGCCCCTATAATTCCCGCAAGCGCTGACGTCACCTTTGTTCTTATAAAAGGGCACTATGTAACTTTGTCGCCATGATTCTGGGATCATATTGGAGTTGAGGACAGCATTGAAGAGTCTTGTGAGCCACTCAAGTCCTATAGGTCCTATCTGTTTTCAGATATCAGAGGGTATTTCGTCTGGCCCAAGAGCTTTATGGTTTTTCATCCTCGAGACTGCGGTTTTCACCTCCGCAACATTAATTTCCAGCACTGGTCCAGCCGTAGGATTTATTATAGGTTGTTGCTGGCTTGGGAATTCCTCGTTAAGAAGCTCTGCATAGTATTGGTACCATCTTTGGTTAATGTCTTCATTAGATGTAAGCAGCTGACCGTTTTCGTCACGGATGTATTTATTAATTTTAATATCTAACGTTGACTTATGTCGCTGCTTTGCGATTTTGAAGATTTCAGTGTCGTTCTTTGCATCTTCCAATCTGATATAAAAACATTCTTTAGATTGTGCTCTACTTTGGGCTACTTCGCGCTTCGCTTGTTGTTTCGCCTTCTTGTATTCAATGCGATCATCTTCCAGTTGTGTTATCTGCCATAATTTAAAAAGATCCCTTTTGGCACTTACAACTTTTTTAACTTCGTCATTCCACCATCTTGGGTCCTTGTTATTGCTTAGTTTTCCTTTTGAGACTCCTAAGATTTTGGACGATTGGGTTTTACAGGTGTATGCAAAGTTTGACCACATAAGCTCAGCGTTGTTGTTGTAATCATTGTTCAAGTCCTCCTCCAGATATTGTTTAAGGGCGATAGACAGCTCTTCACCTTTTGGGCTGTAAAGTTGTCCCCATTTGATTTTCGGGGTTTTGTCTGTGACCGTTCTTATAGGTTTAGTTTTAGACATGCTACCAAGATTATATGCTGCGAAGTAAGCACCTCTCCAGGGATGACTTTACAGTCCTTAAATTTTCTAAGTAGATTTCTATCTTCCAGAATATAATCTATTTGTGTACTGTGTCCTGAACTTTTACAAGTAATTAAGTGTTCTGGTTTCTTTTGGAAAATGGTGTTAATAATGGCAAGGTTATGTCTCATCCCGAAATCTAAAATCTCTTCCCCTTGTTTGTTTATGGTCCCGTATCCTCCGTATTAATTTGAACCTTAAGTACACGATTTGACAGGTATTTTCAACCAACTCTATAAAACTGTATGGAAAGAAAACGTCTCATTGGATAATGGATACTGACTATATTAACTATATGTTATTTTATAACAAACCTTCTCCTGATATTTTGCTGTTTTTCAGCTACGCCCCGTTTCGTAGTATACGTCGATATTGTATCTTTTCGATATTTTTTTACATTGTTACCTATAAAAATAAAGAACTTTCTTACTTAGCAGTGCAAAAAAGACAACAGATTGGAAAGACGCAGGAAATTTCGTAGATTCCTCAACGCTAGTCCTGCGTCCCGCACCGCCCGCTTTCCCTTCGTAACACACAAATACGCGCACATTTTACTTGTAAAAAAAACTATGTTCCGTAATGTTCTCTTCGGTTGCGATCACAAAGTAGGTAGAACTCGACCTACCAATATGATATAAGTAATAAAACAGAATACGCTAATTTTGCTGGAAGTAGAATTTATCAAAAAATATTTTCTTAGGGTTCCGTATATCGCAACCGGCTGCAAACTTAAAACTAAGTGTAATAGGCTAATACAAGTTACCAATGAATTCGCAACTAGTACCACAAATTTTGCCTAGGAGATAAAGGCGAAAAATCACTTTTTTAAGTTTAGGTGTGTTCCGTATTTCGCAACCGGTTCCAATTTCTTGAGAAGGTAGGTAATGGTTCTCTAAAGACATGGTATTCTCGCAACTAGTACCACAATTTTTGTTTAGGAATTATTCAATATCAAAGTTTTTCTCAATTTTCACCATGTTCCGTACTTCCAAATCGGTTGCGAATTTAAGGTAGTCATATCCATACAGAACTTTATCGATATGCCAAAAATCATGAGTACCACAATTAATGTAAATTGATTATCTAATTCTACTGCACTAAAATAATAGTCCCCAGTCGTGACCGCGTGCCGCACACCAATAACTATATATAACATACAATTATCTATGCAATTGACCTTTTTTTATAATGTTTATTTGTATACTTGTTTTACCGTAATTTTTTGTATGGAGACCGTCGACAGAACATAAAAACTGTTTCCGTAACGATGTAGTGATGTGTTTTTATTGAGAAGTAAACTATAGCTTAAAAGCTTGGCTACACATTTAGAAAATACGCTAAAATAGTGCCGCAAGCATAAATCAAGTTATTAATATTAAAGATGGATGATAGGTAGCCCTATGCTTGAAATCTACGCCACGTTGTAGATAAAAGATTAAAGATTTATCAATTAAAAAGATATTTAAGACGGGGACTAAGCTCAATTTCACAAAAATGGGTTTCTTTGAGACGCGAGTATGACGCAACCCAATGAAAATACCTCACACAAAAAATAATGTGGACAGACAAGGGCCTGAAGAAAAATGTTAACCGAATAGAATATTGAAAAGTGCTTTGTATTCCCCACAAAAAAATCGTAAACTAGTGCATAAAAATAAACTTTGGCGTCGTAATTCTCTGTATTTTCAGCGACAACAACTAATTTTTTTTTGAGAATATGTTAGATACTGCATTATATTGAAATGTTAACCGGATAATTATTAAATTTAATGAGTATTTTCTGTATAATCTAAAGAAAACGCAAAAATAAATATCCAAGCGGCAACTAGTCATATTGTCAACACAAATATGATTTACAATTTTCAACCCTATTCCACGCTGTCTAAATGTAGCAATAGCTTACGCGGTTGTTCTTTAGTCGTCGGGCAACGCTCGACCTGCATGGTTGGTACCGGACGCTTTGTGTCGATTTTTTTTATAAGCATTTGAGTATTGCTCTATACAGATAGCAATAGAACACATATTCGTATGCCCTGAGTGCAAGCGTCCTTGGTCGAACGTCTAGGCGATAGCCGCATAACCATAGTATACATACAACAAAAACAAACATGAAGATAAATCAACTAATCCCAAGAATCTTATATCTATGGATATTTCATTACCTTATTATATCTGAAGACGAAAAATTTCACCTTTATTACGTCACACATACATTCTTTTTCAGTGACAACCATTGAATTATTACGCTATTCAATGGTGACAACGTTGTTAGCTATTTCAGGACAAACTTGGGACATATACATTTTATTATGTAGTTAGTTGACTTTCTACCACCTACTACTTTTAATTATATAGTCAACACAAATATGATTTACAATCTTCAACCCGTATTTTTTCGATTTGGAGTGGACAAACCCAAAAGTTAAAATTAGAAGTCATTGAAAGGGATGACAATTTCTGGAATCATAAAATGAAACATGAGTTGGTTCGATTTTATATGAACTGCCTTCTCCCAGACATACACGTGGCATGCCTATACACGATGGTATTGTATCAGTAATGCAAAGCAGTTTACTATTCGGGCAGATACAGAATAAAATTCAGTCAAGATTTCTAGATTTTTCTGAATTTAATACATCAGTAGCACGGAATCTTTGCCAAGCGCTTATCTCCTAAAAGCAGTGTTTCTCATTAATGTTTTTAGGCTCGTTGATGCGCTTGTAGTGTACCTAACTTGATTAGCCGTTCTTAATCGATCGACAAAGATAAGCAATTGCTGATGTGGACGGTATCCGGATGGGTGACCGTCTAGTGGTATTTCAACTCGAGCATTTTCCGTGCTTTAGGAGGCACGTTCTCGTAGAATCGAGGTTCTTTTTTATACATGCGGTCTACCTTCCGTTCCGTCTTTGCACGCTCCATATTCACGGTCGCCAGATCTCGTAGAATCGAGGTTCTTTTTTATGCGTGCGGTCTACCTATGGTCTCATCTGAAGACTTTAAAGAAAACTCATAGGTAGAGGGTTGAAGGAAATTTACTAATTAATTACTATTACAAAAAATTATGTACAAAATGACGTGGAAAAATCGATAGAGTGACAAAACAAAAAGCTTTGTCAAATAAAGTTTAAATTATTATTTTTCTGTAGGGTATGAAACCTCTACACACGTAAAGCCGTTGTTCTCGGCTATCACTAAATTGTGTAAGTCGTTATGCTAGTTGGAGATCTCTTAGGCGGCTTGGAAACTCCAACAAAGTTGAACACTAGCCTATCTCCACCAATTTGCAGTGGCCATGCATGGTGGAATATCTGTCCATTCTTTTCAGTAGTATTCCTGTTACCTTTATTCTTATTTCACTCAGCAGTGATTATGTGCTGATGATGATGATGTTTGTTATGATTACTTCTGAATAGAGATTTAATGGTACTCTACGAAATGTCAATACGCTATACACGTTGATATCTCTAATATGTATGTATGTACTATCAATCTTCCCCATACCGTCATATTATGTAAAAAAAAACATCACAGAAAATTACCAAGAACTTATTAAAATATTATATTTCCTTGCCATTTAACGTTAAATGTATCTGTTTACACCAAAATCCTAAGGTTAAATTACACCCGAAGGTGAGGATTATTTTTACCAATGATTGTCCGAAACGTGTCTTCAGACGTCGAGCACAAACCGCTGGCTGAAAGCGGCCGTGATTCTGTAAAGCTTGCTAAGATAGTACAATACAAGTTCTCATAGAATTACGTAAACGCGATAGTTACGTCAATTCTTTGCAAACTTTACACTCGGGGTACTGATGCCTACGTATGTGTGTATCGGCGAAGATTTGGCTGCGTTCAGTAAAAAATATATAACGGTTGTATCAATGTCCCCCTATTCCCTCTAATGGGAAATTAAATTTAAAGTCGCGGCAACTCACATACATAAAATATGGCAGCTTTAAAACTTGATTATATCATGGATTATTAGTAATCCTATCTCTTCGGTAGGTATGTAAAAAGGAGAATGTCCATTTTCTAAGGGGAATTCCACTTCGAAAATGTTTGTGTCACAATGATTTATTTTTTATTTTGTAGAAAAAATACTATATTTTCATAATCAGTAAACAGTTTTAATTTTCTGACCCGGGTTTAAGAGCTTTTTTCTTTTTTCTGATGCAGAATTTAAGATTATAAAATGCAAAAAATGGCTATTTACATAGTTTGTTTTAGTAATTCAATGGTTTAGAATTAGTAAGTCGGTAATCTTAAGGTTTTTTAATGGAGGCCACTAAAAAATACAATTTGTGTTTATTGTGATGTTTTGCAAAAGATTAAACGTAGGTATGCTAGACTTTTTGGCGGGATCTTGCAAAGTCACATAGCGTCTTCGTTTTATTTCCATAAATTCCTGTAATTTCAGGTTAATGCATATTATCAGTGGTGTTTTATCCAATAAAGATCAATCTATGTGCACACAAGTTCAGTGAAATTAATTATGTATATTGTGACTTTTCAAGTTATCTCAAAAGGTCCGTGAGAAGTTTTAGTACAATGACAACTATTTTACTAAAATATATCTGTTACGGACGGTGACTGATAGTGCGGACTATATGAAAATGATTTATTTAGTGACCAGAACTAAAATATAACTTGACACTGGCAAAAATAAGTCCTCATAAAAAAGATTTGGTAGCCAAACTTACCTATTCAAAATATAACTCGACACTGGCAAAAATAAGTCCTCGTAAAAAAGATTTGGTTGCCAAACTTACCTATTTATAATATAACTCGACACTGGCAAAAATGAGTCCTCATAAAAAAGATTCGGTTGCCAAACTTACCTATTTATAATATAACATGACAGTAGCAAAAATAAGTACTCATAAAATGGATTTGGTTGCCAAACTTAAAATTAAGAAGATTTTATTTTTCGTAAAATAAATTAATACTTTTAAGAAATTATTTTATGTTACTTGTTACTTTTTATAACTATACTATTATCGTAATAGGTTCTTACATTACATTCTGTTTGGAAAATAATCATTATCATCAAACACAATTATAAATAAAATGTGTATTTGGCATTTCTGCTACCTTTAACCGACGAATATTATCTAATATCACTCTCGTAATTTCGTTTCATCATTACTAGCGTTATTCATCAGAAAAAGCTATATAGACCGTATTTAACTACGACAAACCTAATTTAACACCTGGCAACATTCGATATTAATAAAACTGTGATTCGAATGGCCTACGGTTTCAGATATCTGTGGTGCGGAAGGCGTACCTACAGGTGTAAAGGAGTTCAAGCGAATATATTATTAATGCTGTTTTTAATCCTCGGGATAGAAAAATATTAATATTTTGTGAATGAACATAATAAAATAAGACTTGATTTTTGAATCATATTTAATTGAGACACGCGATGACACAATAGTGGGCCCAAATATGGTCAATCTCCTTTGGTTTATATACCTTTTTATCTATAAAATAATTTTTTACACGTTTTGTAACAAAACGTCATTTTCAATCATATTTAACCGGGAGCACATTTCAGCGGAGGGTGCAATACGAATTGTGAGCAGTTTGCTCAGTAGTGGTGAACAGTTTAAGTTACATATATTAGGTCATTACATATGAAATTGGCGTTTTGTACGGGAGGAATATAAAGTCAATTTTTATTTAGTAAAATATATTTAATAAATCAAAGTATGCACCGTTGTTATCTATGCACTTTTGCCATCCCATAGGTAGTTTATTGATCCCTTTACTAAAAAACCATGGGGGCGAGAATTAATAAACTCTTTGAAGGCGGTTTGGACTGCCGCATCGGAGTTGAATTTTTTTCCTTGTAAAAAGTTTTCCAAATTCCGGAAAAAATGGTAATCTGTTGGAGCAAGGTCCGGGGAGTACGGTGGATGTCACAAACATTCCAATTGTAGCTCATCTAACTTAGCGGTTGTTTGTTGTGCAGTGTGTGGTCTTGGGTTGTCGTGAAGCAGCAGTGGCCTAGAGCGATTGACCAATCTCGGTTGTTTAGCAGCTAGTTCTTTCTTCATGGTTTGCAGTTGCTGACAATAGATATCTGCCGTAATCGTTTGGCCAGATTTTAGAAACCTGTAGTGAACGACAACGGCGCTAGTCCACCAAACACTCAAAAGTAACTTTTTCTGAGTCAATTTTCGTTTAAGGCAGGATTTGGCTGGGTCTCCAAGGTTCAGCCATTGCGACGAGCGCTTCCGATTATCGTACAGTATCCACTTTTCATCACAAGTAATGATTCGATTTAAAATCCCTTCATTATTCAGTCGGTTGAGCAAAGTAACACAGCAGTTGACGCGTGTTTGCAAGTTCGATTCACTCAATTCATGAGGTACCCATCGTTCAAGTTTTTTTACTTTCCCGATTTGCTTCATGTGGATTAATACAGTTTTATCACTTACCCCGAAGCCTGCAGCTATCTCTGAAGTGCTTTATAATGGATCCGCTTCCACAATAGCCTTTAATTCTTCATTTTCCACTTTGGTCTTCGGCCGTCCACGGGGTTGGTTCTGAAGGTCGGCTTTTCCGGAACGAAAACGTTGAAACCAAAAACGTACAGGGAATTAATATGGCTTACCGATGTACCTGCGCAGAAAATACATTTTCAAAGTGCGGGAAACGCTATTGGCCGACAGCTGCCGTCATGTTAGCGCGCGCCGTGCGGAGGGCCGTGACTTGCGAGTGAGATAGAACTAACAGCTGCCGTGTATTATGAACCTTATAGTAGTGATCTAAGGTTGATTGTAAGTTTGAAGCATTCTTTCGTTAATCTTCGGGGCCATACTTTCTTTTCTGTGCGAACGAAGATTCACGACGCGCCATATAAGTTGAGTAATACTGTACCGTGCTTTCTTTTGCGACACCAGCGCCGTACACATAATTAATCTTTCGAGCTGTTTCTGCAGCACTGGTGCCACGGCAGAACTCGTACTCGTAAATATACCGATATTTCATGTTTTCCATTGTGCGGTAATAAGCGACGCCAAAGAAAAAAATAATGAGGAAAATTTATAAATTTGAATTTGGAATTCTTAACCAAAGAGGAGATATTTGAGATCAAAGTGGTCAGTACGACAAAACGCTAATTTCATATGTAAGGACCTAAATAATTTATACTGTTATGAAAATAAATAGATAGATTATTATATGTCTAATATCAATGATATTTTTTTTTGAAAATTGTTCATCGTCTCATATTATGTATCAACATGTCAATACATTAAGAAATCCGTATCTATTCTGATTTCCTTACATATACTATGCAATTTTCCAAAAGTACACACACATCAGTCATTCCACATTCTAGGTTGTGTGAGTGCATTCGTCGTTTGAAATCGTGAGCTGTCCGCGCCTTAACTACTTTTCAGTTATACTACAATAATTATTGAGCTAAGTTTGGTATAAACGTAAAGTTTTCGAAAGAGTATAATTTATTGAAGATTGTGTCTTCTCTTTTTTATTCGAGTAAATATAAACCGAGCACCTAGAATATAATTACAAACGCCAGCAGCTAAAAAAATTGACACTGATGAATCTCCTTGCCACTTAAAAATTTATTGGTGTAAAACGCATATTTGTTGTGTTATTTTAGCGGCAGTGTGGAGCAACGTAACGATTCACCGTGCACACGCTCGAGGCTGGCTGGTCGGCCTCGCGAGTGATACGCTCGGCAATGTTCGCTAGCTGAGACGAGCTGGCTGACAGATGCAATGTCAGGCGTGACAGTCGCCACGGCCGTGTGTAGGTCGTGTTTCATTATAACGCTGCTTTTACTGTCCCTCAAGCTATACACTATACATTGCATTGACTTTATAAGAAATTACAGCAATTTTAAGCAAAGAATTTCTTTTTTTACTTCGGTAGAAGGTTTGTAAAACTCGAACGAAAAATGGTGGTAATGCTTGACGTACACGTACACGATTTAGCACGAATGCTTTGGAAACTCTTGCTGATGAACATAATATAGGAAAAATCCTGGTGATCAATGCATTTGATGAATGAATACCGCTGAATTTTAATCTATTAGGTGAGACTACTTTTATCTATTAGACTAGACTCAGTTCAGGTATTGGCATAGAATAACAATAACTAAGAATTCAACAATATTTAAAAATCACATAATTTCATCACAATCAGATTAGCAAGTAAAAATGTAGGTAGTACGTTAGTGTTTCAGCAGTAGGATTATGCTTGGTTAGTAAGTATATCAATTCGAAGAAGGGTTTGAGAAGGCGCACAAAATAAAGTAAAAAAAAACTGCACAGTGAAAGAGAGATCAAAAATTAATAAAAGCTTACCACAAAATTTTACGACTGAAAGATTCGGAAACGCAATCCTGAAAATGTGATTTCACTGTGTTGCGCCGGCGCATTCGATAGTCGACTAAGTACACTCGGCCGGTACTACACTATCAATAAAATTATTAAACTAATTTAAACAATTGATACCATAATCAATATGGTTAATAATTAAATTATTTTATTTCATATTTTTGACGCGCACCGGACTGCGCGGGAGTTTCGAACCGACTGCGCGCGCTGCGATCTCTGACGTCACATAACCAAATATAGCTGCGTATACGTTGCAAGCAACTGTAAACTCGAGTTCTATTCATGAAATAGTATTTAGGGTTACAATTGGCTCGCATAGAATTGTCAGTTAGGTCGTTAAGGGTGTGTTCTTTGGTGAAATGTCGGTCCGGGCGTGTTATTTTTGCCGCGGATTTTCGTCGCTTTCCACCGCGATATTAGCGTTGCTTAAAACGGCAATAAGCCCGACGGGAGCTTCTTCTGCGTACCGCCTTTTGTTTACTAAGAGAACACGTTGGCAGTACTCGAAGATTGAACTCGGTAAATGGGTATGTGGGATACAGAGCATACTCTGTCCTACTTTATATGAAGAGATTGAGTAAGTAATGAGTAAGAGTTGTATTACGTTAATATTTCGCGAGTGGGTCTTTATAGCATTGTTTATTTATTATGTCTATTAGGTAGCACGTGTCCAAATCTACGGAATCCGAGGAATGTGTCTCCGCGGTTTCAGTGTTCGTTTTTTATGTAACTTCATAGCATTAGCAAGTCTGATTATAACATTATAATTTCAGATAGGTAGTAATCTCGCTTCACGTTCGCAATTACAGATGTGCAAAATTTTGCAAATTGAATCAATAGGTAAAGGAAGTATGCAAAGTTAAGAGGGAACTAAACGGTTCTTTCTAAGGGATTCTGGGTGGTCCTTCGAGCCGGATATGAGTGATGAATGACAGTAATCAATTACAAATATTTGACGGTGTTTTTGTGTAGTAAGTTAACATTACAATTTGAGAAACATGTACAAGTTGCATTAGCCTTTTTACTTTACAAATATGCTTATAAATGCTGTTATAAACTTCTTTGTGATAAGATCGCCCATTTACAGAAGTTAAGAGTATGTATTTGTTTTTGTTAGCTGCCTTTTGATGTAGTATAGAGAATCTATTTAATAATGCAAATGTACTTACTTAGGTAGCTACTTTTTCATGGAAATTGTTTAATTTACTGGTTAAAGTTTCTCTCGCGAATATTATTCTCACGTGTTATACTATACAGGGTGTTGTTTTGGTCGGCGACAAGCGACCCAGGAGTGGTAGTACAAAATATATATTCCCCAAAAATGGACTTAATTCCATTAAATACTGTAAATATGTTGAGAAATACCTTATTCAATTTGAAATAAAATTACCGCAAAGTATGGTTACTAGGCACGTGCACTGACTAGAGCTAGGCACAAGCCGCCATCGCCCCACCCCTTTACTCCCTCGCACTCCCGTTGAGTATTATGTCTACACTTTAGCTTATTACATGATTTTCAAAATTTTTATTTTTTATTATTAAAAAAAGATAAAGTATTTTTTTTATATTTTTTTTAGCACCAGTATAATTTGTATTATCGACCCTGTGTCGCTCGTCGCTGACCAAAACAACGACCTGTATAGAGTTACAAATGCTACAATATGCGTAAAAATAATGTTGGGTTACTAATTAAGACCATTTCTATTCTTTCGCTTTTATACCACTGGTGGTAAACAAGCATAAATGGTATACGCCAGATTGTAAGCAGTCACCGTAGCCTATAGATGCTGCATCGCCAGTGGTACACCTAACAGGGGTGTTGAAGAGGGATTAAGAGGAGTTTCTGCGCCGCCGCGCCGGGAGGAACAACATTTGGTACAACAACGTTGTTCCACGTTTGACCTTACCTACTCACCGCAGGTACACAATACCAGATGAATGATTTTTGGCTGCGATCTTCTGTAAGGTGATATGCGACCTATAAATGCTTATGATATCCAATTGATAGCATCACGCGCGTGGTATCGACATGCGGTGCACTTTCTGCGTACAAGCCCCACTTTATTCACTTGTAACGCAAATACATATTATTTTTATTTGCGTTGTTCATCGATCAATCTCGAGGTGAAGTATGAGCTCGTGGCAAGGTTGAGTATATTAAAAACTGTTTTTAGTCTGAACAAAGAATTGGTTGTTTATTTGAGCAATCGAGTGAATCGTTAGGCCTGTATTATAGAACGAGATGAAAACTCAGATCAAGTCTCAAGAATAGGTCGTGTTCATCAAAAATAAACCTAATATCATTTGATGCAGGTTCCAAATTCAATTGTTTTAATGTCGACCCAAAACTTGAGCATTGATTGACGTTCTAGAATACGACGTAGTTTGTATATCAGAAGAACTGGACTTGCTAGTCCTAGTGTAGACTCAGCTACATCCATTTTTAGTATATTCAGCCTACATTCAATTTACTATTAATAGCTATCTATAAAATGTCTGAAACCTCCTCCGGTCACAAAAACTCATCAAAGTTTCATCGCAATCGGATGAATGGTATACAAATTCGTTACAAACACAAACATTGGTGTTTATTATATTTACAGAAATAAAACAAGAAACGTAAATAAAGTGTCCATAAATGGATGTCGTATATATAAATGATGTACTAACAATAAGTAAATGGTGGCGAATGATCTAACTAATCCATCATAAACACAAGTTGGCTGAGATAAACAAACGTTGGCAGCGGCACAGTGGGCACGTGGTACCACCACTACCGACATGTCGGCTGCACACGATTCACTTTAGGCGGTTAACACACTGCCACGCCTCACGCTGCATGTTGCTTGTCAATGAACATAAATGAACGCGCGTGGATGCATTTTCTGTGTGTTGGACTGTGCGTGTTTTCTTTACAAACGGAGATACATACTTACAGCGTTAAAACACGCATTCACAGTGGCAGTGTGTTAACCGCCTTAACTACACTTGCCGTCATTTGTGATATGGGTGCATGATATTTTTAAATCGATCGAAAGATATTCCATGGCTTTAATGGATAAAGTTTATGTATACTATTATAATAAAGCTTGTTAAGCCGTGCTAGTCTCAGGAACATTGGTTTGCATTATATAGCCCGTTTATTGAGAAAAAATATACGTTTGGGCTATTTAACATATATAACGCATTTAACCAAAGGCGGGGTATAGCTAGAAAATTATATTTATTTTGAACACAACAACATTTAAATTTAAGGGATGATGACTTATAAAGAAAAATAAACTGACCAATGTTTTATCATGATATAACTAACATACTAGTTTTCGTCCCGCGCGGTTTCACATGTGTCCCCGAGGGATCGAATGTATTCCCGGGATAAAAGTAACCTATATGTTATTCCAGGCTATCATCTACCCGCGTACCAGTTTCATCACGATTGGTTTTCCCGTTGAGGCGTCAAGAGGTACCTAACAAAGTCACTTCCGTATTTATTATATTAGTACGGTCAGCATCAAAAGTAGATTAGCATTTGAGTACCCTTTCAAAATAATCTATTGAAATTCTCTTGACAATTTATATGAAACTTGCATGGGATCAGCGACTTTTGACGCTGACCTAGGATAGGATAACTCTATGAGGAGAACATTATTTTACAATATAATCGCCAATCCATGCTTGCAGGGGAGTTATGATAATATAAACATATATATTCCACTTTAAAAGTCAGTTTTCGAGTCCTTTAAATAGCTACTTGGACGATAAGCGCGCGCGTGCCAAATTGCAAGCGACTTGTGCACAATTTAATTTAGCTTCCCATCTTGTTTTGTTGGACATTGAATTTCGTCTCCTTGTATTATTTGCTGACGTCAGGAAGATTTGCATTGTTTACATTATATTGCAGGACAATAGAATTATAGTTTTACTAAGATCTAGGACGTATACACGTTAATCGCGGCTGGCTTTGTTACGGTCTATAATAGAGGAATTTAAGTCACCAAAAGTTGACTAACTGGTTTTAATATTTAAATTGTTCAAATAAGAAAGGAAACTTGCAGAGTGACGTTGCGTTTTCATTTTTATTTTTATAAATTCGTGTATTTTGAGTTTTATTGCATATTATCGGTGGTATTTTATCCAATAAAGATCAATCCATATGCACCAGGGAAGTGAAATGAATCATGTGTATTGTAACTTTTCAAGTTATTTATTTATTTATTTATTTATTTATTTATTCATCTTCATAATGTACATAACAGTTTGTGGCCAAAGCGTACAGAATGATCAAAAAATTTCTATGACTGCTCTAAATATCTCACGGCACTTCTGCGAATTCCAGCCACCGATGAGTGAAATATATCCAGCCCCATATTTTCCCTGACCATACAGTTAAGCATTCTCAAAGCACACGAAAAAGGGCGATTCCGCATTAAATTGGTCCTGGCAGAGGGTAATGCAAAAATTCGGTGAATCCTAACGTTAGCACCTCTTTTTGGTACATATAATGACACCTCCGCCAACAACGCTGGCAAATACGTTTTACCTTGCATCAGATCACATACATATAATATAAGTGCTACATTACGCCTCAATTCCAAGGTGTTGTAGCCTGTCATACCCAATATAAACTTAGAAGGATATAGGTAGGGAAAGTAGCCCAAGGTCTTTTTATAAAGATGTCTTAAGAACAATCTTTGTACTTTTTCCAGCATAAGAGTATACTTACTCTCCGCTGGGCTCCAGATAATTGCGTTAAACTCTAACCTACTACGCACAAAGGAATTATATAGCAGAGACATTGTGCTTGGGTTTTTGAAATCACGCGCTTGTCTCAGAACCCATCCTAGATTTTTTCTTGCTTTTGCACAAGTCTCTTTAATATGACACCGAAAATTTAGATCAGCGGTGAACGTAACTCCTAAATCTTTTACTGATTCTGTTAATCGCTTCAGTTCTGATCCTGCAAGCATGTATTGATGTTCAATACAGTCACGGGATCGAGAGTTGTCTCAAGAAGTCCGTGAAAAGTTTTAGTAAAACCACCATTGTACTAAAACATGACTTTTATGGACGGTGACTGACTGAGGACTATGTGAAAGTGATTTATTGTGACTAGAACTTATATTATAACTGGTGGATAGAACAAAATACACAAGTGTGACGACAAGATATTTAAAAAAAAAGTGCGACTGACCTGTTTAATTTGCACGTTGCCCGTGTGTTTGTCGGCGACGTAGCCCTGCATGCCGGCCATGAGCACGGTGGCGCCGAGGAACTTGTTGAGCAGCGCGCGCGCCTCTGCGTCCTCACACGTGTCGCCCTCGCGGATCACTGCCATTTGATCACATCATGGTCAATCAGTGGAAGCGAACTTACATTATCGTGAGGGAACCATAGCTTATTTGTAATACCCGTTTCGCTGACTACCACCCTCAAGTTGAAAATCTGTTGCCGAGCATCTACCGGCTAGTTCCTTTCCAGGCCTTTTATGTATAGCACCTTCGGCCACATCACTTATCATGTTGTGATTGTGGTCAAAAATATCATCATCAACAACGCACTCTGTACTACTTGACATTTTAGTGAAAAAAAAAAACATCGTGAGGAAACCTAACTAAATGCTCGAAGTCAAAGTAAAAGTTGTTGGTATGTTGTATTAAACGATAACTTAGTACCTGCACTAGGATGTATTTATGGCCTTCTAAATTAGACGCTTAGGCAGACAGGCAATGCGAAAATATATATTTTTATTTGAAATTCTTGTGGTATATACTTGGTTATGAGGAGGGACGGATACCGTGTGACTAAAAGAACGGTGAATATAAAGGCAGAATGTTGCACACGAAGACGAAGACTGTTATTAGGGAGAAATGGATGGATTATGTGAAAAAATAATTAAGAAAGGATTGCATGCAGAGATGACGAATGGAAAAGCGTAGAAACTGCACTACCATCTATAAATAAATGATATTCGAGAACTTACCAATATCAGCATTCTTCATCCTGGTCAGTATATCTTGAACCCCGGTGACTTTAGTGGTACTGTCGAGGAAGGACTTCTCCTGTCCTCGCACTTGTCCGTGCGTCGTATGTGTGGTGTGTCCGCCGTGTGCGTGTGCGTGTCCGTGTCCGTGTGTGTGTCGCGTGGTGGTGGTAGTGGTGGTGGTGCCGGTGCCGTCACCGCCGCCGACCTCCTGCGTGGTGGTCACGGTGGTGGTGTCGTCCACCGAGCATAGGCTGTGCTCGCTGTCCGTGCGACCCAGACCTAGGAGGGGAACATGTGCTCAGTGAAACTCTGTTAAGGTAAACCCGCCAACCGTTGTCAGAGGTAGAAGAGCAATTATTAAAGCATTTTTTCTTCTACTTGCTCCATATATTTCGCATTATGTAGGCATTACATTAAATTAATTGATTGACTCTACACTTTAAAAAAAACTACCCTCCATATTCCATAATTCTACGACAATTAGCTTAGGCTCTGCGAACAACTCTCAGTCGAACTATCAGTAGACTATTTCAGACTTGGATGAGACGCATCGCAACTATTAAAAAACTCATTTTATTATTTAAAACATTATATTTAAAATAATCATGTTAGTTTTTCGTGTTTAAACATAACTCCAGTACAAATGACTCAACTCACAACAAGAAACGCTCAATTAACTTCTAACTCATTTAAATATTTACTATTACACAAACTTACTAAACTGAGTTTACGTAAGTATATAAATATTATTATTTGTATCAGATTTCAGCCTGTAGACTATTTACTAATTCATTTAAACATAAATAATAAGAAACAATTGTAGTAGTAACACTGGCAATATCGTCAATGCTACACCATGAGAAACAGGCTCTAAGGGTCTTTGATATGTTCTCTGTAGAAAATCTGTCAAACTGCTATATTTATCTGGTAGATTAGGAGTAGCAATTAGTAAGTGACGCCCGTAGGTGCACCGGGTGTGAAAGCGTCCATGTGGCCAGGGTAGGGCCACCAGGGGCTGTTATGCTAGTTTGCCAACTTCGTAGTATAAAAGAAATTATAAGCTGATAAAATCTCGACGTTGAAGCCTAAAAAACCTTCTGTTTAAGATAGTCTACAGTCAATAGTAAAGTAAGGTATGATGTTGTTACATACCAGCGTGTGCTGAGGAGTCGCTGGAGACGCTGTCCTTCATGGTGGCCGTGCGCAGGATCAGTCCCGCCTTCGGGTACGTGGTGCGCTCGCTCTTAGTTGACTCACCTACACAACACAACAAAACTGTTAACGTGTGTTCGACCACTATTTCAAAATAGTAATAGATGATGTAGCCACGGATGGGAAACAAAAAGCCTAGAAGGCAACTTTATCTCATGTGCAGCTGTCAGAAAATTCATTATTCAGATACAGCGTCCGTTTTAATTCACTAAAGCTAAGCTTTGATAGCTTCAGTGAAGTAAAACTGACCACTTTGACTTTGGATACAAATATTTTTATTATTCATATTAATTCAAGGACCTCCACCGGGGTGTGACCTTATCTCGTGGTGCTTGATCACACAAAGCCTAGAATGTTATCCTTATCAACAAAACACTGCACATTAATCGTATAAACGTCTCTAGCAAAACAATTGATTTCCAATGAAAGTTAACCTGAAAGTACAGTAAGTAGAAAACTGACTCACACTTGTAAATCCTCATATTGTTAAATATTTAAATGAATATGAATCATTAAGCGAAGAGCACCGTTACTGCGTGTTGAATGACGACTGAAAACTTGAACATAGCAAGTGCAATATAAGCGCAAGAAAGTCATTGCGTAACTATATGTAAAATTGTACGTTGACACGCGTGAGTTTACGTGTAGGTTACGTTGCGATTCGGTATCGATACTGAACTGTACCCGCAGATATTATGTGATAGACATGTTACTAAGATATCACTTGTCTCAAGCCCATCTTTTTAGATATGTCTGGAATTTGAAAGTGAAATAGTAATGATAGAATGATAATTATCACTCAAGTAGTCAGCAGTCAGCGGAAAGTAGTATTTTTGGTAAGCGGATGATTTGAGTGGTGGACATTAAATGCCGAAAAGATCTCAGAATATACTTGTCCATAGGAATGTGACGTACCTATGTCAATTTAATTATTTATTTAGCTGCTTAAACAGTTGTTGTTGTATTAGTGTGTAAACATAATGTCATCACAGTCATTTTAACATCTTATACAATGTTATGTTATTACTTAACTAAGGAACCGATATACACAAAAAAGTTTTTAATCTGAAAATAATGTGATATAAAAATACAATATATCGGACTACATTGAGACTTGGGAACTCTACACTAAGTAATGCACTTGTAAAATTCAACCCTATCTAATACGTTTAAACTGCGGGGTTATACCTATACTGTTTTCAGGATTAGAAGATATCCGTGACAGTTCACATTTTCCGGCTCACTCATACTACTTGCGAGTAACTAATATAATATTTTACAAAAAAATATTTTAATTTCCATTTTATATCATTGAAAAAATACAATATATATCGCTATACATAAATAAGAAATAATTTCAGCACATTAATATAGCTTGATAATTTTAAAAATTATGAAATAGGATATCCTTAAAATACTTGCTGCATGAAACGGAACATTTACCTATAGTGATAATGCTTGATCGACAGGGAAATTCAAAAAAGTATCGATATATGTTATATCGATTATTTTTGAATAGGTTTAAGGTTAGAAATATTTTTAATTACCAAAAAATTTCGATATATCGGTACGATATCAAAGAGACAGAGAATATTCTTACATTACTAGGTAAATATCAATTAACAAACATAATTTCTCATAAATCCTGTAATAATTATCTGAAATTAAGAACAACGATAATAGTACAGTATGATACATGTGTGCAAAGTTGGTAATTACACACGAGGCGGTATTAAGCAGTAAGCGGTATAAGGAAATATAATTTGTAAAATAAAAGCACTAAAATGAAAATCGATTAGACTTTCTTTATTAACTTTCTTGATACAACAAAAAAATCGATTGGATATCGTTAAGGCGCATGACTATAATTGTCAAAAGTGAACTGTCTCCGATATCTTCTAATCCTGAAAACAGTATAGTAACTGTTTTTAACTTAATTAGTGGTGCGTCCATGCTACGCGAACCGAGCACGAGCCGAGCCACGGACAGAATTCGTTCCCGCGATGTCATGTGTGGACTTTAAAACAAGCCTACAACGAGCGCGATGCGAATCCCTGTTGTTCGTGAAAAAACTGAAAAACGGGCGCAGTCGAGCGCGAGCTGAACGCTCGTTCGAGGCTCGCAAGTCCGTCCACGCTGCGCGAACAACGAACGAATCCTGTTCCTTCGTGGCTCGACTCGTGCTCGGTTAGCATGCATCGGTAGCATGGACGCACTATTAGAGTTCAAGAGTTTCAAGTAAAAACGCGGAACCTTTTTTGTTCTATACAACCAGACGTTCAAGGCTAGAGTGAATAACATTGTCTGAGCTAGAGTACCATTTCCTCTGACACATCATTGCTCCTATATAAGTGGTAAGGTTTGGTCTGTTTTTGACCTTCTTGAGGGTCCTAGAGCCTAAAATAAAATGTCGTTAACTTTGAATGTAGGTCTTCTATCTATCTCTTAAATATTTTGAGGTCTGTAAAACATATTCAAATGGCAATGTACTTACTTGCACTTTTTATGTATTTCTCAGTGAGCGATTTGACAGAGCTCTGTCGCACCATCTTCTTATCGTCTCTCTTCTCCATCCTCTCCTTCCTATCTTCTACCCTCTGGCCCCTTTTAGTATTCAGTTTCTCCTCTCTCCTCACACTCCTGCTGTCAGTTTTCTGTGTATCTCCTACTCGTTCCTCTCGCCTGTACTCGATAGGTATTAGGTTTTCCTCAAACACTTCTGTGGTGTCGAAACTCCTGCTGTCTAGAATGTTCTCTATCTTGCTGTCGATGACGCGTCGGTCGCTGTGTGTGAAGTGTTCGAGACTGGCACGCTCCTCTTTCTGTGAGCGAGTTTAAGATTAGTTCTTGCTTCTTTATCAGAACAAATTACACTAGTTGCTAGACACCTGTTCACCAAAGCTAAATAATTAGAGTACTTAAGTCTGTAGTTTGTAAAAGTAGGTTCTCTAAAAAATACGACCTTGTCTACTAAACATTACGCATCGCACAAAAACGCCTTTTTTTGTACATATTATTTTTGCTCACGAGTCAATAATAGTAAATCTATTTGTAGGTATTGTGGGTTGAAACTGAAAATCTTTTG
Source organism: Polyploca ridens (assembly GCA_951394255.1). Classification (NCBI taxonomy): domain Eukaryota; kingdom Metazoa; phylum Arthropoda; class Insecta; order Lepidoptera; family Drepanidae; genus Polyploca; species Polyploca ridens. Next base: position 16,467,041 of record OX596243.1, read on the forward strand.
ATAACTATACGAGCAAAAGAATCTTTGAAAACTTTGCTATTACATGTTAGTGAGGCGCTTACGCAGTCGTTATGGTTGAGTAACGAAAACAATTTTTACTTTAATAGCACAGTGCAGGTTCCAATTCCTCTAAGTTTACGAGAGCTCACTCACGTAAAGAACTGAGGAAAGAACCGTGAGGAAACATATATATTTCAGCAGTCAAATTCAAACACTTGTCAAGTAAGTGGGCCTGCATGTGGACTATTGCGTCATTTTAATTTTGGCACACTACCAGCACAGCGCTTTCTCCTGCGATCTTCTGTAAGATACGAGGTACTTTTCCAGTCGGGCTGTTCCGAAATTTTAACGGGACAACTCTTCATGCCCTACCTCTCTTAATAATTTTTTGGTGTAGATTGTAGTAGTATGCAAGAGATGGTATGGTACTTACAGTAGAGACGTCAGTGAGTGTGTGTCCGGTGTCTCCTCCGAACTTCCTAGTGGTGGTGATGGCGGCGAGGCCGTGCAGGCGCGAGGGCGGCGCGGGCGCCTCGCCCTGGCTCCGCAGCAGCCGCTCCAGTTCTTCGGGCTCCGACGAGTACGCGGTCACCGACACCGACCCAGTGGGCTCGCCGCCGTTGCGCGAGTGATACTCTTGCCGGATCACTGTGCCTTTCACTACGAATTAACCACTCATTTACTATGGTTCCTCAGTGAAATCAAACGAAAGGTATTTTGTCCTTCTCTGTATAGACAAAGAGCTAGCCGCAGATAGAGAAAGAATTGGACTTTCGTACCTCGAAATTGTTATCAGATGCGAATCAAAATACAACGTTTTTTACAAGCGTCATTGAATTGATTTTATTGAACTCTCAATAGCTTTAAATATAACCTTTTATATTAATTTTATTTGATTGTCCTATTCTACAAGATTAACGCTAAAAAGTATTCATAAAGTCCACGGTATTTTACCTTCTTAAAACAGCATCCTTACACAAATAACAAATTCAGAGGTTGTTGCGTTTATAAAACAATTGGACACGTAAAATTAATAAACACGGTTTTATTTATCGAGAGTTATAGAACGCGCGACCAGCGCGACTCGATGGAGAGTACCTAACAAGTGAATCTCTACATCTCACTGAAGAGCGACTTTCAGCTGTGCTAATATGTAAACGATGAATAATGTACCACTCATGATGAATCACACTTGACTGTCTACACTCAAATAAATACTGTCTTTATCATTTTACGAGACTCGACTATTCAGACAAATATGGTGCTGTTTTACAAACGTTAGAATGTATATTGGAGATAATATGATATATTTATTGACAGGTCTTTTGGAATAACCAATAACACAGATATTTTTATTATTATAAGTCCAGTATCTAATGACTCATTGAGTTGTAGGTTGATAAAAGGCAATCAGACATAAATACTTCTTTTTCTAAAGAAATTTGTAATTTTCACGGGATCAAAATGACGTAACATAGGCTGATACAATATCGGGTGAAATGTTTCAAATTTGAACCCAGGTTGACGCCAGTGAGCCATAGGGATTTAAATTATATTTGATATTATTTAATCTAAGATACAGTGAGACAGACAGATTTAATAAACAAAATTGTAATTACCTTGATAGTTAGTAGCGCCGTTCCTCAATGCCTTTATGCCGAAAAGTGGTTTCCCGTCGGCATCCCTCGGGCCCGGCCCGTAGCTGGACGTGATAACGTCGATCGGTTTCGCGATCACCTTCGACGGACTAGGAGCCCGGTACTTCGGCTTCTCCTCCATCTTCTTCGTGCTGAACGTGCGCTTCTCAGACGTGATCTTCTTTAGGTTCCTGTTGGTAACCCAGGATGGCTTCTCTTCCTGTACAGGCTTCGGCAGGATATTTTTCCCAATATCGTATGTAGTTTTAATGATGGTCTCCTTTTTAGCCGAGTCTGATTTCTGCCTTTTGAAGTCTGGTGTCGGCGTTCTCTGGTGCAGCCTTTCGGGACTATGGGCTTTACGTACCGGGCTTTGCGCCTTTCGCTCGGGACTGTGGGCCTTACGTTCTGTGTTGTGCGCCTTACGGTCGGGGCTTTGTGCCTTACGTTCACGACTGTGTGCATTTCGCTCGGGACTGTCAGCCTTACGCTCAGGGCTGTATTCTCTACGCTCAGGACTCTGTCTCTTCTCCGGCGAAGGCGACCTTTTGCCATTAACTTGAACGATCTCAATCATGTCTTTCGACGAGGTCCTTTCTGTGAAAGTTTTCGCAGATGACGTCGAGTGTTTCTCCATAGTGATATGCTCAACTACGTGCTTCGAAGTCTGGTGATCATCAGTCGCACCCCTCCTCGTCTTCGTTTCCGAGAACTTAACCTTATCAGCCTCCTTCAGGCCCACTCGTTTCATATAAGCCGACGCGTACTCGCTGAAGCGGTTGGATTTAGGTTTAGGCATTGATTTGTTGGGTGACTGCGTGCGAGTCTTCTTGTCCGGACTCGGCTGTCGTGCTGGGCTATGAGTCTTAGGAGCCAACTTCGGAGCAGCTTTCTCAGGGCTGAGTGGGCGTCGTTTGTCTGCAACAGTTTTAGATGGTTCCTTCGCATGACCGTTTAAGATGAACTCATCATGCTCCCTCGGCTGGCTGTGCTCCTTGGGGTGAGAACGCTCCGGAGGGGTAGACTTCGAAGGGCGCTCCGGAGATATTTGCTTCCTACGTTCCGGAGACCGGTTCTTCGGCACACTCTCAGTAATTTTCTTACTCGTCCTCGTGTAGGAGCTCGCTACCTGCTGGTCCTCCACCTTCTTTCTAGCCACCCGTATCTGAGCTCTTATACGCCGCCTCTGCTCGTAGCCCACGACCTTTTCCAACTGAAAATGAAGAGTCAGTAAAACAGCAGATTCTTTAGGGATACATAAATAATAAGAATGAGCATGCAAGAGCATAGAGGGTATTGACTGACCATTTGTTCCAGGAGGTCGAGGTCAAAGACGTCTTCGATGCAGGGCTGGTGGTGGTCGAGGCTGGCACGGCGCTCGCCAGCGGAGGCCGGTCGGTCCGCGCTGGCGCGCCGAAGCTCCACGCCGAACTTGCCGCTCCCGCGTCGGCTGCTTACTTCACCCTCCTCCACAATCCTCTGCTCCTCCTTAATCTGACTAGTTTTCGTTGGGCGCAGGTATCCGGGAACTTTATCCGGCTTATCCTCGGGCCGATTCCTCGGGGATTCCGGTCGGTCTCCTGGATATCTCGATAGAATCGTTTTAGTTGTAGTCGTCTCTAGGATGTGGTGCGTGGGTGATTTGGATCTTGGCACCTCGGGGGATTGCGTGGCTAGTCGGGAGGGGCTACTTCGCGGTTTTTCGTCTTGTCGTGGTTTAGTAAGCGTACCGCTCGTTGGTCGCTCGCGGGCGTGTGGGACATCTACTTCACTATTGTTGTCGGTAATGTAGGGCTTGCCGTTGTCGATCGAGGTATCGGGTACTGTTGTCGAATCAGTTTTAGGCGATTTCCTCGTAACCCCAATATCTGTTAGTTTTGTGGTTTTCGAGTGTGCTGTCTCCTTGGTTTTCTTTGTTGTCGACGCGATATTTTCAAACAGAGCCTTCGCTTTCTTAACTGCCACGCTACTACGTAGAGCGGTGATTTTCACTGTTGGCGCCCTTGCGGTTGGTTTTAAATTAGGACTATCCCGACCATTTTCGTGAGATGATGTCGTTTCTTTTGTGGACGATCCTAATTCTTCTTCGGGAATTTGCCTTTCTGGTTTCTCTAAAATACCAATAGTCAGTGTGGTCTTCGAATCGTACGTCTCGTCGTCGTCGATATCCACGATCTTTCTCATGATTTTATCATGTTGCTCCTTTATTTTTCTTTCCTTCTCCTCGACCTCCTGAGATTCCGTGAAAAGTTGTTCAGCTGTTTTAACAAATTTGCTAACTTTATCTGAGACGCTGAGCAAGCAGTCGTCACTCTTCAAAGAGGCGTCGACAGTTGTTAAGTCAGGTCGCTCCATTTTCTGTGCAGGCTTTACTTTAGGGATCTTAACATTCTCAGCGGTTTCCACGAACAGATGAGCCTTGTCATTGACACTTAATTTTGTGTAGTTATCCTGGTATGTTGTGTCTTTGTCATATTCATCGACAATTTTGCGCGATGGGCTTCTACTATCTTTGGTATCTCTCGGTCCTTTTGCGAATTTATTCACTTTTTCAGATACGGACAATAAGCACTCGTCAGATTTCAAGTTTTCCTCGACGAAGTCCGAGTGAACTCTCCTTTCGGTGTTTTTAAATAAAGTTGTGGCATCTTTAGGTTTAGTTACTGTCTCGATTTTGTTTGTAAACCGAGAAACTTTGTCGTTGACGCTGAGAAGGCTTTCGTCCTCTTCTAAAATATGATCCACATCGGTCTTTTTAACGAATAATTCATCTTCTTCACATATTTCTACAATGTCATCGACAATTGATTCTGTTTCGTGAATAGTATGATAAGATCGCCTGTGGTACTCATCATCAGGTTCGCTCACTTCGTCGGGGAATCTAGGAATACCGACGTCATCACCGTAGTTGATCGGAGTAGGACAAATGCGATCAGGTGAATTTTCTCGTGAAGACTTAGATTGCTGCACATCAATGATTACGTCATCTTCATCCATTGATGTATTCAAAGCTGTCGCTGACTTGCTTGGTAATTTTGCATGAGGCTCCTTCATAACAGGTCTATGAATCTTGGATGTGGTAGTCGAGGTTCTGGTAGTTGTAATATCATTCACTTGTATTTCAGGTTTTGATTTCATCCTCTGAGGAGATGTATTTTTTGTTTTAATAGTGATATCACTAGAAGTTCGAGTGACTCTGATCTCTTTTCTAGGGCTTGTATTATCCTTGATGCCTTTAGGTGTCGGTGCTCGCCTCGGTTCTGGCTCATTTGTTCTACCTGCAGGTGATGGAATGGTTTTACTTGTTGTTTTGGATGTTGTAGTCTTTGTAAAACTATTTTGCTTCGCAACGCCTACTGTTTTCCTGACATCTGAGGACACGAGTTTCTCAATTTTACTTGGCGTTAGAGTAGCGGGAGTTGGTTTCCTCGTTAAGTGTGACGGAACCGGTTCCCTTGGTTTAATACCACTTGCTTTTTGCACTTGAGGCGATTGTGGTCGATCTGAAACAGGCTTTTTCGGCGATATACTTCTAGATTTAGTTGGCAATTCTGGACTTTTGTCTACTTTATTGGCGGTTACTGGAGTAGTCTTCTTTGTAGGAGAGACGTTTCTTGATAGGGGTTTACTAGAAGCCTTTGGTTCTTTAGGCTTGTCATCTCTCGGTTTTTCAGGGCGAGCAGCATTCATAGTGGACGTTATTTCTTCCTCAGTTATTTCCGAAAAATCATCACTAGTATATTTATTAGTTTCGGTAGTTGTGATATCGATGTCTTGCAAGCTGGTTGTAGTTTTAGATGGACTCCTCTCACAGCTCGGCGACCTTTGATTACGTTCGGGTGACAACCTTCTCAAGGATTTTTGAACTCTGTCTAATACCTCTTGTTCTCTTTCAGATGAAATAAAATCTGTGTTTACTTCAGAAATTTCGGCAACTTTTTTGATAGGTGATGGAGTACGTAGGTGCTTTGGTTCTTCCGATTTCCTGGCAGGGGAACCATGTACATAAGTGTCTGAAGGCTCTTTAGGTGTCGTATGCGAATGTACCGTAGACTTCGGTGATGGATATTTATCATGGATTGTTTTCGATGTAATGTTTACTTCGACATCATCATCAGTCGTTATGGTTTCATGTTTAGATGTCACAGCAGCAGTAGATCTCATGTAGCCGGGTTTCCTGTCAGGGCTAGTTCCTGGTCTACTCGGAGTAGAATCTTTGGGATGTTTATTACCTGAAGTTGTCTTGGTTGGTGAAGATGGTAAATGATGTTCTGATTCTTCCTTAGGAGCCTGTTTCTTAGGAGAAATATCAGTCGGGCGTTTTGGTCTGGTTGGAGATACAGTTCGAGGGTGTTCTTGATCATCTGAAGGTTTTGTAAATTTACGGCCAGGTGATGACGGACGACATTCAGTTTTAATTACATCTGATGTGACTATATCTTGTACATCTTCATATGTGGTATTATCAAATTTAGATGATACCGAAGTTGTAGTTTTCATATACCCTGGAATATTTTGCAATTTAGTTGGAGTGTCTTTAGGATGTTTCTCTTCCGTTTTTATAACTGGAACATCCGTCGTTTGAGAAGCTGGTTGTTTAAAACTTGGTTTTCTTTCTGGACTTATATCCTGCCTTTTTGGAGTACCGTCTACAGGTCTAGATGGAGAGACTGCACGGGGAGCTTCAGATGTCGACGTAGTCCGAGGTTGATCAGTTGATTTGGGAGCTTGTCGAATAGATTTATATTTCGTTTCAGCTGTTGATGTAACTGTTTCTTGTACATCTTCAGTTGTTGACGTGTCATGTCTTGAAACAGTCGATACAGTCGTCTTCATATATCCTGGATTTTGTGGCTTTGATTTAGTGGGAGAGAAGTCCGTAGGGTAATTATCTGTAGGTTTGTTATCCTTGCTTGTCTTTCTGTCAGGACTAAAATTTTGAGGGTGATGTTTAGATTGCGGTGTTATTCGAGGTTGAGAAGTAGTTTTAGGTTGTTCATCCGACGGTTTCGAAGTTTTACGAGTAGGTGATTCTAAAGTTTTTGGAGGTCGATGCTTAGTTTCGACAGTTTTTGAAGTAACCTTTGTGCTCTCTTGAATATCTTCGGTACTAGCAGTATCATATTTTGATGATATGGCCGTCGTTGTTCTCATATATCCTGGCAATTCAGGACTTGTAACCATTGGGTATTTATCGCCAGGCTTCTTTTCGGGACTTTCTTTGATTGGAGTTGTACGTTTATGTTCTGGCTTACGTTCAGGGCTGACACTTTCTCTGTCTTTTGGATAGCTGGGTCTGGACGGTGAGACATGTCTAGGCTGTTCAGGATATGATTTTTGTTTTTCAATATCAGTTTTTGATCTATGCTCTATAGTTTTAGATGATACAGTTTCTTGAATATCGTCAGTAGTTTCGACGTCATATTTTGAAGTTTTTGAAAAAGTAGGTTTCATATAACCTGGCTTCCTCTCAGGACTCATGTCCGATCTATTTGGCGAAGTATCCTTGGGGTGCTTGTTTGCTTGTATATCAGGACGAGTGGAAGTTGATTGTTGATATCCTGGTTTTCTTTCAGGGCTAGTACTTGGTCTCGTAGCATGAGCGTCTGAAGGATGAGGTCTCGACGGAGAAGTAGTTCGAGGATATTGAGTAGTAGAGTTGGGTCTAGTATCATTTGTTTTTCTGTCAGGACTTTGACTGAGACGACCGGGCGATACGCCCTTAGAAGATTTATCGGGATAAATAGGCTCATCGACAGGTTTTTTTTCTGGACTTTCCCTTGAATTATATTTAGATTTAACTGTTTTTATAGTGGAATCTTGAATGTATTCAGTAGTAGTTTCATCATGTTTATCAATTGTTTTGGTTTTTGATACAATATCCTGCAGTTTGGTTGGAGATGTCTCTCTCGAAGGTGTCTTCGATTTGTCAGTAGGAGTGTGATCACGACGAGTGATCGTTTTTTTAACCGTATCTTCCTTTTCGTGAGTTATGAAATCAGTGACGTGCGATTTAGTCTCATGAATTTCCTTCTTCGTTGGGTTGTTTTTAAAGGGAGAACTTTCATTTGATATTGGACTGCGGCATGGTGAAACACTAGGGGAGCTCGAGTTTGACTCAGGTCCTTTCTCAAGTCTTTTAATTACTTCTACTGTGGTTTCAGATGAAGTGTCTGTTTTATCGACCATTCCCAGTATTTTCATGCATCGCTCTTCATAGGTTTCACGTCTCTCTAATGGTGGCTTAGATTTCATAGGCGAAGTCGTCTCCGGCTCATGAGGTTGATCTTTCTTAATAGCCTTGTGTTCAGGGAAGACTGGACTTTCGTCCGATGGTGACACACGGAAACTGGACGGCGGTTTTTCCATTGGAGATATCAGATTAGTATCAGTAGAAGGTTTTTTTAAGGAACTCTTTCTCGGCAGACTGCTTTTCGTTGGCGTAACAGTTTTTTCAGGGGAGGGAGACCTGCAGGGTATTTTAGACGGCGATGGAGAACGTTTAACATCAAGAGTCTCAGGTCTCTGGTAAGTGGTTTTAATATCTTCTGTCGTATTAGTTTCCGAGTAAAATTCTTCGTCATCTAAGTCAGTGACAATAGTCTTCTCTTGGCGAGGAGACCCGAAGTATACGAATCCGCTCACTGAGGTGGTAGGTGAGCTTTGACCAGTTGAAGACTCGGGTTCAACAGGTTTGGGAGTCCTCGTCGGGCTAGTCGACGGAGTGACAAGCTGCCTCGGCCGTTCCTTGGTTGTGATTTTCTTATTGATTGCTTCAGTTGTTCTTTCGGTTGCAAGGAAATCTCTTGTATTTTTATACTTTGTATCCTTAGCTGGCGATTTGGAAGGTGAAGTGCTATCTCTTGAAAGCTTCTTATTCGGTGATACAGGTAGATCAGGAATATTTTTAGAAGTCTTTTCATGCCGTTTTAGGGAATCGTACTTAACGTCTTTCGTGATATTTGTCGTTACCGTTTCTACTTCAACACTATGCTTCTTTTTACTGTCATATTCCGTAGGTGAAGGTTCCCTATGCTTTGTAGGGGAAGGTTCTCTAGGCGAATCTTTCTTCGTGGGAGTAGGTGAATCTTTATCTTTAGGTGAACGAAGTGTAGTATGTTTGACGTCTTTTGTAGTATTCGTCGTTACTGATTCTTCTTCAACATGAGATTTCTTTCTATCATAAGTACCATATTTTGTGGGTGAAGGTTCCCTATACTTTGTAGGCGAAGTTTCCCTGGACAAATCTTTCTTCGTCGGAGAATCTTTAGGTTTAGTATACTTGACGTCTTTTGTGTCTATCGTGGTAGCTGAAGTAACTGTTTCTTCCTCTTTGAAAGGTTTCTTTTTGTCGTAAGTACCATAATTTGTCGGTGTGGGCTCTCTATTTTTTGTGGGTGAAGGTTCTCTAGGTAAATCTTTCTTCATGGGAGTTTTTGTATCTTTATCTTTAGGTGAACGATGGATAGTAGTTATATCTTCCGTCATATCCTGATATGTTGCAGTGTTTTTATCTATTACAGATCTATCGACTCGATCGTAATATTTATCTTCAGTGAACGTAACGGGACCTTTATGTGGAGAAGGCGTTCTGCCATCATTGGGCTTTCCTGAAGTCGGTGATTTGGGTCGGCAGAAATCAGTAGTATCTTCAGAGGGTGTCTTTCTCATTGGTGAAGGACTCATATCGCGAGGATGCGAATAATCTTCTGTAACAGTAGTAATACTAATAGCTTGCTTTACATCATCTTTTGTATCGGTACGAGTATATAACTTTGTTTCTTCATCAACGAATTTGTAATGTTCTTCTTTGATTTTAGTAGTTTTGTTAAAATCTTGAGGTTTACGATCTGGACTTTGTGAGGGCACATGTTTTGTCGGAGATTTTCTGTCAGGACTAGCTGATGGCTTCGGTTTAAGAGTATCAGTAGTTGGTGAACTGGCAGTCGGTCTCATATAACCGGGTTTTCTATCCGGGCTGACACTTGACCTGTTTGTTGAATCTTTAGGATATTTTTCTGTAGGAGCGACAGGTTGTTGATATCCTGGCTTCCTGTCGGGACTCTGACTTAGTCTGGTAGTAGTACTTTCATTTGTTTTTTTGGGAATTTGAAGAGGTGTAGGAGGAGTGCCATCCTTACCTAGAGGGCTTGCAGGGGAATCAGGATAGCTATCTGAGGGAGATTTATAAGCAGGTTTTCTTTCTGGGCTTTGACGAGGAGTAGTTGGGGTTCCATCTCTATTCACAGGCCGCGTAGGAGAGTCAGTCCTAGGAAAGCCATCTGTTGGACTCTTTGTGTATCCTGGTTTTCGTTCTGGACTCTGACGAAGTGCAGTCGGTGACCTGTCTCTGTTACCAGGTCCAGTAGGAGAATCCGTCTTTGGGTAGCTGTCAGACGGAGTAATTCTATGAGTAGGCTTCCTGTCTGGACTTTGATGTGGACCAGTCCGGGTTCCATCTCTTTCAATAGGTCGAGTAGGAGAGCCAGTCCTAGGATAACCATCTGTTGGACTTGCATAATATCCAGGTTTTCTTTCTGGACTCTGACGAAGCCCAGTTGGGGTCCCATCACTGTCACCGGGTCCAGTAGGAGAGTCAGTCTTAGGATAGCCATTTGACGGAGTAGATCTATGAGAAGGTTTTCTTTCTGGACTCTGACGAGGCCCAGGTTGGGTTCCATCGCTGTCTGCAGGTCTACTGGGAGACCCACCTCTAGGGTAGGTTTCTGCCGGTTTATATCCAGGCTTCCTTTCCGGACTAGCGCTAGGCCTCTTAGTAAAGTCCTGGGGTTTCTTCTCCGGACTAACACTAGGTCTCTTATGGTATGCATCTTGAGGTCTCCTGTCCGGACTATACCCAGGCCTAGTCGGAGAGCGACCGTGCGGCGGCTTCCTGTCAGGACTGGTGTATCTGTTTGTCTTAGTTTCAGTTACTGATTGAGTTGAGTGGGTGCTGGAATGTCTATCTGAAGTAGTAGTGCGCGTCGGAGAGTATCGGTCCACTTTGCTTGGGCTACCACCTCGGCTGGATGGCTTCCTGGAATTCTTGTCTGGGCTCAAACTGCTTCTCAGTGATGAAGTGCTGGATTTAAACGTCTTGCTCCCAGGCGACGAGGCCCTGGTCGAGGGTCTCGTCGTAGAAGGAGTGTCCGCCCGGAGAGTGCTGGCCCACGCTGTGTGAGACGGACTCCACTCAGTGCTGATCTTCCGTTGAGTATAATCGCTCTGGTATGTTGTTTGATGTTCGGAAGATGTCTTCCTTTCCACGATCTCTTCCTTCTTATCTCTCGAGATATGATGGGCCCGTTCCTCAGTGTTTCTAACGTGAGTTTGTTTGTCACCCTGATGAGGAATATCGCGAGGTGTTACATCACGGCGTTCAGGTTCATCTTTTGTGTTAGGCCGTTGTTGGTTTATATGATGGATCCGTTCCTCAGTGTTCCTAACGTGAGTTTGTTTGATATCCTGATGAGGAATATCGCGAGGAGTTACATCACGGCCTTCAGGTTCATCTTTTGTGTCAGGCCGATGTTGGTGTCTAATTTGTGAATAGTCATCATATTCTTTATTAGAATGATCAGTCGTAGAACGATTAATTGTCGAACGATCAATCGTAGTACGATCAACCGTAGATTGATCAACAGTCGAACGATCAACCTTAGAATAATTGATTGTAGAACGATCAATATTTGAACGGTCGACCGTAGAGCGATCAACCGTAGGACGATCAACTGGAGACCGATCATTCGGAGAACGATCGACCGTAGAACGATCAACCGTAGGACGATCAACTGGAGACCGATCATTCGGAGAACGATCGACCGTAGAACGATCAACCGTAGAACGATCAACCGTAGGACGATCAACTGGAGAACGATAATTTGTAGATCGATTGACCGTAGAACGATCAATCTTAGAATGATCGACCGTAGAACGATCAATAGTGGAATGATCTATGGTAGTACGGTCAGTAGTAGAGTGATCAATCATTTGTTTGTTAGTTTTAGTTTCGTAGCGCTCGTCAGTTAGAAGCTGAGTCGAATGATGATGATCATCATTCGAACGATTAATCATTTGCTGATTTATTTTAATTTCATTGTGATTACTACGAGTCTGGGAGTAATCGTCATCTAGGGTCGAATAATCGGTCACATGTTTCTTTCTGAAATCAAAATCGTCCACGTTTCTCTGGGAGTCGACGATGTCATTGATGCGGTTATCGGTCACGTGTCTAATAGTTCTGGACTCCCTAGAATCGGAGCGCTGTTGCGTGGAATGAGAAGACTTTGACTCGCTTCTGGTCTGATGCTGCTCGGAGCGGGAATTCTGCACGACGGGAGCTCGAAACTCCCTCCTCGTGCTGGTCACCCTCGTGCCGTCCGGCAAACACCGCGTCTCCACTATCACCCTAGTGTTGTCATCGGGGTAGTCAATTTTTCTCGACACTAGGTCCCCGCTCTCGTAGTCGTTCCTCCTCAGACTCTGGTCGCTCCTGGTGACTCGCCTCGTTTCTTCGTTGCGGTTAGTATCGTTCTGTCGTAGGTCATAGTCGTCGGTTACATATGGCACTGATTCCTGCTTCGTCGACACCTGCTGGTACTTGGAGGTGGCGGTGGAGGAGCTGGTGGTGGAGGAGAGGTGCGTCCCATCGTCGGTGTTCCTAACGACGTGCTCGTGGGCCGCCGTGTTGGAGGAGGTCTCGTTCCTCCTTAGGCTGGTGTTGTCGTCGCGGTATTCCGTTTGAGCCTGGCGGTGCTGGTCCACGGCGGCGAACTGCCCGCGGCCACCCTCCACATCGTACTTCCCCTCGATGTTGGCGTTCACAGCCTTCACGTGCGTGTGCCCGTCGTCTGTCGTCTTGTCCACGGACTCCACATTCCACCCAGCATTGGAGAGCTCCTTTAGATCTGGAAATACATAGTTGTTTTGCATTATCGTATCGGAGCTGTTGGTGTTCCGGGTGCGGGGTGAGTCGGTAAGTAAGCATTAGTGGTGTTAAGTTAGTGGTATAGTGCAGGTGTGCGGTATGCGGTATGCAGAGGTGGGTAGGCACCTTGGCCGCGGTAGGTGAACTCCTTGGGCGGGGAGCCCGCGTCGCGCACCTCCTTGCTCTTCATAGACTGGAAGCTCTGGTCGGCGAATGACGTCACGTGGCCCTGCGCCGACGTGAACTCACAACCTGTTGAATTGTGCCACAACTACTCTACAGGTATCGCATCAACAAGCCTTTTACAGTAGCGGGTATAAGTATAAGTGCTCACCATTCTGATGGTAACCTACATTGATAAAGAAGTCTATTAAGCGACAGGTTTCCACATACGCAGAGTTCTAAAAACTCGAACAGAAATACATACATTCACAGCTAACAAAAGAAATGTATTCTTTTGTCAATACAAATAAATAAATTATTATTAGGACAGTAATTCACAAGAGGTTAAAACAAACATTTAGGCTAATTCTATTAGGTAGCAAGCAAACACAAAATACTTCTATTATGATATGATAGCACTAACTACTGGGGTTCAAAATAATATGCGTGAAAAGATATTTCAAAGCCGTGATTTGATGGTGAAGGAAAACCTTGTAACTGTTAATGCCTAAACGATTTTAGAAATCCAATAATTCAATGGTGCGATAGTATATCTAGCAGATGGGCTACCGTGTAACAGATTGGAAGGTGGAACTTAGCAGATACAACCAGATGCAGAATGCGATCAGAGTATGGCTGAAAATAACGCAAATTACAAACTATGGCCGAACGAGAAGCTTCGCACCATTATCTGTTCATTTTTGGAACGAAGTTCCTTATTCCACGTTACACTTGGCGAATCAGAGCTAGGCCGAAAAAAGTCCGTCACGACAATTTCTCCATAGTATGGTGTGTTTACACACTCCGTTCCAACTAGGTGTCCCACGACACCTATCGTATTTTTTATTCAAGATACCCACCCACTCTAACTTATAAATACATTTACCTACCAATTACGTTTGGTTTCCTATAGTGATCTCCTATTTAAAGTTCAGTGCTATGAACGGTTTTGTTTTTGTGATTTAGGCCCGGTATCAATAATTTACCGACCGGTATCGGTTAAGATTTATTAAAATGAATACTCTTATATCTTTACTAATAATGAAGCAAAGACCTCAAAGCTTTGCATAGCAGACCCTCCCATATGGAAGTAGCTATCACAGGTAAAATTAGCTTACGAAGTGATCTATATGCCCAGTTTGGCAATAAAAAAACCTACCATTGGTAAGCAAAACGATCCGTTTTTGTTTATTGAAACCGGGCCTTAAATATCTGACGTGTACAATCGTTCTATGGTAAATGTTGATCACTTATCTTCAAAACTTTTTTCAGTCATACATTGTGATTGCACTCGGGTTATAAGACACTAGCAGACCCCCGCGGGTTCACCCACGTTGAATTTTTTTGCGCGGAACACTTATTATTTACCAAAAATAAAAGTACCTAGCTAAGTTACTCCTTATAACATCAGCTATGAACTGGAATAGACAGACAAAAAAATTTAAAACTCAATCCGATTTTATTAAAAAAAAGAACTGACCTAAAAGCTTGGTGCAATACTCTTTAAAATTGGAATGTCATATATAAAAGAATATTTAAATCAAAAGAACAGATATCAACTTCGATGCAAATCGTCCCTAAAATAACTTTCTACCCCTTTTTGACCCCGTTAGGCGAGTTTCATAAAATATGAAACTTCCATCAATTCGGTTAAGGAATGTTTATGCAAAATTTGAAGTAGATCGGACCAAGGAATCGCGTTGTCCCATACAAACTTTGCCCCCGTTTTTCACCCCCTTAGGGGTAGAATTTCGGATTCCTGTTTTATCGGATGCCTACGTCATACAAAGAACACACCCTCCAAGTTTCAGGTCTCTACGATCAGCGGTTTAGGCTGTGCGTTGATTCTCAGTCAGTCATTCGGGACAAGATAAAATAATAATGGATATAAACTGAGTGTGTGTTACGTTACCTTTCGCGTCGGTTCTGGCGGTCGGCTCGGGCGAGTAGAGGTTCCGCAGCCGTTCCTCGCGCAGGCGATACATGTGCGAGCGGATCTCTTTCTTCCGGGAGAAGTCTTCTGTCTGCTGCCACTGAATACAACACAAAATGGACTGTTACAAATACTGTTTAATTGAAAAAGCTCAGTAATTCTGCAGTAACTATTTGTATCCGTAATCCTTATAATTTTTTTAATGTAACGTCATTGTAGTTTGTGCATAACTCGAGAACTCTAGCTCTGTGGGTTTTTGAAAAGTAATATGAAAATATCAAATATTTTTTATTACAAAATCGTGTCTACAACATTAATTACTATTTAGGTATTATTCAAAATTATTTAGGTATTAGCTATGCTCTGCGTGCGGTTTGTGATATTATAGGTTTCTGCGGCCTGCGCTCAACAATTCTCAACGTTTCATCGCAATGACGTTAATACTATAATTAGTAGGTACTACCAGATATCAAGAACCCTGGACAAAACACAATAGCAATTGAAAACGCAAATATTTTGATACCAATACTTTCACAGGCACTGTTAATTCGTACATTTCACATTGACTTGGACAGTTGCCAAGATCTGTGCAACTTATATCCTTGTCAGTTGTCTTGTCCGGGTGCATTATTACATCCGGATATAATATAATAACTATTCTTGCTGTCTTTTATAGGACAGTAATAGGGTTTATAGTTGATAGTGCTATTATGAAGATTGATCATGTCATTAAGACAAACATATCAATAGTTGGTAGGAATACGGAAAATGCATATCCCACCAAAAACATTTTTATGTAAAATGTTGCCAAGACATATGGCTTGCACTATCAAAAAGTTATCAGATCTCATGTAGAGCCAAGCTTATAACTCTACTTGCCCTTACTCTACAAGCCCTAACTTCACAAACTCTACACCTTAGTCAAAATATGTGGCTTGGCCTTTTCGCTACCGTCACCATGGGAGTAAGGTGAAAAATGTATTCAATGTTACTTTTTTGTTATACAATAGTTCTTGTAGTAGTGAAACGGCCAAGCCACATATTTTGACTACGGTGTGTAGAGTTTGTGAAGTTAGGGCTTGTAGAGTAATAAGCTTGGCTCTACATGAGATCTGATAACTTTTTGATAGTGCAAGCCATATGTCTTGGCAACATTTTACATAAAAATGTTTTTGGTGGGATTTCACTTTGTTTTGTAAGATACTAATTTTTTTTTTTTTTTTAGTTTCCAAGTTTTATAATTTTTTTGTTGATTGTGTACTAATACAAGCTTACATACCAAATTTCAACTTTCTAGGACTTCCGGAAGTACCCTATGAGTTTTGATGATCATCAGTGAGTCAGTGACGAAATCGGGGTTTTTTAGATATCAATAAAATCTAAAGTATAAGAGATATGTTATTGAAACTTAATATATTTAATAAGTTCACTATTGACATCATGTTCCGAGAATTTTGTTTATCTGGTATAATCCAAGCCCAAGTTATGAGGCTTCAAAAATACGACGAAGCGCTTCGAGAAAAGGTAGGTAGTGCCCTTGCGCTTCGCTTGGCTGTCTTGGCGGGGGGCACTCCCGTGCCCCCAGATTATATTAAATACAACAAAAGTAAAAGAAATATAATATTGCAAAAAATCAACTCTTGGCCGACAAAGGGGCTGACTGATATAATCGTCGTGAGATGATTTTTATTAATTGCTATATTTGTGGCACCTAATCACTTTAGTCAGTACCCCTACCATGAGTTTTCTAAGCTAACGTAATCTACACTCGCTAGCGAGAGACTACGGTGAATATTTTGTATGACGAGTACCGCCTCTAGCGGACACTTTTGGAAGCATTTCATACAAAATGTTTCACCGTAGTCGCTAGCGACAGTAGATAACGTTAGCGTAGAAAACTCGTACAGTTCTCTTCTAAGCTTTATGTGCCACCCACATCGTCACTTAACTTACCAAAACGAGATTGTGACCACCTCTTACTACTTACTAGGTATGTCAATAATATAACACTTTCGCGTTTATAAGCAAAGATAATAAAGTTGATTGTCTGAGTAAAAGGTCTCGCTCACTTGACGCCGGCGCCTGTGTCGATCGTAATGATTGAAGCAAACAGAGTAATACGAGTGGCTTTACAACTCACCATACGCCGTAGCACGTCCTCGTCGCGGATCAATGACACGTCTCCTTCGGACATGCTGGAAACAAACAAAAGGTTATCGTAAATATTACACTGATAATGGCATCTAGATGGAACCGAAACCACGAAAGATTATCATGAACAGATTAGCATCATGATTTTTAAAGTAAAGCTCCGGGGTGACCCAATTGAAAAACATATTTCAATGAACGAGCGCAGCAATGCATACTAAACCTATTAGATGAATCAGCGCGTCTTCATCCTCATTGGTTGATGAGGTGCGTTTTATTAAAGTTTAAAGTCAAAATCATTCTACGAAAGATGTCGGGTCTCAGGCGCTTAACATCAGGCGGGCAAAATCCAATATGAACGCGTAAATTAAATCAGCTGCCACATTTCATACGGGAATTCCCTGAACGAGCAAAGGTGCGATCAGCATGCAGGTACAATCCAGTCAATAATGAACTCAACCTTCGGCGCATTTCCCTGAGTGTTGCGCAACATGTGGCGACCTGTATACAATACCTACAGTAGGTAAGGTCGCCACCATATACGCTCCACCCCGCCGCCCTTGTCCCGGATACCGCTCCGACCAGATTCAACTTAATATGGAATTAGTTACTTTTTGTTGTTGACCACTTAAGGTGAGCTTTATTGAAATGTTGTTCTCGTTCAAAACGACAGATTTTTTTTTTATCTTCTGCATGGCCTACATTTTATTGAAAGTATTCTCACAGTTTTGAGAATTGGCGCCAGGTTTCCAAGCTATTTAGTCTTATCTGATAATAACAATAGCTTTCTTGTCAATCTAATAAGTTAAACAGTTCTGGAACAATTGAAGAACAAACTGTTCTGATTGATACATATTCTACAACGATAAAACAAAACATGTGCCCGACCATAGAACTTTTAAACATGACATCACCTAATGACCGACGTGGACGGTCCCTCGCGGCGCGGGTGATTGCTCACAAATATCGCCTAATGGGCCGGTGATAAACGAGCCGAGGTGCGACCGCCTCCCGTAGCCTATAAGTGAAGCTTGCGACACCGCTCTAGCTCCTAATGATGATATATTGGACAATGGGAGACATTACTGTCACTTTGATCGTGTTTAATGACCTGTCCTCATGTCGAAGCTGCTGCGCCGATCAGCAGATTGCGATGTTAAACAAGTTGTAGAAACTTCTGCAGAAGAAGTTCTGCAGATTGATAACTTACATGGAACGTGAGGAGAAGTCACAATAATAATACCTATGCCACCGCAAATACAAGGTGAGCTATTTGAAATGGAAGCACCCATACGTGGTAATTGCCATTGCTACAATTTATTTATGAATGAAAATTACAGGCAGTCGTGTAATACTACTGTCATTCAGAGGATTAGATACAATTTTTATCGCACATAAAATACCTACATTATTCAAATATAGACCATGCAGTAGATAATGGAACCTAGCTGATACTGTATTTCCTGAGATTTAAAACTCTCGACTTTAAGTATAGAATGGTAATTTTCTAAATAAACATGCTCTGTTGTCGACAGTGTCCATGCTCTGGACAAATTATAGTAAGTGATCACGGTGCAAGTCTCATAATGAGTACCAGAGTGGATGCTCTGGCGGCAGGATCTACCGCAGATACCTGACGCTTCGCAAGGGTCGGTTCAGACAGAACGGAAAAATATCCGAGTAATTTACTGAATCCATTGAAAATAGGTTCGTATTATTGATTAATCTTTTTTCGATAACAACGATTACATCTATCGTAGCTTTTTTAAATTTTGTTTTATATTTTAAACTTTTTACAGAATTCTTTTTTTTTTTTGCATATAAACACGTAATAAGTTAATTTATAATTAACAACAAATATGTACAAAATACAATCTATATATAGAAAATTTCCTCAAGCCTGCCGCTGCTTCCGATTAACGGCAGGGTTCCCAGAAGGCTGGCAGCGTTTCCTCTTTGGATAGCCAAGCTGACGCGTTGGCGGAAAAAGCTCCCCGCCCGCTGGTCTCCGGAGGTCTCGATCAATTTTGATGACAAGGTGCGAGCAAAACGGCGAGCTTCGGACCCCCACGGTCCCATGGTCTCGACCGCAAAAGGCACAAAAATATAGTTGGGTCCAATCGATGAGTATTTTTTGAATTTTGAATTTTCCGCACTGGCCGCAGCTGCCCCTGAGAATTCTTAAGTTACTCTCTAAATATCTATCTATTTGACTGTCTTTCTATAATCATTGGTGTCTTACAAAATATTATACCCATACTATTAGTTTA
This sequence comes from Polyploca ridens, assembly GCA_951394255.1. Classification (NCBI taxonomy): domain Eukaryota; kingdom Metazoa; phylum Arthropoda; class Insecta; order Lepidoptera; family Drepanidae; genus Polyploca; species Polyploca ridens. Next base: position 16,486,118 of record OX596243.1, read on the forward strand.
GGACACGGGTGTCCTAAACTACCATAACCATAAAAAACCATCGTCCAATAATTATTTATTTTCTGAAGTAAAGAATATTTCAAAATTGTTTACTACCCATATGCCTCCACATTTCAGTTTCTAACGATGTTCTTCTGCTCTATTATCAAACCCTCAGCTACACATACACAGAAGCTAAAAATATATATTGCAGCGCTCTCTGGCGAGTTAACACCATAACACCTATCTAAGAACAATCGCCATGAATCACAAACCTTTACCGAAAACCGTTTCTAAATAGGTCCAACCATTTTGGAGATAAATGGGAACATTTGCTTTTCGTACACACAACCTTTCACCCTAAAGCAAAAATAATTTCGCCCATCGCCCACTTTGAGATCGAAAAAACTTTTAAGGCAAATTTTAATTATTTTCATTTACTTACCACAAGTTACATTTTATTTCATTGCGTGTTATATTTTATTTCCGAGTTCCATCTTACATTTGAATGGAGCATTTTAAAAAGAATAGTTGTGGTAGGTACCTATTTAATTTTAGTTTTTATTTTATTCAATCTCAATTCGTCTGTATCTTCTATAGCCCCCTGAATCACTTCAGCGCCCACAAGGGGGCGTTATCGCCCACTTTGAGAAAGACTGCCCTAAACGCATATACCTCCATTCCGTCGTGGGTAAAAATCCAGATGGAATGGAATTCCTTAAATATTTATGCAGCCATATAAAACAATTTTTCTTATATAGTTCTAATCTAGGATGAGGCATAAAAAGTGGTAAATGATTGGTTGTACGCTTTTAGGTGTTGTCTTTATACTTTTATCAATAAGAAATATGTCTTGCTTGACAAAGGCCATCTCAAATATATATTTAGTGGCGCATAATACCTAGCAATTTGCTACCTGAATCTTTTCGTTTGCCCGTACCACTCACACTTAAGTAAAATGACTTTGGTGAAAGATTGAATAATTTATGCGCGTTATTGCCCTATAATAAGGAAACTAATAATAGGCAATCATAAAAACAATATATTGTAAATAATATATGGCTCCTCAAATAACAAGAGAACGTCAGCACAGCAATGCTACACTACATACAATGAAAGCTCTGAATCGGTAATCGGAAGCGAGGTGGCCGTGGTGTCGTAGTTCAGCACTTATCCTCCGTTATCTGGCCACCCGTGAGTGTTGCGTCACGCGGGGATTTAGACACAATTAGTGCATTTAAACTTTTATGTAATTTAGCTAGCTGTAATGATCACAGAGGTGAAGTACTATTTAGATTATATGCATGGATCATGAAGTTCTTCAGGATCATGAGTTAATTTATTCGCATCCTTCATTATACTATGACAAAAAATACTTTACAGTAAAATCTTTTCGTTATTTTTCATATCATATTTATTAGACCAGTATTATCACATAGTACTTTTATGTTTTTGTATCATGAAAGGAACATAAATTACAATATGGCAAAATTATCAAAAGATCATCGATAACTGATAAGTAATTCTGCATATCGTAAAAAATCCGCCGGGCTATTGCGTATCTTTTGTAAACGCCATTTATGAATTTCATCCAATGGCCCACGAATGGCTTATCGACCTACCGCGCCATTGGATGAATTCATAAATGGTGTTCGTTACGATTACCACCAAAGATACGCGGTAGAGTCCCCGGGCAGGCACATGCGTAAGATACACGGCGCACTCAACGCAGTCGGTCACTTTCGTTGAGCGTCCGGCCGACTAGGCGCGCGGTGTGGTGTGCATAGGCCGTGAACTTAGAATTATATTTGCGTGACCCGATCGCCATTTGCTGGTGAAAGTACCCATTTGGAGACCAAAGGAACATCACGGAGCTTTAGCTTTAGCTTTGGCAGAATGAGGACATATACAGGGTGTTGTTTTGGTCGGCGACAAGCGACCCAGGAGTGGTAGTACAAAAAATACATTTCCCAATAATGGACTTAATTCCATTAAATACTGTAAATGCGTTGAGAAATACCTTATTCAATTAGAAATAAAATTAGTGCAAAGTATGGTCACTCGGCACGTGCACAGACTACAACTAGGCGCAAGCCGCCATCGCCCCACCCCTTTACTCCCTCGCACTCCCGTTGCGTATTACGTCTACACTTTAGCTTATTACATGCTTTTCCAAATAATATATTTTTTTTTACTTATTATTTAAAAAAAAAAAATATTTTTTTATATATTTTTTAGCACCAGGAGATCTACTCTGTTTCTCCGAAACGAAAATTCGCACACGAACGAAATTTTAACGAAAATTCGCAAACGACCCTACTCTATTTCATTTTCGGACGCGCGTATGAAGTTCGGAACCATAGACAACTTTCGTGGACGAATGGAATGAAACTCTGTCACTGAGATTGTTATACGACTTATTTGTAGAGTACTATTTTACGCATGCCATGGATAGTAATGTATACCAATAAAAAATATCCGTATATTCATACGTATTTATATGAATTATGTGAAATGTTTTCTGAAGTTTGTTTCTCAAGTGTGAATGGTGGTATTTAAATAAGAAGTGAAGTGAAGTGTTTTGTTAATAAATCAAAAACGATTCCAAATGCTTTTTTACCACTATGCAATCGTGACCCAAATTCCGTAAGAATTATTATAATTATGCATTTGAGTCTCCACTCCACAAGTTTATTGTTTTGGATTTACATATAAATGTATGTAAGTACATCTACTAATATACTTATTTGTAAAATTTACACTAAAAATATCGCCTCCACATATAATATATAATGGCTCCACATATTATACTATCCTACAAACTAAGTCGAGAATTTGATCTATATTTAGTTGATTGTGCAGGCGCCGCCGGTGCCTTCTACGCTCTAAACGTTCTTAACGCAAAGCAACCTCGATTAAAAGCATTCTTGCATCCATTTTCATAAAAAAATAACAAAATCCACACTAACGAAAATTAAAAGGTAACACTTTTGGTTTCGTCAATTTGAGGTTAAAATTCCGAACAAACAGCTGTCAAATATGAATTTTCGTTCGGACGATTCATGCATTAGAGTAGGTTTAGAAGAATCTAAACGTCAAAAAAATTTCGTTCGATCGAATATTCGGAACGAATGGAAATGTGGTAGCAAACATGCGAATTTTTTGACGAAACTTCGTTATTCGTTGAATAAGAGTAGACCTCCAGTATCATTTGTGTTATCGACCCTGAGTCGCTTGTCGCTGACCAAAACAACGACCTGTGGTTTGGACGAATTGGTTCAAGAATATTGGTACAGCAGCGTACCACATAAGTCATAACTTGAAATACAAAACAACTCAGATCTGAAATTAGAACTTATACAATTCCTAAAATAAAGTTAATTTATTCTGCTAATTATGCAATTTAATGCTCTCCTTGTATCGCATTTTAATAAAACGTTGCCGCGGTGGCTGCGCGTGTTTCTAATCAGCCTGGGATGCCAATAAAAAGGTGAGGAGATTAGGAGGAGATGGATATAAAGGAGATTATGAGTTACTGTTTCTCATTCATACAATCGTTATTCATTACTTCCATCCATCCAATGGTGGTCAATTTCTACCTAACCGTGACTTTTGTCAATTTACATAATCTCTTTACTAATGGGAGTTATAATAGAGTAACACAATCGCAAATATAAACGACATGTATGTGTTGTGCGAATTTTAACGAGTTATTATCATAATGTGACGATGATCCGGCGAAAAGCACGGTGCGAGGCGAATTGTCAACTGTGCTGCGACACTGTGTTTTAGTTTTTATGTTAATCTTCCTTATATTTTAAATAAAGAAATAACATATTTGGTTTTATTGCAAACGCTCACGATATTTCGTGTTTTTATGACTGATCTAGATGACATAAGGTGTGACTATCTCAAATTCTAAATCAAAATAAATGGAATGTTATTTTTTGGTACAAATACGTGCTCACTTAAATTACTAATTCTAATCAATAATATTCATTGAGTAGGTCTCAATTAGGCATTGAATACTGATAAACCAACTGTACGTGAGAAAATATTACAAGAATTTATTTTGATGGTTCTCAAGTGGTACAGACACTCTGTATGTAAATCTGTCCTACGTAAATGTATTACGATTTTTTATGTTGCAAATAGGCTGCGAAGTAACATTTTTTTTTTATTTAGAAGGAATACACTGCTATGTTCTTTATAAGGTAAACTTTGCAGCAAGTCTAGATTAGGTAAAGCTTTCACTATCACGTTAGCCCACTGGTTCCCAAAATTAGAAGAAAATGCTCCCTTTTTAGATCTACGTCTCAGATCATGATTTTAAGTGAGTATATTAAAAAAGCTAATACATTAATATAATTATGAATACGATATAAATTGTTTAAAGAATTTCCTTACCATAAATAAAAAAAAGATATAACTGATATGAGATTGTGATAGTAATGTTAATTAATTATGTGAAGGTTCAGTAACTCCGGTCAAGTTCCAACAAACTATTATAGCAGTAATTACATGGTCTACCTTAACTAATGATCACCACTTAATCATTTTAATAGTAAGTCAGTACACTGCAAAATAAAACAAGTTGGGAGCAATTTATTTCTTATGGATCATTTCGTGATAGTTTTGAAGGGGCGACAAGATACAATTTGAGAAACAGTGTATAAAAGTAAAACTGTAATTTCATTGGTGGATAGCTCATTGGTAATTCCTTGTAAGTCGGTCTGTCTGTTTATATGCAGAGAGCGATTGAACTGTCTCCATTCATGGTGTTTACAGTTTTGAGTAAAAGTTGATACGTGCACGTAGGTACGAGTCACTCTCTCACCGGATGTGGGAACTTTAATGTTATACGTGAGATAAGTAGTACCAATAGAATAGATAAACTTAGGCATTAGGCACTGTGGGAAAAGGGATGCGAGCTGCTAATAAAGTTTTATCATTAATTATAATATGTGAAATCAAGTAACATCAGGAGCTCCTGGTTTTAAAAGGTTACACCCTGACACACTTTTAAGGAAGATTAAAAACAAATCTATGCATTCAAAGAATATTTTATGACTTATTTTTATTACTATTAAACTGATTAAATAACAAACGAGATAGTTATCAAAATAACGTCTGGTATTAGCATTTCGAACCGGTTCTGTTCCGACGTTCTATGCAACTGGTGTGACCTTCCGCAGGTGACATAAGGCACAAACACAACTAAAAGCAAACCGATATTATTTAATATTTACTTGTCCTTGCGGAAAGACAAGCAAATGCACAGGATGTACGAATATGTCGCTATCGTGAGGTCCGATCGAACACTTGGTGCGGTTTGTTTTGTACAAAAAACATAAGATTTCAAGTCTGACAAAAACTTATCTTTACGGTTTTTGTAATTTATCGTATTCTTTACTATTTATTTAAGAAAGCCATGTTATTGAAGAGTTGTCTTTCTATAAATACAGTTGGTTCCTGAATAGCATGCATGCACCATACATTAGTCATTCTTTATGGTGATGATAGCTCAGAGGTAGCGAGTGACGTCGAATGTAGTGGCGAAAATTCCGTGTTAGAATCCTACAATGAGCTTCAGCTGTCGGTGAAGGAAAACATCGTGAGGAAATAGAATAGTACGGTGGTACTTTGTAGTTCCCGCCTGGCTGGCTACCACCATTACCCTCTTCAAAGGGGTGTGAAGAGATTTCTGCAGGGTCGGCAACGCGCGAGTGATACCCTTGGTGTTGCAAGTGTCCATGGGCTACGGTAACCGCTTACCACCAGGCGGGACGTATGCTTGTTTGCCACCTTAGTGGTATAAAAAAAACCCTCAAGTCGAAAATCTGTCGCCGAGCGCCTTTACCGGTGTGCTCTGTCGGACAGCTGCACTTGAGGGCTTTCTAGGCTTTGTGTGCTTACCACCTTCGGCAACATCATTACTTACCATGGTGAGATTTTAAAACACAGGTCTATTCATTATAAAAAAGATATTAACATATTGCTATAGACATTTACATATTGATCACATTATTTTCCAACCTCTTTAAATATCAACTGGCGTCCCGTTATGACGAATATGAAGTCAAAGGTGGCATGTATAAAATCAGTGTGCGATTATACCGGGCGATGATATCAGTCGAGATGTTTGTCTCCGAAGGTCCTTGATAACTCGGCTGCCACGATAATGTTCATAAATAATGCCATTTTACTGCACCACGCAATTAGTTCGTTACCGACTGGTTGGCTGCTGAGATGACTCAACGAAGGCTGTCAGGCCGTACGAAAACTGGTTAAATACTGGCGTCACACCCAAAATAAATGATGATATAATTAAACAATTGTCAGAATTCAAGTGGATAACTTATGCTGTATCAATGAACGCATCGAATTATCTGGCAACTTAACTACAGTAGTACCCAACTGATATGGCTTACCGATGTACCTGCGCAGAAGATGCTTCTTGTACATTTTCAAAGCGCGGGAAACCGCTATTGGTCGGCAGCTGCCGCCATGTTAGCGCGCGCCGTGCGGAGGGGCGTGACTTGCGAGTGAGACGGAACTAACAGCTGAAGTGTATTATGAACCTTATAGTAGTGATCTAAGGTTGATTGTAAGCTTTCGTTAACCTTCGGGGCCATTTTTTCTTTTCTGTGCGAATGAAGATTCACGACGCGCCTTATCAGTTGGGTAATACTGTACCTCTTATTTATAGCATGCAAAGTCTAATCTGCCGGGCTGATTTGTGAATCTAAACCATCCAGGGCGCCACCCAACCGCATACATAAAAATTTATACAAATCGGTCCAGCCGTTTAGGAGGAGTTCAGTGACATACACGCGTACAGTAGAATTAACTCCCTGGATGGTTTAGATACGAACGAAATCGCGCCGGGCAGCTAGTATAGATATAAGTTCTCTTTTAGGCTCTACATGAGCTGGAATATTTTCACTTTCCCAGAAGCGTAAAAAAGTAAAATAAACTAGACAGTACAACAAATACACGCTAAAATGCTATTAAGGCAGAAGAAGAGGTGGGACTTCAGGAACAGACAGATTTAATTTACGAGCTGTCATAATGCCAGTAATAAATTGAGCAATAACGACATAACACTTAGCAATAATTAAGATTGACTTTACAACTTCCCACCAAAAGTCAGACAATAATAAAACGCAAATTGCAATAAAAACATATCGTCCAAAATTGTGACTTCCGAGATGACATCAACAGCAAGTCTAGCTAGCTAGTGTTGTGGTCCCGAATGATCTCAACAGGTGGGTTTAACAACAAACATGGCTCAATGCGAACTGTAAACAACGATTCAGCTGGGGCTCTATTGCGAGCGGAGAACAATCCTAGTCATAAAATGTAGCGATAATACTAACGAAATGAGATGAAACTATATTTGCTTGAATATGGTAAAGGTACATACAAATGTATCTTAAAATAAGTTAACTCGACATATTCTACTATGATGTAAAAAAAAACTAAAATTACAAGAATTTTTGTATAAGAGTTCCTTCTAAAACATAAGTGCAGCAGCAAGCAAAGAGCACTAAGAAAGGAGGAAGAAGAATAAGAAAGGATCCCGAAATTCAACTTCTAAGAGAGTAACATAGGGAATCGCGAATGAACACGCGGGCCGGAAAGCTGGTACAGAAATATTTAATTACGACAAAAAAAAAATATATTACTCTTTTCAGTAATGTAATATTTTGTGTTCATATATGAAGCAACTAGGTATATATCCGCTCTCCGCTCGCAGTGCAACTTCAACATTACAAGTAGCCCCTGAAGCCGCCCACAGCGCGTTGTCGCTGCGCTTACGCATTTGATCGATTGTTCGCTAATTCTATTAAAATTCAAGTTAATCAATGATTTATTACCTGTTTCATGACGCTAAGTAGATTTTAGATTGTGAACCGGAAGTACAGGCATAATATTTTAAATGAAGAGTGATGATCTCGATCAAATCTCTTTCACTTTCCTTTGTTAGGTATAGGTTTTGAAACTCGTATAGGTACCTATATATTAGTTTGCTAGAATTCGCTCGCTAGATTACGGCACGAATAAGAGATTATACGCCACAGTTTGCATACATAACAATAAGAAGTATAAGATACTTAAATAACATAAAATATGTAATATCTACAATGCTTAACAAACACCATAAAGAGTATGAATCACCGCGAGAGTTTCTCATAATATTACACGTTTGTTTGATATTTGTATAGATTATAGTTCTAATATTAACGTAGACGGTTCGTGAGGCGAATATTAATAGTTTAGATGTGGTTTAAATATAATATAACTGAATCCTATAGAGATGAGGGGCAGGCGCAGGATCCTCGCGGACGGATCTACTCACAGCCTGGCTATAGCTAGCTATGTAAGGAACAGGTTTGCGACGACCGTGGGACGACCGTGCCGCTGCTTTATTTGTTTTATACCTAACTCTAATGGTACCAATGTCTAACTTCACAACATGCAACACTACATTTCGACAGAACTTATCCTCAGGTATAGATGGACTTTTGAAAACTGGTCTTTTGGAAACTTGTATACTTAATAATTGCATGTTGTTTGATGCATATATTCCTATCAATGTAGTAAAGAATTTCCGCAGATGATATATATATCTCATAAAGTATCCAGTGGCGACATTGATCAAAAACGTACCTACATTTTTTCATGAGGTCAAGTTCATGTCATACATCTAAAATTAAATTTTGTATAAGACCATCGAGAAATATTTACAATGCGAATACGCAGTTAAGACATTTAATGTTGTAGATCAGTTGTCACAGATATGGCTCTCACTAACTCTACGTAGAGTTATTATAATTTGCAACGCTTATCGCATATTATGTTCGCATAATATTCAAATTATTAAAAAAATAAGTTTTAATGAATGTATTATAACAGGATGTTGTATTGGTCGGCGACAAGCGACCCAGGAGCGGTAGTACAAAATATATATTCCCCAAAAATGGACTTAATTCCATTAAATACTGTAAATATGATGAGAAATACCTTATTCAATTTGAAATAAAATTACCGCAAAGTATGGTTACTAGGCACGTGCACAGACTAGAGCTAGGCACAAGCCGCCATCGCCCCACCCCTTTACTCCCTCGTACTCCCGTTGAGTATTATGTCTACACTTTAGCTTATTACATGATTTTTAAAATTTTAATTTTTTTATTTTGATTATTTAAAAAAAATAAAGTATTTTTTTTATATTTTATTTAGCACCAGTATCATTTGTATTATCGACCCTGAGTCGCTTGTCGCTGACCAAAACAACGACCTGTAATAACAATCATCAACGGGCAAGATTTTTTGGATCATTCACCATTTCGTTTATGGAAGTAATATCGCTATTTGACTCTTAAGGCATATTAATGTTCAATATAATTTTAAGCAAAATATACTTTGCATCAAAAACATACAGTTTAATCTTTAATGTATTCATTCATTCGAAATCATGACTTTATTTCGATCGAAGTGTAAAATAAAGATTAGACCAATAGCCATAAACGACACATAGGTTACACCTACAGAAATTCGGAATAATTAAAAAGCAAATTTGGAGTAATAAAGAGGCCTCCTGTAATAACAACGACTGTATCCTAGTGGTTAAGTAATATGGCGCAATATGTAATGCAGTCTTATTAAGTGGATTAGGATTCGTGGTAAACGTGAAGACGCACGGGTGGCCAAGAATTGAGCTATAACTACCAGATCGGTTAGATCAGATGACATAGTCCGAAATATAGGTAAAATATCACTGATATGTAGATGGACGGGACAATTATGATGACCCCAGCGGTGGGTATTTAATTAACATAAAGTTCTGCGGTCGCTCATATATTGTAATCGTGAGATGCAGTGCCAAAATTGCGCGAATCAAACTACCTCACATAGCAACCAATCCAGTGTATTTAAAAACCTAGTATAAAGCCTAATATGGATGAGCCTAGTACAAGGTTTGTCTGGTGTGAGAGAGTGCATGAGGATATAATTCTTTAGAATATATTCTTATTTATTTTAGTAATTGTAGAGTCAACTTAAGCATATGCAAACAAATTATGGATTTCCAACGAATTGGACCACTCAGTATCAATGAAAACCTCATGTCTATATAATAGAATGTCAAAGTTGAGGATATAGCTTTCAGTGGATATTTAGACTGCAATCAATTGACAACTTTAATTATTGTATATAAAGGCGCTTGTTGGAATGAAGATGTTTATTCAAAGCTTGGGCACTCAAATTCGCTGCTAAGACAAGATTCGTGAGTGATCAAGCGATCAGTTTCTAAGAAACCAGTGTTGGAGATGTGTGTGAGGTATTGTGAGGGCTACAGATGGCGGTAAACAATATTATTAAAGTTTTTATTGTAATTGTTGCATCTTAAAATTTTAGTAAATAACCATTTACTATCAATGCTTATTTAGATATGATAAGAAAATGCAAGTGTAAAGAATATTAAAATTACAAATAAATAACCAGTATAGTTATTTGTTTTCCTTGTTCAGATTTAAGTCACAAATTATCGAGATAAAATTGATTACAAATTTTACTAAAGTATCACGATCGCTACAATACCGCAGTTGAAAGATCACATTAAGCTTGGATATCCGAAAATTGTCTTACACCACTATTATAGTGGTCGGTTTAGTTTCGCATGTTTCGGACGGACAGACACCCGATACATCTGTGTTGGCTGTCTGTGTGTAGTTCTCAAAACACGAGCCTAAAATAAACAAGCGACGACTATGTTGCCACACTTTCCGCGGGAAACTAGAAACCTTATAAAACAACGTAAGCCTGTCTACGCTAAGCTAACCAAAAGATAGTGGTATAAAGAATACATTATTTTGACGAAAATTCTAGTATTCCTAATATAAGAGCAGTTTGAATAATTTCGAAGAATTCAAGAGACAACATGAATGACTTCAGTATGTATGAGCCCAAGCTACTAATTAGTTTCATTGGAAGTAATCAATTCACGCAGAAAGATCTCAATCGGGGCTTAATAAGTTCCAGTAATCGACTCGACATAAGTTCAATTAAGTCATTACGAGACGCTGAGTTTGATAGTATCTTGATAACACAACTAAAAAATCATAAAAACCATCAGACTCTCAATTAAGGACGCATTAAATAAGAAATTAAAAAATTGGAGCAGATCAAGCCGGTAATCAGACAATAGAAGCAACCGGGAGAAAGTCTTTATTCAAAGCTTTTCTACCTAACCCTAAAGAAATGTATTATGCCGGACAGCTTTAACAATTTACCTAACATAGTACACGTTTTAGGATGTTCTTATCTCCGTAGGACGAAAGGACACGTAGGTGCGCGGGCGTCGGAGGTGCACCAGGATTCGATCTTATTTATTTGTACCGGCCTACACTCGCCGAACATCTACCTACGCCCTTGAGGACAAATTTGAGCTCACGTTTAGAATAATGACTGCAAATTAAATGAGGCATCTATACTATGACAACATTGCTTCGAGGGTTTGACTGACGTTCAGAATTATTTAAACTTTCCATTTGACATAATGTTTAAAGAAAAATGTTGACATTTAGCTGTTGCAGTGCATACATTGCAAATGCAAATGACCATACTGGTCGTGCAAGGCTAACCACAACTAATCCTGAAAGACGAAGAGTTTATCCTGTAGTTGAACCATTATATTTTGGAAAAGATTACCAAATTCCAACAAATAGCCGATAACTGCGACCTCAAAGAAGCCTTTAACAATATTCTATGCTTTCCAAACCAGCACCAAACTTCGCTACCTAATATTGTGTGAACATGAGCTACCTAGTGAATAGATGAAAACATATGATATGATACAGAGTCCTTCACGGGTCCGCGCGTTGTTAGCGCACTTAGAGCTGGCCGAGCGCGAGGAACCTGTTGCCTTTCAGTAATTACCGTCGTTGTGCACACAACTTGCTCTTAAATGTGCGCCACTTAATTATAATAAACAATAAGAACATCAAGTGCTCTGATTCATTTGCATAAAGGGTAAATTATTATTTAATTGTGGACGAGGAATGTTTTGTGCAGCAATGGTAATGCATAACAGAGTTGATTTAATATTCATGGAAAAGGTTCTGATAAACTAAATTAAGCTATTATTTTAATAACTTGGTGTAACTTATACACAACTTCATAATATAGATATGAGCATTTCGACGGACCCTACGTATAAACGGACATGTCCAGTAAATAAAATATCAATGAATTGTTAATCCCAGAAAGAAACATCAAAATTATATAAGGCCTTCATAATTAAAATAATACATAAGATAATAATAACATAACATAACATAAATATACTTTATTTGTACACCACAAAAACATTACACAAAAAGAAGGAAAACAAATACAAGAGGAAGTGATACAAAACAGGCGGTCTTATCGCTTAAGCGATTTCTTCCAGACAACTTTTAATAGCTGATACAGGCGTCATTTCGAATTTAATATTTTTATTTTCGACTACATTACTAATAACTTGAATTGAAGGAATACTTTAGGCACCAGAAACAATAAAATTGTAACATCATTCAAACAAAAATCTTATTTGCCTTCCACATGAATTAGGTAGTCGCCCACTTTCCGTGTTTTTAGAGCGTCTTTTATTAGCGACTACCTGTCCCCCGCGGTTTCACCCGTGTGCCCGGGATAAAAAGTTGTCATGTCCTTCTCCATATCATAGGCTATATCTATCAAAAATATGAATGAAATCGGTAAAGTCGTTCTCAAGTTAGGCGTGACCAAGGGTAACAGGGATTACTTTTAATATATGATATAGATTATAATTCAATAGAAGATGTTAGACAGTAGAATCGTGATCTACGACCTGACTCATGCATCTATAAGAAAACCGCAAAGCATATGTAATGCCCAACGTGATAATCTTCACTGAACCACAGATTACTAAACTAAATCACTACAATAAGAATCGTTATCACAAGAGATAAAAATTTCATTGTTATCGTTTTGTTTTTTGTCTAAACCGTGGCATGTGGCCACGTCAGTAAGAAATAATTTAATATCCTCCTCATTTTATGCATCTTTCTCTGTTCTGTCATTTCCGGAGCGGTGGTCGATGACGCATTGATTTCATGGAATTAAATATTTGCAATATTATTGATTAGATTATACCCTACTTATATAATAAAATAAGCTTGAGTGTATATTTGTGTGGATCACTATATTGTCAGCCGTAGGTAATAACACTAAAATAGGCAAAACGAATTAAGAAGATATTTGGCACATAGATAAATCAAAATTTGGAATACAACAAAGGATAATTTATATCCTAGGAAAGTCACATAATCGCTTGTCTTTATTTCTATTTTTAATACTTTGAATATCTCAGTTTATCGATTGATAATGAAAATGTCAGATATATCGCCATCGCGTATATCGCGGGTGAGACAACGAAGCAAGTCATCTATATAAATTAAAAATAAGTTTATGTTAAAAAATTCATTTTTAATATAAGCTTTTTTGGTGACTGTACTTTTTGTTGATTGTCATCAAATATACTAATGTACACCAAATATCAAGTCAATCCGACCACTGGAAGTGGGTGAAATTCGGATTGCGCCCGAACAAACATACATACATACATTGCAAGTTAAATAAATGCTTGTAACAATTGCCACATGTATGTTAGAGCATCACTTCACTTGGGATGGCTCGACCGATTTGCCTTTTTTGTATTCGTAATTGTCAGGACAACGTTTGTATGAAAGGAAGAATTTTGGAAAATCTGCCGGAAATGTAGAAAATTTCAACCGGGCGACGACGCCGGGCACGAACAGCTAGGTATTTATACAAACTGAACAGAATGCTCGCATATCTGTTGCACAGTACATTAAGGTCATGCTAATAAAATAGGGTGCCTACACTTGCGTGAAATCGCAGGCGCACGAGGAATACTTCTAATTATGTTAAAAAGCGATGTCTTGCTCTATATCTATGTACAATTCGTTACTTATGTTCCTTTATCATAAATACGTGTAACTTTGTTCAATTGATATTTAAGTGAGTATACTATTTAATTATTTCTGTAAATCAGTACAGTTTCTTTTATTTTCAATTTTATTATAATTAAAACGTGTTTATTATTTCCTCATTCGCATATAAATTTCCTTTTAAAATTACACACCAAATGGGGAAAATAAACATTACTTGTCTTTATCTATTAAGTTCAGTTGAACGCTAAATGACGAATTGGTGAATACCTACTTGCGCGGGCGCACATCGAACGCACACACGCGCAGCAAACAATAATTACAATGAAATACACTCACAACACATCGGTTACCGGCTACACTAGCGTAAATAAATTAGTCATGACTTTATACTGTCTAACTTATTTTGTGTCAAGGCTCGACATTTGCGATTTGCGATATTGGAATAATATGTCGGAAGATGTATCATTTACCTATACTATGACTTTTAGTTTAATGTCTAATGCGTTTTATAGAACTTCTAAGAAGTTAAGAGCATTTAAATAAATTATCCGTCAATAAATATTTGGGATAATATTTATTAATCGACCATGGATGTGTGACATCACTGTGACGTATGCGCCATTCATCACTCATACAGCTTAGCGGCTAGCATAAACCTTGTTCTGTATTTCAAGGGTAACAAAGATGACCGTACGTGCATGCGCCTGCGCTGGTGCACGTGATGACAAAATCCTACTTCCTAATAAAAAGTGGCATGAGCAAGTGTGTTTGGTGGTATGTCCTTCTTTCACGAAGCAACGGATCGGCATGAGAGTATATGGATCAAAGAGTCACGTAATGCTAATTTCAATCCCGGAAAAGCGACTGAAACTGCGGGAGGGGAGTCTATATTTTTTTAAGACATTTTGTAACCATCAAGAACATTAAAATTTTACTATAAAGTTACATAAAAATTGTTGGTTGGCCGTGGTCTCAGTGAAAAATCACTTAAAGCAGAAGAATAAGTACACCTACGACAATCGATTATGGTCATCCTAACTTGAACTTGATTCACACGTAACACAAAATATTTATATTCATGTTGTCATGCGCATAAATTTTTTATTTCAGTTTTTTTTTTATCATCAATTCATCGTGGACATGAATTTTGAAAAAGAAATATTTGCCTGAATGCAAAACCTGAAAATGTCCAAATCTAACGCTATTCTTTGTACAAGAAAAAAATAAAAGCCACAGCATACACTCACCGAAAAAAAAACTGCGCAAAAATCACTGTAAGTAAACTGACTGAAAAATGCAGGATGCGAAAAAGCGCGCCTAGAAAAGGCTTATTAATCCAGCGATGGTAAGAGGTGCAATCACAGTGACCGGTAAAGCACAAGCGGCACTTGGCCAGACGGGCGGGCGAGTGTTCGCGTCGCGGCGCGCGTCGCACGCGCAGCCGAAGCGTCAAGTTCAGCCGCAGATCGACGTGGGTCGCGCGACCTAATCGAAGCGGGTGCGGGGGTGGCTAGATGAAACAATCGCTCGATTTGTGCCTACGCTATACGATACTGCGAGATAGAGCGGTTGAAACGCTGCGGTTTCTACCAAATATTATAATTAACTTAATGTTTTTCTTGTACGTGAGTAAGGTCGCCGGAGCACATTGGGGAAGGGTCGGTAACGCGTTAGTGATGCCGTGTTCCTGCAAGTGTTCATTTGGCTACGGTAACCGCTTACCATTACGCGGGCCGAATGCTTAACCGAATTCATCAACTAAAAAAAATGATAGGAAATAATGGTCCTTGAGAATTTCAGAAGGATCAAATCAAGGCTTACAATAAGACAAATGGAGGCTATTGTCTGGCCTAGTCCGTATCTTTAGAAGTTTTGTTACTATTCGATGACAATCGATCAATATAATAAAGACCATATTATTATGAAGACTGCAACTTGTCTTGTGAATTATCAAAAACATTTTTCGGGAATAAAAGACTTAAACGAGATACATTGTTTATTTTTTTTAATGGCCAAAATCCGTAGTGCAAATCTGCTCCATATGAATGAGCCCTGATCGCGTACCACCTGACCAATAGACAATGTCATCCAAAGTGCCAATGACGCCACTCGTCGCTTTCGATTACAATCTCATTTATCCTATCCCAGGAGGGCGGGTCGACTGCGCGAGCGCACCTGACGATGACGTGCAGGGTTCACACATTTCGTCAATACTTGGAAAAAGATTTTAAATACTATTGGTATATCAAACAATATTGTTAACTACTTACCCCCTTACTCATAAAACGTTATTTAACTAATAAGCTGATTAAGTGGTCACCTAAATAACGTCAAATTGTTTGACAATGACAGCAAGGTGACGTTATTTATTTGACCAGTTATTCAGTAGATTTAGTTAAATATCGTTTATGAGTAAGGCCGTTAGTGTAGGAATTTTATAATATGATTGAATTCTACAGATTTCGTCTCATTTATTTTATAAGTATATAATTTATGATACTAAATAAAATTTGCTAGCTTTATTTTACACACTATAGTGAATTTAAATAAATAACTTCACGCTTAACATGTTTATCGCGATTGAAAAATCACCATGTTGTTAGTGAATGAAACAAAAGTAATAAAGAGAACATGTTTTGTGATTTATTTATGCAGTTAGATATATGGTTAGAACGAACACCTTTTCTCGATACAGATAAAGTTTAATCTACACTAGTTTTAAGAGGTAGAGTTTGTAAGTTGGGATGAGGTAATCTCCAGAACTATACTGATACGATTCAAAAATTCTTTCACTGATAGAAAGCTATATTATCCCCTAGTGTTATAGACTTTTTATCCCGGGAACGTGGGAGAAACCGCGGGGGACAGCTAGCGACAGATAAAACGATACCGCTGAATCTGTACCTAAAATCACAACATACTAACTCTATGCTTCACCATCCCTGATGACCAGGGGATTATAACACCGGTGAAGTGCAGCCGCGTGGGCGGGACCATTCGCAAATGCACGCCGCGCGATCGTGCCTAATGGTCGCAGGCGCAGGACGCCGTTAAATGCATGATTGATTGTTTTGCACCGCGCTTCTTCATGCGTCATGTCATATAGGTACAGCTAGTAAGAAGGTAATGGCGTGGAATACCTGTCTCATAACTCTTCATGAATGGACATCTGATAAGCTTGATAGTCTTCATGTCTATTATCCTTGATGAGGAAGTCAGGGGTATTAATATAAGGATTATTCTTTCACGGAAGGTATTTGAGGTCTAAACGTGTAAGCATACATACTATCGTAGTTTTTTTAAATAATAACTTATACATAAGGGACAGCTACGTTTTCTGTTACTATTGTAGTGAGTACCTAGGTGACCAAGGTTTGCTCGAAAATTCGGAAAAACGTGATATCCCAGAGATGAGACCTACCTAGCTACATCGATTTTCGCCCCCAAAAACCCCCATATAGCAAATTTAATCGCTAGATCCGTTTTCGAGTTCTCAAAACGTATACACCGTGTAACGTAAAGGGTATATCCATAAAAGTACGAGTTCTTCGGTACTACGCGCACAGATATCTATTTTGAGCTAAAACTTTTTATAGAGAGTCTATATCTGATGTAGTCTTCACCCCTTTTGGATACATATACCCTTTCCGTCATATGTTGTATAAAAAATACTGCTTGTTTAATAGTATAGGATAGCCTGGAGCACTTGGACCACTTTTATTACAATGGTAAGTGATGCTCTGGCCGAAGGTGGTAGGTACACACGCAAAGCCTAGAAGGGAATAGAATAGAATACATTTTATTTGCAATACTGTGTCAAAATACGTAGATGGTCATACATTAAAGAGCTACAGACATGTTTTACCGGGAACCAGTGTGCGGCGGTGATATGGTTTTCTCACAATGTATTCTACGAAAAGTTGAACGCCACAGCATTTAAAGCAAAATGACTGTAAGAAAGAAGTAACAAACAAGGTAACAACTGCAAAGAAAAACTTACTCGTAACTATAGCATACATACTCAAAGACGATGACAATACCACAACATTTTAATTAACAAATAAAATAACCCCAGCGTGGATGCTACGGTCAGTTAGGTGGCGACCACAAGAAGGCGCGGGCGCTTCTTGTACCGTCTAATTGAACGTCATGTTGCGTGTGGTCAGACGCTCCTAGTCCACCATTAGAGGCACCTTAGAGGCACATCTCGCTAATGGGACACATTACACGCCGCACGTCCCGCCGCCCGGTGTGAGACACGCCTTTAACGTACATGGAACTGAGATGGTAATAAAAGCTGTTATGAAGTTTTGACGTTTTAGGCAGGTTTACAATGCAAGTAATGGTAAGTTTTGTATGTGAAATGTATGGAAATACATATTTAATATTAAGAGATTTCTTTGTTGGTGCCATGGTCAAAGTTTCTCAGCAGAGACGTACCTAACTACTTAGACTTTTCGAAAGGACGATTAGAAATATGAACCTGTACAGGATTTTTCAAAAGTTGTATTCAAATTGGCCTTGCACTTATGAATTGGTTGTGTAATACCAGCTCGGAAGGGTGCTTCTGCTGAGAATTTTGACTACTGCTTGAACACAGATTACTAAAGTAACAACAAAGGCAGCGTAGATGGAACATGCTTGCCAGAAATCTCATTGTTGTACCAAGTTACAAAAAGGTTGCAGTGGAGGGAGATATCATAAGATATTGAATACATACAAAATTAGATTTGCATCCATAATAGATTTGTTTGAATAATGAAACGTAATGGGGAATCACGAATTAACAATAAGCAATAAGTCATACGGCCGGAATCGTTACTTCGCAAACGTATCGAATAATATCACTAATAGCTGTTGGCCCACTTCTTACGTTTATTTCTAATTGCTTTCACAAGGAAGACAGATTCTAATTAAACTCATATTAAACACAGATTATGCTGGAATTTGTTTATGTCTAAATATCAGTACTAAAACGATAAAATAAATTAATACCGGCTATAGTACGAGCACAGATTACTAAATAGTTACTACGTAAGTCTTGCGCACCGAGGCTTCCTTGGACGTATATTTCTTGGATTGGGCTATAACAGTTGAAAAAACTGGACCGCACAACTTAGTTTGTTTGTGAACGAATATTGGTGATTTCTAAAAAAAACTAGTTAGATACTGCGGTATGGTAAGTAGTATTTAAAACTACTCCACATTTCAAATCAATAACATTAATGGTTGCCGAAATATACCGCTGTGACAAACGGACGGAGTGGCACCATATTAAGTTTTTGGTTCGTAAACCTAAATACACAATAGTTTTTTCATTCGAATTAACACTGAACAGACTTGTGCAAGCTCAAAAGTGCCTGGGGCTAATCGGCCCATAGACCATGTTAAATTTGGACCGGGATGCCAAAACTTTCTTAATTTTAAAGGTGATCAAAATAATGTTATAAAACGCAAGTAAGCATCAGTGCATTTAGTAATGAATCTTATAGCCTTGGGTTAACCGATATTTATTCATTTATTTTAACAATTATCTTTTGGAAGTAGCTGGCGACAAGTAAAATAATTTTAACACATAATGATGTCAAATGTCAAGTTAATCTCGAGTGTCAACCTGGCTGCCGCCCACATCAGCTGATGAGTTATGTGTGTATGGACTATTAGGTGTACCTACTCATTCATATCGTTTTGTGGTTTTTCTCGGAACGCTAATAGCTCACAATTATCTTCGCCTTGCCCGTGATTGGTTGGTGTTGTCACATCCAAAATTGGACGCTTTTGTTTAGCACCTCGTCGTGTCATTATTATGTTTAATATTTTGTAAGTATGTAGTTAGCTTCCATTTTTAACAATAAGTTTGAAAATTGAGAGGCCATGATGAAGTTTGGCGTAAAAATCTCAGTATACACCGCAGATGAAGACTGGAAAATAATTGGCTATTTATATTGGAGGTCAATTGGAGGTGCTAACAGCAGTGATTCAAAGCAGTTAATAAGCCTAAATGAAGTGAATGAAACATCAACAAATGTCATGAGTATCTAGACAGTAAAAAGGTACCAGAAATAAAGAAAAAGGAAGACATACACAAGGAAATGTGATAGCGTCTGTATTGTAATAAATGTAGTATAAGATAATGCACGTGCGTACAGCTCGATACGGACGCACGCGTGTCAAACGCAGGTTTAGAGGCAGAACACACCACAGGCGGAATGTGACAAGCCCCACCACAGCAGTACACCAAGTGATAAGAGCCAGTAATTAGACACACACCAAATACATTCACTTAATGGTGATAGCACTAAATATTCGACGGAGTACTGCCAAGAAGACTAATGAATAGAGTAATTGGACCAGACAAATAAAAATTTTGGTAAAGAATCGTTATATTAGGTACCTAACTACGTATGGAAGGCGATAAGACATTAAATAACTTTATTGTGCTAGAAAAGGATGTATATTATAGATGGTTTTACGTAAAACAAAAGGCATCACTACTGAATGTTCCTTTCTTTAACATTTTACTAGCATTTGTTAATTTATCAATTTCTCCAATATTTCATTGGTTCATAGTGTAATCGATGGCGATCTTAGCAGAAAAGTCGGTAAATCTTCTGTTGCAATTGCAGTTCCGAGTGTAGATTTGAAGGTAACTAAAGCGATGGAACTAATGGTGATACATGTAACAGTACTAATTACTGCTACATAAGTAAAAGACCGATGAAATACCCGATATCAGCCCACACAATATTTTTACAAAACTTGAATGTTGAAATAAAAATAGCTGCCAATGCAATACCGATAACCTCAGCTCGGATGAGTCAAAACAATAAAAATGACATAATGAAGGGGAAAGGTTTATACGAGTATTATGAATGTACACAGCTGCACTCGGCGACCTTAAAAAGACGCCTATAGCAAGGATCCGAGTAAAACTTCTACATAACTGGTCCCTGTCTACCTTCATATTACGTAAACTTATCCAATATTTGTTGGTCCCTATTTTCCTTGATGCCTTAATTACGTCATCTGACTCTACGACTGAGCAAAGTTTGTCGAGCAACGAATCGAGATTAAACATAAGTCAGCCGAGAGTCAAGAGTAAATTACAGCGAATGCAATCGAAGATCATCTGATCTGATTTCTCAAAAGAGATATTTGTGGGCGGGTAAGCGATTATAAGAATAAAGTTCGGGAGATATTTTATAGCATCAGAGACTTTCTGCAAAACCTTAAAAAGAATGACTCAGCCGATCAATGAAAGGATACAGAATCCGCCCACATAAGAATAAATCTGTTGTTCCAAAACTGAACATACAATTCTTAACGATTGTCTTAAAGTACAGCCGAAAGGCCGACGCAAATAATCACCGTTACTTGACTTACAAGACAGAAATAAGTTATAACGTGACAGCCAACAAAGCCTATAAGCCATAACTTTTCAATAAGCCGATAAAATTGTCTGTGATATCATGTCACGGTCGACGAATATGGGACAAAAACTCGGCAAAGGAGAACACACCAGGAAATATTAATGGATTTTAAGTTTAAAGAGATGCAATGAGGACGTCGCGTCGAGGTCGCAGGCAGTAATTTCAACATATTAGCGAGATGTATCCTTTAATTAGTGCGACATCTAAATCCTTACTAATCCTAACTAATATTATAAATGCGAAAGTGAGTTTGTTTGTTTGTTACGCCTTCACGCCTCAACTACTCGACGGATCATCATGAAATTTGGCATGCAGATAGCCTATGGTATGGAGAAGGACATAGGCTACTTTTTATACCGGGAACGCGCGTGAAACCGCGGGGGACAGGTTAACTACGTAATTAAGTGACAAGGTTCCCCTTTATCTTCGTGAATAGGGGTTAATTGTAATTTGGTAGGTATCTACTTGATTTATTGGTCCCTATATTATCTTAATAATTTTCATGATTAATTTAATTCTCATCTCAACTGACAATTGCTATTTAAGTTGTGGTGAATTTTCCAAACTTTCACGATTACAATAGCGCTACATTTACTAACTCACTCGAATCTCTTTTCTAAACTTCTTTTGATTAGATTATAATATTTCCCAAAAATGAGACAACTTAATGAGGCTCATCTAATTAAATCCAGTTGAGAGAACTAATAAAGAAAGAATATAATTATATATTAATTTCGACACACACAACTTGTGCATGTAAATTAAACTACAACTACACTACAACTTAGTAAATTAAACGATACGATTGAAGGTGCTTTTGTAAATAACCTGACTAAAATGACGGAAGGGGCTCAATATTGCAAATATATATATTTCGAGGGAAAAAATGCGAGTAAACAGGATCCCGACTGTAACCTGCCTTGCAGGTTCTGCAAGCGATTCACTATAGCTATTTATACCACACGACGCAGGAGTACCGAGGGAGGACTCGACTTAGAGCTTCTATGAAGTCCTACTTCAACATTATCAATGGATGGTATGGATTTTTTATTTATTTTGGCGTATCAAAGCAAAGAAATTCTAAATTCTGGAAACAATCAACGATTTAAGTAATACAACAAAAATAACACTTTAAAAGATACGATAACAAATGTTGACAGGAATTGGGAGCTGCTTCAAGTCAACTTTATGTACCTACATAGATAGATGATATAAGTCTTGTAAGAATTCCAGTAGCAGATGTACAAACATCAAGTCTTAGTGATACTCCCAGAGCCGGCACACACCGAGACGCCAAGATATTTGTTATGATGACAATACTTGTGGAGAACAAAGCTGGGTGCATTCCGCTAGCGAAACAAACAAACTGTAAGCAAACATGTCTGTCACCGACACTCAACACCTAAACATTCGACTCTATCATAACATTGCCTTTTCTCACTAATTAACAATACAATTAATTAAAGTATCGGTTCTAGCCCACACAATTTTAATCCTTATAAAATAGTAGCAGAGTCCACAATAATAGCGACTGTATCTACTCGTGAATGGATCCGTAAGTCTAATATATGCGCAGACACGCGTGTAAAAAAGAACAACTGTCAAAAACCCCGCCATTTCGTTACTCAGCTGAGTGAGACATGGAACCATAAAATTATTTACTCATAAATTAATATATGTATTTAAAAGGCTCACCTGTGTTGCTAGTACCCGCTGCCGGTTTACTGTAGACCGCCAGTTAACATTTAAAAATATACGCTTCAAACTTTACTCTCGTCCAGTGCACAGTCTACAGTTTTCACCTTTTATATTAATTATAACTTAAATATTAACAGTTAATCGAAGCTCACATGTGTTATTGCCAAGCGATGTGTTAGTGAGTGCTATTAATTTTTGTCGTGAGTTAAAGTGTCTTCGCGAAGTCGTTTCGTTCGTGTCGGCCGCTCGGTATGCACTTTTGGGGTCACTCGGGGTCGATCGGGTTTTATTGTGTTTTTTCGCGTAGTATAAGGTTTGATATGGTTGTCGACGTGCGGCGCGTGTGGCGTCCGAGCGATCACTGCGCGACCTGCGCGCGCGCCGGACCCACAGGCCGCGGGATGCGCGCCGCCTCTACACCTCCCTCACCCTCAGCCTCACCCTCTCCTGCAGGCTGCAGGCGCAGGCTCTCGTGCCCTCAAACATTCAAATTATCGACCGCGTTCCGAGAAAGCAACTCAACCTTCCCATATACCTCTAATTAGTCTGAGTATGTTATTTATTGATAAAAGCCTGTTTGTAGGTATTCTCGTTTGTTTACCGTACCGAATATTTCATGTCTCATAGGAAAGTAATGAAACAAAAGTATACTGACAAAAGCTGTTGAAAGTGTCACGTTTAGAGCATTGACAGATATTAAAGACAATGAGTTATCGAAAAGTGATGGCAGTTGCACAATGGTGTGCGGCGACGATGAACCTCGATAGTGGACAATGACAGCAGCCTCCAGAGAGGCCATTGTCAACACAACGGAACCACCGCCCGTCCGGTTACTGCAAGTATACTATCACTGACTTATTGATTGATTAGGACCATATTAAATTATTTTTGACAAGAAATCTTTAATTTGGTCTGTTTAATATGCATGTTACATTGATCCATAAAACGATAGTGCTTGCATGCAGAGTAGCTTTTATAGGAAAATTTTAATATATTAAATCTAAGTATGTAATGTACTGAAGAAAATTAATGCCGAAGTTATCTCAGTTAAAACAACCCTTCTAACGGTATTAGAATTGGACATTTCATAAATGCTTGAGAATACCTATTTTAAAGAAGAAAATAAGGCTATCCATCCATGCTAGACTACCTAGAAAGGATACAGTAAAAGTTGCAGGTTTATTATGTAACAGATCATGCATCGTTCACACGCCAAACATGGAGGCACTAAATTTCAAATGTTCGCAGTAACCACTTTCGAGCTAGGTAGTAAACAGTTTGTATATGGTAACATAGGTAACAGACTGCTTCGTGGTATTGCTGGCATTTCTATATCGTCTGATATAACTCCTTGTACTAATGATGCAAACATTGATTTGATTGGAAACAGCATTACGAAAATAAAAACCAAAACTATGAGATTAATTTTAACAAAAAAATAATTTTCGCTCGGTCTATAACAATTGAATTGTTTAATTAATAAGAATTTAAGTCGTAGGAATCAAGAAAAACAACAATAGACACCAGTGTAAAAACAGTAAATGTATTTTACATCGAAGATAACAGATACCTACCTGAACGAGTGTATTAAATCGAAAGTTAAAACATATTTCCTTAAATAGATATTTACTTGTTTCGTATAACTTTGATAATGATAGGGTACTTCAATCATAGAACCGCGAAGTCTGATTGCAATGTTTAGTAAAAGACAAATCAATGCAATTCAATATTCAAGCGATGATGAAAACTGTCCGTACCAGTTGAAAATATAATAACATCTAACGAAGACCTGGCTCGACCTGAAAACATAATAAACTTCACACAATATTGCTTGCACACAAGTTGGTGGTTAATTTACACTTAGAGCTGCGAGTATTATAGAAATGGCATTACGAACTGATCTACATAAAGCAGTATCAACGAAGTCTGTCTGAATGTAAGATTAGCCGATTGTCAGAGTAACAGGACGTGGATGAACAGATGAGTACGGAGCCTCTGAATTTGGGAAGTTAAAACCTCTTGGCAATGAATATAGTGGGCCTAAATCAATTAGAAGGTGATCAACAAATGTGAACATTTTTTATGTGCGTAAAGTCTGCTGTTTGACCACAATCTTTCGAAGGGAAGTGATGCTGTGGCCGATGGTGGTAAGCACATGAAACCTACAAGCGGCTGGTTTTCAAGTTCTTGTAGATGCTTGGCGGGTACTAAGTACTACCTACAATCGTGCAAAGAAACTAACACTACTTCTTTATTAGGAGAAATAATCACAACTAGCCAAGGGTGTTGTCAATGTTATGGCTTCACGTGAACAGTGCGTACGTAAAGACATAACTTAAAACAACTCGAGTAGTTTTCCCATAACATTTGAATACTCGCACGTAAATACTATTATTGAACGACTGCTATACAAGAAATCTGTTGGAATTAACACACACGTGCATGTGTCACGGAGACTGAGTGGATTTTATAGTGTGGTATTTTATGGGATCCTATAAACAAGGTGTTTTAATGTAGTCTTGTAACACTTTACTAATTATTCTGTTTTTGTCGCTGATTTAAATAGTTAAGAAGAGCACAGAGGACGCAGAGGTGATGAAAGAGGAAAATCGAATCAGGGAGCGAGCAATGGAAGAGAAATTAGTTAAATTCTGATTCTGCTGAATGTGCCCGCGGTTTTCACCCATGTTACAGGGATAAAAAATATAATTTGTACTCCTCGCGACGATAACTCAGTGGTAGTGACATCGAATGCAATGCCGTGACTAAGGTCCTAGGTTCGAATCTAACAATGAGTTTTGAGTTTTCGGAGAAGGAAACGTGAGGTACTCATGTTTTCCTTCATCCTCTTGATGTACTGATAAATAAACGTGTTTTCGGTATAAGTGAAAAATATTGTTTAGTTAATAATAGGTACTCTCGAATTACAAGGAATTTAGGAACGTGAGTCACAAAGCAACCATGACCTGTCCTAATGATAACGTCAGATAGGCGAGGTTAAGTAGGTCACACTTTAAGTAATCTAAAAGATGGAAATAATATCTTAATGTGACAAAATCATTTGAATATACAAGGTACATTTAAAAAAAAAAATATGTAAAGAAATACAGTTTCTTACTAGATGCTGTTAAATAATTCATCATCATCTATCTGCCCTATTCGCAATCAGGGGTCTTTAATCTTGGGTAGGGTTGGCAATATGTTCGCTTCTTTTATTCTGCTCTTCTATCCGTCACACCATATTCACTCCTTTTTTACCCATATCATCTTTCACACAATCCATCCATCTCTATTTTAAAACAAAATGATACAAATATTTATAAATCCAATATTTCTGGGAGAATTTCTATCATGACTACACCACTGCTCGCATTAGTAAATAAACATGCTAAAATAATTTTCTAACAGCGCCTTAATAAGCTATTTATATTGAGTTGTACGTCCGCCGAACTCCTTAACAGGTTCATAAGAAAGAGTCAAGTCGAAGCTGGTTGTGGGTCTCGCCTACGCAGTGACTTCATTGACCAAGGTGCCAGTGACGTCACACATTTGCATCACAATCGCTCGGAGCATGATTGTGCATCGAAGAGTTGCCATAAGCCCATAAGTGAACAATACAAGCCAGACAGTGGCCGTGAATCAGCCGGCATTGTTGCCTGGTGAAGGTACTATATCTAGAAATCGTAATCAAATGTGAAAGCAATGTTGTGTCGTAAGGGTCTTATCATTATTGTTGTTTGCTATTCGATCTCCAAATTAGTAAAAATATTACTAACTTGGTGCTTTCGGTACTAGAATTGATGCATTTCTAAGCTTAAAACATGAATTAAGTTTAAAGTGCTCTTCTAAGGCACTACCAATTAATTATGGAAAACTTTAACAGCATACCATTTGATTGATTTAGGCCCTGGAACCTGGAAGGGCACTACTGAAGCTTCCACCCATAGACTTAGGATTTCGCTACATTAAGCGATTCTTGGTGATTCAAATTGCAATGTGAGTGATGCGAGTCAAGGTGCAATGCAAATTATCGTTTCATTGTATAGAAAATATTTATCCGTAACCCGGACAATTTGGACGAGAGCCAGTTATAATGCCCATCATGTTGCATGTTGGGACGGTACATGTTTGATTATCAGAAGAATATATGGGGTCTTTGCGGATAATCGGCGACGAAAGGATATTATTTTTAAGCATATCAAATAACGACGATTGTATAGGAAGTTTATGGCTCTTAAGAATAATTCAATCTATGCTAAGAGCGACACAAAATATTCTAACAATAAAAATGTTGTATGACGCAACATCCTCAATTGAAAGTTAACTGTTATGATTTTGGATATATTAACCTAACTGGTACAATGCCGACTCATTGTTTGTGGACGCAAGTGGGTGCGACCGCGAAACTCATCGTCGGAATCAAACTCCTGACACCCAGGAAGTGTAATAAACTATGGCACCATTGCATAGGTGTAAAGAAGACCTCGCGATTGATGCACCAAAACCAATCAAATTCTCGGGCTAATAGTTCTTATAATCAAAATAATTAACTCTACAAGCCCTAACTTCACAAACTCTACACACCGTAGTCAAAATATTATGTGGCTTGGCCGTTTCGCTACTACAAGAACTATTGTACTACAAAAAATAATTAAAAGTGAATACATTTTTCACCTTACGCTCATGTGATGGTAGTGAAACGGTCAAACCACATATTTTGACTAAGGTGTAGAGTTTGTGAAGTAAGGGCGTGTAGAGTTATAAGCTTGGCTCTACATGAGATCTGATAACTTTTTGAGATTGCGAGCCATATGATCTTGTCTTGGCAACATTTTACATGAAAATGTTTTTGGTGGTAAGATATGCACGGACAAACATACATACAAACAAACATACATACATACAATTATACGATTTTTTATACATATATACTATTTTTTATATTTGTTTGGAAGCCCTAATAGATTATCATATGTGAATATGATATATCCAATAATATTACATACATACGTGTCGAATTGATAATCTCCTTTTTTTTGAAGTCGATAAATAAATAATTCGTATAATAATTTTGTATGAATGAATTTGTAGTATGAATTAGACGACTATATTAAAGTGGTGATTAAAGTGGTGATTAAAGTGGTGATTAAAGTGATTTCTCTACGTGACAGGGTCCGTAATGAGGACATTCGTAGGAGAACGAAAACGACGGACATAGCTCGTAGAGCTAGTAAGCTGAAGTGGCAATGGGCAGGCCACATCGCTCGAAGAGCCGATAACCGATGGGGAAGAAAGGTTCTCGAGTGGCGACCACGTATTGGAAAGCGCCGAGCGGGACGACCTCCCACCAGGTGGAGCGACGACCTGGTCAGAGTCGTTGGGCGCCGCTGGATGCAAGCGGCCCAGAACCGTTCGAAGTGGAAATCAATGGGGGAGGCCTATGTTCAGCAGTGGACATCCATGGGCTGATATGATGATGATTAAAGTGGTAGATTTTCAATTTTGTCGGAGCAAGCTCCAAAATCATAATCCCACATAAGTTTTACAGCAAAGATTAGAATGTCATCAATTTATTGATTAATCAACAAGACGTTACGTGTATGGTCATTGATTGCATTTAATGACAGATCAATCAAAACATCAATAAATATGTTTCATGTCTTGTTGAATTTAAAGCTGCCAATCTGAGCGTTGGTGGATCATAAATATATTCTTATTATAAGTGTCCTTTTATGTGTTTTATGATGTCTTAAATCATATCAAATCTTGTGTTCCATTACATGTTTTTTGCAGCTAAGTGTTGCATTATTCATGTGTTACTTTGTTTTGATTTCATTACCTTATTAAGTTGTAAAAGGACATTATTTTGTACGAAATTCTTACATTCGTGGTAAGCTTTGAAGATAAGGAAAACTGGTTTAGATTTTATGAATGACTAGCAGACCCCCGCGGTTTCACCCGCGTACAGTTTGAATTCTTTTGCTCGGAAACTTATTATTTTTCAAAAATAAAAGTAGCTAAGTTACTCCTTATAACATCAGCTATGAACCGGAACAGACAGATAAAAATGTTTAAGACTCAATCCGATTTTATTCAAAAAAAGTTGAACTCACATAAAAGCTTGGTGCAATGCATTTTACCAGTGGCAAAACTAAGGCAAAACTCTTTAAAACTGGAATGTCAAATATAAACGAATATTTAAATCAAAATCACTAAGGAGTATTGCTATTAACTTCGATGCAAATCACCCCGTAAAATGAAACACGGATATTTTTACTATTAAAACTAAAAACCAATATTATACACTAACAAATAAAACTCAGAATCTTATTTAATTATTATAACAACAAATGAAAATGAAATTAAATTAACTACATACACTCAAAATATTCTAATGAAATAGTGAAAATGAACTTCCAAACAAATTATACAGCAATCACAAATATTCGCTAAGTAGGTAATCTAAGAGATTTCCAAGGAATTTTCGAAGGAAAATCAAGGCATAAGGTAAGTTTTTTTCAAATCCAAGAACAAAAAAAATATTTATGTTTCGAATTCTAATCCGATTTAAATATTCTTTTATATTTGACATTCCAATTTTAAAGAGTATTGCATTGCACCAAGGTTTTTGAATAAAATCGGCTCAGATTACAGAACAAAAGGCAGATAGAGCGCGCGAAACACGGGTGTGAGGCTAAAAGAACCACAAAGTTTATTTAAACGAAAGTGTTTTTCGTTAAATAAAGTTTTTTAAACAAAGCAAACACAAATTCAAAAGCGAATACCAGTACGTGGATTACGTAACATTATTTCAATGAAATTCAGATTGAAGTAACCTCTGAATCGGTAGAAATATTACAAAATCGGAAATGGTTCCATTTCTAATGAACCACTGTTTGTATTTGCAGTTATCAGAACGTAAAAAAGTTATCAGTAAACAGTATTCAACCGTCTATGAACGAATTCGAAAATGATTGAAATTTAGTTACGTAATCGTTCCACAGATATGTTTTTTACAATTTGTATTTGCTTTTTTGGCCTCACTCCCTTGTTCCGGGCGCTCCATCTGCCTTATTCTGTAATCTGTGAAAATCGGATTAAGTTTTCAAACGTGTCAAAATAAAATGTAATTTAATTCAAAAGTACTAAGGAGTATTGACATCAACTTCGATGCAAATCACCCCAAAAATAACTTTCTACCCCTTTTTGACCTCGTTAGGCGATGAGTTTCAATAAAATACGAAATACCTCTTCCATCAATTCTGATAAGGAATGTTTATGCAAAATTTGAAGTAGATCGGACCAAGGAATCACGTTGTCCCATACAAACTTTACTCCCGTTTTTCACCCCCTTAGGGGTAGAATTTCGAAAAATCCTTTCTTATCGGATGCCTACGTCATACTAAGAACACACCATCCAAGTTTCAGGTCTCTACGATCAGCGGTTTAGGCTGTGCGTTGATTGTCAGTCAGTCATTCAGGACAAAGCATTTTATATGTATAGACTAGCAGAACCCCGCGGTTTCACCCGCGTACGGTTTGAATTTTTTTGCGCAGAACACTAATTATTTTTCATAAATAAAAGTAGCTATGTTACTCCTTATAACATCAGTTATGAACCGGAACAGACAGACAACAATGTTTAAGAATTCAATCCGATTTTATTTAAAAAAATCGCTAAGTAGGTAATCTAAGAGATTTCTAAGGAATTTTCGAAGGGAAATCAAGGCATAATGGTAAGTTTTTCATTCAAATATCCAAGAACAAAAATCAATTTTAGTTTCGAATTCTAATCCGATTTAAATATTCTTTTATATTTGACATTCCAATTTTAAAGAGTATTGCATTGCACCAAGTTTTTTGAATAAAATCAGCTCAGATTACAGAACAAAAGGTAGATAGAGCGCGCGAAATACGGGAGTGAGGCCAAAAAAAACACAAAGCTCATTTAAAGAAAATGTTTTTCGTTAAATAAAGATTTTTAAGGCGCGGACTGACTACGATTTTTACAGCACTCGTTCTTCACTGGAATAGGGTTGAAAATGGTAAATCATAAATATGTCGACTCTATGAAATGGACTGTTATTTATGGGTTTTCTTTAGATTATACAGAATATACACATTAAATTGAATAAGTGTCCGGTTAACATTCTAATATAATTCTGTATCTTATATATTCTTAAAAATAAAATTGTTGTCATCGCTGAAAATACGGAGAATTTCGACGCGAAAGATTTTTTTAAGAGGACTCAATTCGTCATACTTTTCATACAAAACCCCTGTACTTATTATGGCGTTGTTAAACATTTTTCGTTAGATGTTTTGAACAAATTAGTATCTTGTGTACTATATCTAGCCTTGTATCTTGGCGTAATTTAAAAAAAATGTGAAACAAATTCAGTCAAAGCCTCCGAAAAACAGCGTTTTTGCCTGAACTTTGGCCATATCTAATGTACCTATAAATTGTAAAAGTAAAGAAAACATTTAGATACCAGGCTTGCAAATGTATTGGAGATTCTAAATAACTAACTTTTTTTTAACAAACTTGTATGATTTTTTCACAAGAAGTATACTCCTGGAACAAGTTTTATGAAAGCGAAATCATGAATGACGACCTAGCGAAGCGGCCGCGAGTGATCAGCGGAATTTACCGACTGATAACCGACGGCTCTGATGCTATCTCTCTTTATTCGCAGTCAAACATTACGTTGGATGAAACAACAAGCTTTTAGACTATGCTCGCGTTGAAGTTGCGCCGGCCACAGAGGGCCGCCTTAAACGTAACTTTCGTTTTTTTTATTGGGAATATCAAAGCACTTTTTAATATTCTATTCGGCTGAAATTTTTCTCGAAACCCTCTTCTGTCCGCAGTATTTTTTGTGTTAGGTGTTTCATTGCGTTACGTCATACTCGACGCTCAAAGAAACCCATTTTTGTGAATTTGAGCTTAGGCTTAAACAAAGCAAATACAAATTCAATAGCTATGGCTTACCGATGTACCTGCGCAGAAGATACATTTTCAAAGCGCGGGAAACGCTATTGGCCGACAGCTGCCGTCATGTTAGCGCGCGCCGTGCGGAGGGGCGTGACTTGCGAGTGAGATAGAACTAACAGCTGCAGTGTATTATGAACCTTATATTTGTGATCAAAGGTTGATTTTAAGTTTTAAGCATTCTTTCGTTAATCTTCGGGGCCATACTTTCTTTTCTGTGCGAACGAAGATTCACGACGCGCGATAAGTTGGGTAATACTATACCAGGTATTTGTTTTACAGTTTGTATTTGCTTTTTTGGCCTCACTCCCGTGTTCCGGGCGCTCCATCTGCCTTATTCTGTAATCTGTGAAAATCGGATTGAGTTTTCTAACATGTGTCAAAATAAAATGCAATTTAAATCAAAAGTACTAAGGAGTATTGATATCAACTTCGATGCAAATCATCCCTAAAATAACTTTCTACCCCTTTTTGACCCCGTTAGGCGATGAGTTTCAATAATATATACGAAATACGAAATATACACATACGAAACACGTCTTCCATCAATTCTGTTAAGGAATGTTTATGCAAAATTTGAAGTAGATCGGACCAAGGAATCACATTGTCCCATACAAACTTTGCCCCCGTTTTTCACCCCCTTAGGGGTAGAATTTCGAAAGATCCTTTCTTATCGGATGCCTACATCATACAAAGAATACACCCTCCAAGTTTCAGGTCTCTACGATCAGCGGTTTAGGCTGTGCGTTGATTGTCAGTCAGTCATTCAGGACAAAGCATTTTATATGTATAGATAAGCCTTAGCCTTAACCACATGAGGCTTTAAATACTAGAAAATATACTGGGACGAAAAACAGCTATTGCATCTGAGCAAATTATAATAATTTGGACTCTTTTCTGTTCTTGTTGATAATAAGCTGGTTAACTGTCTGCCTCTGCGTCTACAATTTTGAATAATAATAAGCAATCGCCTACATCAACAAAAGTCCAAGTGATATCTGTGATCTATTATATCGCATAGATCATCTGAACATTTACCCACGCGCATCCTGATATAGAAGATGTGCTTTTTTAACAATGACAAATGGAACTTTGGAATTTTTGAAACAAAAACTTATTCAAATGTTATTGACCTTGGGAATTCACACAAATTTTGCAATAACATTTACATTACTGATGAGAGGCAACTTTTAGCAGTATCAAAAGTGAATTGAGGGAATTCTTTTCTAAATTTCTTACTAACACTTATTTTGAAATCCTTCCATTTAAAATAGAGCAAAACGAACGCCTACTTTGAAAGCTGCACACAAAACAAATAAATTGTCGCTAACCATTCCCACAGTAAATCGTTGCAAATTCTATGTCAACAATTTATCCACATATTGACAGGTTACCTAACTCAATAGACAGGTATTGCTCAACATTCGAGACCAGATAAAAATTATCATTTATCCACGCTCATTAAACAAACTATTAGCGATTTAGCTGAACCGCGAGGCTGCGAGGCAGCTGGCGCCATATAAGGGGCTCCGCGCGACGCCACTGCCGCCACCCGCTCGCGTCACCCGCACCTACGCCGCAGCCTGCCTGCTCAGCCTCAATAGATTTGCAACCATTCTGCTAATGAAATCACCTTTATATAAAAGATAAGGAATTTTATATGGACGATTTTGCTGTGGGCGCTCGAAATAGAAATTACATGTTTAAAGTATGCTCCAAAAAAGCAAATAAGTTTCAAGTTAAGAGCGAAGTAATTAAAGTAGAATCTGAAATAATTTATGGATTCATAATATCAGAACAAATGGTATCAAATTCTCTACTTCAACTTTCATCGAGAGTACTTGTCACTAATCGTACCTTTTTCGATAATTTTAATCCTTGTTTTCCGCAATCCATTTATAACTGACCCAACAAATTCGGTCGATATGGTGAACTTTACTGCTGACATCTGTTAACAGAACAAAATCCATCATAGTACGTCGCTCACCTGAGTAGGTAGTCCACAATGATGTAGAGTCAATGAACTAGTGAGGCGGCAAAGAACTTTGACTGTATCTTAGAAAGAAGTCACTCTGAGTTATCGTTATTGTGGATACCGTTGGAGGCGCTAATGTGCCGGTAACAACAAACAATTTAAATGCACCTTATCTCTTTTTGATAAGACGGATGGACATGTTCTAGTAGTTCAGGTTTTTATTGAAAAATCGAGGAAGGATCAAACTGTTTTAAAATAGGTACTTCACATTTAACTAATACTCAATAAGAATAGAATAAGAAAGTATCCGATGTTTTTCAAAGATACAAAACAAATTACAAAGCTTGACAAATTAACTTCTGCTGTGGGCTTTCTGACCAAATCAAACCTAATGTAATACATAACAGTTAGTAATTAATTAAGATAAGTTGGGCGTAACGTGAATGAACTGGATGGATGCGCCTAGTTGAGTTGAGCTTAGGGCTGCAATTTGCGCAGTTAGACAATTATCAAGTTGCAGTTGCAAGTTTTGCATCCTCATTTATAATGCGGACAGCAAGGGAGTGGACTTGCTTCCGGCGTCTGTGTTTCCTGTCTCGTATAATATATGAACTTTCAAGGTAAGCTTAAGCAGAAGGAACTTATACACTCTGGGTGTATAAGTTCCTTCTGCTTAAGCGTGTTCCACCTTAAGCTTGGGCTTCGTCTCTTATGGGTGGATCAGTGGCCAAACGATAACCGCTGGGGAAGAAAGTTTCTCGAGTGGCGACCACGTACTGGAAAGCGCCGAGCGGGACGACCTCCGAACAGGTGGACTGACGACCTGGTCAGAGTCGCTGGGCGCCGCTGGATGCAAGTGGCCCAAAATCGTTCGAAGAGGAAGTCAATGTTCAGCAGTGGACATCCTGTTCAGCAGTGGACATCCGTACGCTGATATGATGATGATGACGATGGACATTAAGACCCGATTATTATAATTTTGTAAAATATCTCAATATCAAAGGGCGAATGTTAGTAAAGATGATGTTATAGCATAGCGCTCATTTATTTATATAATTGGCTTTTATTGTAATTGGAAGCGGAATATGTTATTTTGTGCGTAGGAAAGCAAAGCACGTGCGAGGCCGCTGGGGCTGGGTGTAGGGCTGGCGTGCGCGCGCACCGCTCGTGCGTGAGGACGACGCGGACACGCACGATATCAGATAACTGGACATGATACCTATTACACTCTTTCCTACAAAGTAATTATGAATGTCTTTCTATTAATGTAACTTTGTAAATATTGTTATGTAGGCACTTACTGGAGCGTGTATGTATAACGGATTATTATAAATCAGGCGGTTTATCTTTAGGGAGCGGTGGAACCTTGGTAGAATATATTAAATATAGGTAGGAAAGCGATATGACAGGTTTAGGGAAGTGTTTCGGAAGAAAAAGACGTTACAGTTTTACCATTCGACGTAGACTGCTTTCCGAACTATTAGTAGTTTTACCTTTCATATTTGCGGCATTTGAGGGCCTAAATTTAAAAATAAAACTAAGGACTGAGTTGGCCAGTTTTGAATGCCATCAGGAAACGGAGATCAGTAATTGGATTATATGTAACTCGTTTCAAAGTTTCGGTAGATTAAATTCAAAAGCTTAACGCAATCGCACAGGTGCTCATAGTATCTGGGATTTGCTGGATCCAAGTGATTTTGCATGGAAATCTATGTTTACATATGAGGCTTCTACTAAGTGAATATCCTCAGGGTGAATGAATATGATGATGAACTTCTTTGAAAATCAATCAAGATAACCTATTATACATTGCAAATGAGTGGTGTATGATTCAAGCTATCAGCGGGTGCGTGGGCGCGACCTTGCTGATGCGCTGAGACGGACTGACTGTCAAGTGGATACATTAACTTATTATAATTACTGCGCTAATTGATGTTGCTTGCATTGGATTCCAAAAGCTTTGACAGCTGAGATACGATCAAGAACCTTTTAAAGGATGATAGAAGCGATGATTTCTCAGTAATGTGTTCCAAGACATTGTGAGGTAATCATAGGCCGTTTCTAGGGTACGTTGTAGTATTCGCCTGGTTGTCTACAACCCTCACGTTGAAAATCGAGTGTGTCCCGGCAGTTGCCCTCTATGCTTTGTAAAGGTCGGCAACACATTGGCAACCCCTTGGTCCAACGGCTACGGTGACCCTTACCATCTGCTTGCTTGGCAGCCTTCTGACATGACAAACAAAATTATGAACACAGTTCGACGAGGATCTTCTTAAAAATTCCCTCTAATTACTGCTTATAAGGAGGTCAGGATGAATAGATTGACAAGTAACCCGTTGGCACGATAATCGGACGCGCGACCCATAACTACATTATGAATTCTAGGAACTGATAGTCAAGTGATTAAATGGGTCACATGATGGTTGCTACGGTACAAATTACCATTTACTTAAGAACGTCACCTCCAAGTCTATTTAAGTTAAATATCGTACGAAACAAAGGGTATATCTTACAAGCGTGTCGCAAGCGCGGCCGCAGGGCAGCACATGTCGCAACTCTGTAACACGACACCTGAGACCGCCGCAAACTGTCCGTAAATCACATTGTGAACATTACACTACACTTCATGCTTCCTCTTACTATATTTTTTATATAGCCTACAAAATTATAATACCTTACCCGGTTAAGTCCATGATTTTATTCATAAAATTATTTAAACATTGTTTATTATTATGATCTTTATTTCTTTGTAAATCTTATTTTTTTTACAATATTTCTAAAATAATTAATAATAAATGTTATAAAAAAACCTAATTCTAGTATCCCGCCCGCGCCGGCGCGGCGTAGGGCCCAAGCTACCGGTGGTTAGGGCGGAAGAAAGAGGAACATATTATTATATGTGTACTAGCTGCCCGGCGCGACTTCGTTCGCGTGGTGCTACCCTACCCTACCCTATCTAAACCTTTAAAAATTCAACTGTACTTGTGTTTGTCACTGAACTCGATAATATAACCTATATATAGGTCCAGCCGATTAGGAGGAATTCAGTGACACACACGTGCAGTAGAATTTTATATAATAGGTCTTTACCTATGAAATTGCCGTTCTGCAGTACTGGTTTCAAATCAAAATAATTTTTGTTTGGCTAAGAATTCTAATTTCAAATTAATTTTATTTTAAAAACATGGAATTCTTTTTCCAAAAGTAGTCATTTGTTTAATGATTAGTGTTACATTTTCATCGCATTTCAATCTTTTTCGTCATCATGGATTTCGTTGTCGTGGCAGCAACGCGGCACAAGCGGCACGCACCATCAACGACGTTTACGGAGCTAACACTACAAACCAACGC
This sequence comes from Polyploca ridens, assembly GCA_951394255.1. Taxonomy (NCBI): domain Eukaryota; kingdom Metazoa; phylum Arthropoda; class Insecta; order Lepidoptera; family Drepanidae; genus Polyploca; species Polyploca ridens. The sequence continues at coordinate 16,523,543 of OX596243.1, forward strand.
ACCACCTGTTATTGGTTTGCTCGCTTCCGTTCTGGGAATTTCGACCTGAAAAATGAACCTCGCGGTCGTCCGAAGACTTTGGTCGACAATGACGAATTAAAGGCGATTGTGGAAGCTGATGATACACAATCGACGGCTGAATTAGCAGCAGCTTTCGACGTTAGCGTCAAAACAATATTGGTCCATTTGCGTCAAATTGGCAAGGTAAAAAAGCTTGACAAATGGGTGCCCCACGAACTCAATGATCGCCAGCGCGAAGTACGCGTCGAAACGTGCCTTGCACTGCTCAACAGGCACACAAATGAAGGAATTTTGAACCGCATTGTTACCTGCGATGAAAAATGGATTCTGTTTGATAACCGCAAGCGCTCAGCAAGTTGGTTGGATCCTGGTTCAGCACCTAAACAATGCCCTAAACGAAAACTTACCCCTAGAAAAGTAATGGTCACTGTTTGGTGGTCTAGCGCCGGTGTGATTCATCACAGCTTCTTACCAAACGGGGTGAGCATTACTGCAGATGTGTACTGTGAAGAACTGAACACAATGATGGAGAAGCTGACACATCTCCAACCAGCATTGGTCAATCGCTCGTCTCCGCTGCTCCTGCACGATAACGCGCGACCTCATACTGCACAGCAGACGGTCTCCAAGTTGCAAGAACTGGGGTTGGAAGTTCTCCGTCATCCGCCCTACTCCCCAGACCTTGCGCCTACAGACTACTACTTTTGCCAGAATTTGGATAACTTCTTGGCGGGAAAAAAATTCAATACCCGAGAGGCAGTACAAAATGCCTTTGAAGAATTTGTTGCCTCCCGTCCAGCTGATTTCTTTAAGAAGGGCATCAATAAACTGCCACTGCGTTGGCAAAGATGCATTGATTGCATGGGTGATTACTTCGATTAATACAAATAAAAAATACATGAAAAAAATTCGTTTAAATTTTTTCATACATAACGGCAATTTCATAGGTAAAGACCTAATATAAAGATATAAATAGTATCGTGTTATTTACTAACTGGGATATATCCTTAGTATCGTTATAACAACACTTAGAATATCTTATTTCCTTGAAATGTATACACGTGAAGAGAGATTTTCGGACCTCTTTTAAGGCCCAATTTTACTAACGTCGGATAGCACTCATTCACGGTATAAATATGGCTGACTAACATTATTTGTATAGAGTATCTGTCAAGCTGTCATATTTATGATGATATGTATAGAAGTTACTCGATGTTGGTAAATATGGTAAAGCGTATTGCGCGCACGGAGTACCTAGCGTTGATTTGGCATTATGTTAAAGTTTATATGGAGAAGCATTTTTTTAATTCATACTTAATTTATTAGGTCCTTACATATGAAATTTGCGTTTTGTCGAACTACCCACTTTTATCTTAAATATCTGGTGTTTGGTTAGGAATTGCAATTCAAATTTTTTCGCTTGCGATTTCAAGGCTTGTGTATTATCATCCTCAGGTATGGCTGCAATCAATGCCAAGATAGAGCTACCATTATTTAACTATATAGATTTAATATACTCACATTATATTCATATGCAGAATGTGTCCAGCACCTTCGTGGCTAGGCTTGTCTATGCGCTGCTGGTCACGGGCGCCGGGGGCCTTTCTGCTTTAGGCGTTCAGTTCATCGACTAAATGAAACAAAAATAACAATATTAATTTCTTATTTCATTAAATATTATAAAGTTAGCCTTTAACAAAAAAAATGCCTTCAGTGGGTTTGCACAAGTATGTACATCTGATATCTAAGTATGAATCTTTATGTGTGATTAGGTAAGTACCAACACCAAGCCAGAGAAAATACTGCAATGCATACGCTTACAACATCCTCCTCCCTTTTCGAAGTCTGTTAAAAACGCAACGTATCTCAGTCTATCTGTACGTGTGTATATAACTGACAGACAGCTACTACACAGATTTTGATTCTGTATTCATAGTACCTATTCCATAAGGAAGAGATTGAGCTTTGTTACATACTGCTTTAAATAAAGTGAGCTGCGCAATGACCGTTTTAGTGTTACAACAGTTAGATCAAAATAGCCATGTGAGTGAAGCCACTGTAAAGTCTAGTCTATCTAAATACATAAAAATGAACCCCTATTTCTCCTGGTCACGCTATAACTTGAAAACGGCTTTACCGATTTCATTCATCTTTTTTTAAATGTTTTCTAATACAACGAAAAAGGTTCTTACATTAAAAAAATTAAGAGATGAAAATTAGAAAATTTTAGAAAACTTAACGGTACCATAGGTTAGGTTAGGGTAGTATATCCCTTGGGTACGCGGGTGAATCCGCGGGGCACAACTAGTAATTAATAGAAATAATCAGTTGCTTATTTAAAACAAACCTAACTAATTTAGTATCAATTTGGTGATTTTCGAATATTTGAGTGTTTAACTTTACATACACGCGGTGAGCCAAATTTGAAATAAATCGGTTTGCATTAGCGTTTTCCATTTAATCGATAAAAGCCCCTAATGTAACACAATAAATCACTTTCTACAGTTATAGATGTGAGGAAAGTCCGCTTTGAAAGTGACAGTGAAATGTGACAAAAAAATTAATAGTACCGAGCGCTTGTCCGAGATCACGATCGGTTGACAAATGAACCGATTGGACATCTGGCACTTATCGTGATGAAATATATCTGGCCGCTATTACTCGCTATTTATTATGATGATGGAGATCTCAATTGTGTTTTTAAGTATTTTTAATTCAAACAAGCATATGGCTGGCTTGATTGTAATCGATTACCGTAGCCTTTAAACGGTCGCAACACCAGAAGTATGCTGGCTGCAAATATATCTTCGGGTGTGAAGAGATTCTTGAAAGACCCCAAATTCATATCAACAAGTCAAATATGCTTTATACCGGGGCATGAACCACATTGACAGCGATAAAGGAAGAGCTAATATAGGCCGACTCTAGTAAGCAAGTTCCTCCTGATGCTTTCCTACCCTATAAATCTGTACTTCACGTGTCCACCGATGAACTATATTCAAAATGTAAACAAGCATCAGAATTAATTGATACAATGTTTAAAAATAACTAATTTGCAAAACATTACTTAGTAATTCGTTAGGTCATAAAAAAGTTGACACAGATAAGTCAGGGTCGATGACATCACTTGTGGCTGGTGCAAGCACAGGTTTCAAGAAATAAGACGTTTTCCTGTTATTATTAATTCCGCTTAAACTATGAGCGACCCATATAAGGTGTTTCCACAGATATGGAAGTGTCGTGCGGGAGCCAGTGCTAATTCTGTCATTGCTGGTATAAACAAAACAATTACATATGTTTATGTTTAAAACTACAACTTTATTTACAACAAATATGTACAAAATACAATCCCACCAAAAACATTTGTATGTAAAATGTTGCCGCCAAGACATATGGCTCGTATAAAATAAAAAAAAAATTAAAATAAAATCGTTTATTAAAACCAGAAATGTTAATACCTACAGTTATTCAAGTAGATGGAAAAACATTTGTACAGCGAGAATAATCATCTAGCGTTTACGACCAGGCAACCATCCACTTCTGAGCTAGGATTCAACCTGTGTTACAGATAGTAGATAAGCCCCCAGGTCGAGACACAGACAAATTATTATGGCCTCGACTCCTGACAATAGTTGTATTATAATGTATGTAGGCACTTATAATGTAGGTAGTACTAAATTCCCAAACTAGGCACAACCTGTAGATTTTGGGAATTAGTTATTAACAATATTAAAAGTAATATAATATGACATAAAATAATAAAAGTAAAATTATAACAATATAAACAAAGTTGATCAATGACAAAATGATTAATGAGACAGTAAAAAGGAACAGTTTGATCAAAAAAAAAAATAAAAAATAAAATAAAGATAAGGTTAGTGTTATGTGCTCATGAGAAAGTGTTAAAATATGTGTGTGTATTGATTAAGTGTGTGAGTTTAGTGGTGTGTGTGTGATGATATGATGTTGATGCAATGTATGGAATTATTATATTTATTTAAGTGGGCACAATGAGAGATTCTGTTTCAGCGTAAGTTAGCTTCATCAGCCAGTTCAAAATTTTAAGCTTACATTGATGCTTTGTGAGCGGATAAATGTGCAGTAGTTTATTAATTCTGTTATACAGGTGGCAGCTTATTACTGAAAAATGTCGTTTGGCTAACATTGTTCTATGGGGTACGGCAGAACAGACCAAGTCTGACCTACGTCTACGGACATAGATCGACTGATCGAATGGCAAAGTAGCATGCTTTCTTAGGGACGTTTGCAGCACAAAGATCTGTCTCACAGAAAGGACTGACGTGTCAGTAAATAGTGCGGAAGTAGGATATCGAAATGGTTTCCTGGTCATGACTTTAAGGACTGCCCTTTGTGCTCTTTCTAACTGGATCATTTTTGTTTTTGCCGCCCCACCCCATGCAGTAATGCAATATGTTAATAGCGATTGACATAACGCAAAATATACGATTTTTTGGGTATGTATCTCCATGACATTGCTCAGGTTTTTAAAGACGTATATCAATTTGCGTATACGTGCTGTAAGTGAGTCTATGTGGAGGTGCCAGTTTAGAAACTGATCTAGCAGAATGCCAAGGTATTTGGTGTGCGAGACTCTGGGGATCGATAAGCAAGAACAGCTGGAGGAAGAATTCAGGCATGTGTGTGCTCTAACAGGGAAAGAGCCCGGTGGTGGAAGTGACGATTGCTTGAGTCCAAAAGTTATAAAATTTGTTTTCAGCAGATTTAGTGTAAGCAAATTAGAAGATAACCAGGACATGACTGTAACCAAAGCCCTCTCCGCATGTATCCGCGTGGATTCCCAATCAGGGCCAGACACGAGAAGTGCCGTGTCATCAGCATATGTGAAGATCCTGCAATTGGGTATCTGTAGTTTACATAAATCATTTATATATACAATAAACAGAGTGGGACCCAGGATACTACCTTGAGGTACACCAAAAGTAAGATTCTCATCCTCACTGATCAAGTCGTCTACTTTCACAGACTGGGTCCTGTTCGAAAGATAGTATCTGAAAATATTTAGGGCAGGTCCCCTAACGCCAACCCTTTCCAACTTCGACAGTAGAATAGAGATGGAGACAGTATCGAAGGCCTTGGAAAGATCCAGGAACATTCCAAGACACTTTTGTTTCCTATCTATATTGCCAACAAGCGTCTCAACTAGAGTGGAAACCGCATCCTCAGTAGATTTCCCTTTCCTGAAGCCAAATTGATTGTCAGCAATGATATTTTTTGATTCGAGGAAGTTTACAAGACGATCCTTTAATACCCTTTCCAGTATTTTTGACATTGCTGGAAGCACAGATATCGGTCTGTAATTGTTGGCCTCTTCAGGATCTCCTGACTTAAGGATAGATGACGTAGTCAAAATATGTGGCTTGGCCGTTTCGCTACCGTCACATGGGAGTAAGGTGAAAAATGTATTCACTGTTCATTACTTTTTTGTTATTCAATAGTTCTTGTAGTATTGAAACGGCCAAGCCACATATTTTGACTACGGTGTGTAGAGTTTGTGAAGTTAGGGGTTGTAGAGTAAGTGAATGTAGAGTTATAAGCTTGGCTCTACATGAGATCTGATAACTTTTTGACAATACGAGCCATATGTCTTGGCGGCAACATTTTACATACAAATGTTTTTGGTGGGATTTCACTTCTTTTTGTAAGTTGCTTATGTTTTTTTTTGTTTGAAATTTCCAAGTTTTATAATTTTTTTGTTGTTTGTGTACTAATACAAGCTTACATACCAAATTTCAGCTTTCTAGGACTTCAGGAAGTACCCTATGAGTTTTGATGATCATCAGTGAGTCAGTGACGAAATCGGGGTTTTTTAGATATCAATAAAATCTAAAGTATAAGAGCTATATTATTGAAACTTAATATGTTTAATAAGTTTACTATTGACATCATGTCCTGCGAATTTTGTTTATCTGGTATAATCCAAACCCAAGTTATGAGGGTTCAAAAAAACGACGAAGCGCTTCGAGAAAAGGTAGGTAGTGCCCTTTCGCTTCGCTTGGCTGTCTTGGCGGGGGGCACTTCCGTGCCCTCAGATCTATATATAGAAAATGTCCTCAAGTCTGCCGCTGCTTCCGATTAACGGCAAGGTTCCCAGAAGGCTGGTAGCTTTTCCTCTTTGGATAGCCAAGCTGATGCGTTGGCGGAAAAAGCTCCCCGCCCGCTGGTCTCCGGAGGTCTGGATCAATTTTGATGACAAAGTGCGAGCAAAACGGCGAGCTTCGGACCACGGTCCCATAGTCTCGACCGCAAAAGGCATAAAAATATAATTTGGTCTAACCGATGCGTATTTTTTAATTTTGAAGTTTGGCTGCAGCTGCCCCTGCAGCCTTACAAGTCGCCGGTAAGTGAGATGGCGCGAGTGTATCGAGACATCATGTTTATGTTATGTACAAATTTGATCATAAATACTCACAATATATTTTACTTACTTACATTTAAGAATTAAAGGCTATACTTGAATATGTCAGTGATTAGACGTTGTTATCTTTATCATCTTATGGCATAAGATCTTAAATCTTTAGCAGACATCTTGTTGACTGACAAACTATCGTCCCTCCGCTGCCATATCATATGCGAAGTCATCTACTGTTCCCATAAATTGGTGAAATAGAATTTGCGAAAAAATTATAATAACTTAGGGAGGCCGTACAAGTACATCACGCATCACCTTGCAAAAATACTTACAATACTACAATAAATTTTTGCCGGAAAATTAAATTAAATTCGACGACACTTGTAGAAATATTGTACCTCAAGAATTTAAGAGTGGAATACTTTCCCAATTACTAATCCAAGGTATTTTGAACCTCGAGCTGTCACGAATACTTAATAATTTTACTTTTGGTGAATGGCCGAAGAACGTATTAAAAACTGGAAGGATGACAAACATGTTTAAAAGTAATTCATCGAAATAATTGGTGGTGTATGAAAATGTGGAAGGCCGCCCAGTGGCCCTCTCAGTGGCAGTCTCTAGCCCATACATATTGCATCAGGCAATAAATCTTGCCGTATTCACGTCCAACGGCGGATCGTACCTTTACCACTGTGTTTATAAGGCATAATATAATTCAGCGATCTGTTTACGTGTGGGGTTGCCACGTGAAAGCTCATCAGTTACATGCACAGCCTATCGGTGGTTGTTATCTATACATGATGAGACATCATGTAACAAGAACTGATCTTCTATCTTTTCAGCTTATTTCAGTCATATTTCTCTGGTTGACTGACATTTGATGAGGACATATCTAAACTTTGCGTTTACTAAATTGACAAAAACACATAAGTTTTCTCATTATTACGTTACGGTGCCTCCGCATACTTTAGATTATTTCTGCAGCCGTAATAAAAAAAATATCTCAACGATAAAATCAACGAAATGATAAAGTTAATATTATTAGTTGTGAATGGCAGCCCTGTGAGTCACCCCCGTGAGTGGGACAAGGGCGGTATGTCGCCCAATACGGCCATGTCGCACGTCGTTGCGTGCGCGAAGCTATGCACCAATCGGACACTCTCGGTTTCATGCAGATGAGATATTCATAATAATCATGTGTATGTACACACCTCTACATCTTTATTGAAACCATAGTTCCAAAGACCGAACGCTGAAATTGGGATCAAAGACCGTCTGCCTCGGACGGTCTTAGAGGTATCTCTTTGAATAAAGGATTTCGAAGATTTTTGTTCGGAGCCTGGCATACCCATCAGGCACCATTTGATTTTTTTTTGAAAATGTATGGTGCATCTATGTCCTAAAACGTCACGTTACAGAATTATTTGCAAAAAAAGAACGATTTTTGACAAATTCAAATACCATGAAAAATTACTTATTAAATGATTGTACGCATTCTACGGTGCTAGAATAGCTCGATTGATTTATTATATACTATATATACTACAAGTATGGACTTTACTGACATATCAGCATAAAAAATTTACAGGAGATATCAGCAATACTATTTTATTGAATCTTTAAAAAAGTCCAAAAGTGCTATTTAAACGAATACTATAGTTACACAATACTCTCAAGAAGACCTATAATTTATACTTTAATGATTAGTTTAATAACAAATTAGAAATTAACACATTTCTTGTTATAGTAACAAATTAACAATACCTACTTTAATGTACTGTAATGTACCAACTATAATAACTTTAATAATATGCTTGTAGTTATGGATAGCATCATCATCATAATCTATAAACAATTGAGTCATCACTGAATTAATTTTCCAGTAACAAAGTGTCTGTGTCCGAACATACACTCATGGACAAATTTAGAGGAACGCAAAAAAGTGTGTATAAAACAAAATATCATAGATATTTGTGACAATTAAGCTTATTAACTTGGATGTTGCTTATTTGTTAATTTAAAATTGCAATCATCGAAAAAAAACAACAATCCAATGTCAAAAATTATCCAAATTAAGAAAACCAAGACTTTTCATGAATGCCTATGAAAGACAAACGCTATAATCGATTAAAAAGGACCTAGTGTTCTCTCCTCTAGCTCTTCGAACTGCTTCCAGTCTACTTGGCATACCCCTAATGAAGCTATCAATAAGGGATAATAATTAGGGATATAATGGAGACTGGGTTTCATTTTTCCTGTAAACCTGTAATGCACTTTTTACGATCTCTCAAATTAGCGGAGGCTCCTCTTTTCTTAATTTGTCTTTCAAGTGTATCTCATACTTGCTCTATGGAGTTGGTTGAACGCACTGGATATCCCATAGCATTGATTTTACCGTCTCGAAGGTATTCACTATGGCCGCAGTATGGGGGGTGCATTATCATGCATGAAAACAAATACATGACCACAATTTCTTCCAAAATCACACAAACATATCTAGCCGCTGTTTGTGAATTGTGACCCAAGTAATTAAATTTAAAGTATTTATAATATACTAACATTTTTTGCGTCCTCTAAATTCTTCCATGAGTGTAGATAGAATATTATATATAATTTATCTAAAGTCATTTTATTTACATAGAGCATATTGTAATTTAATTATGTACTTAAGCTTTATCGTGTGCATTCATTTGACGTTTATTAATTAAATACTTATATATGTCAAGGTACAATACAACGCAATAATTAACGTGTCTTACTCGATATAGGAGTATCATATCTTGGGAGTCACCCTGGACAATAACAATCTTACTTACTCCACATTGATAATTATACCTGTCCCTGCATTCTGTATGACATTACTTACGAAAATCAATTCATTATAGTACAGCCAGCATCTACCCTTACTAACGCTTGCCATGTGTGGTAATGCCAGAAGTCTTTCTTACGAGCTGAATTATATTAAAAATAAAATCTTAACATCGAGAAAACTGCATGTGGGTGGACATAGTGATAAATCAGCATGAATGAATCGTTCGGATGCACAACGTCTAGTGGGAAACTGTGGCGCCACTCGCCACTCCCCACCGAGCACTCATCTCATCAATATGGAGGCATATACATCACATATGGAGGACCCATTCCGACTACAATGCATAATTAAATACCTTGACTTACTGTTGGATCAGTTCCTTTTGAGGTAATTACTTAAGGTCTTTTATAAATAACTATAAAGTGTAAGTAGCTTTTGCTTGTAATTCTTGATTTTATCATTGTCAAAAGAACATTATAAGCAAAAGTGAGAGAGAATTACGAGGTCTGTCTTCGTGAGCTATATTATTTGTCAATCAATAGGCCAAGTTGACACCATTGGGTGTCAACTTGGCCTATCCGTAAATATCCGAGGTTGTTTTTGGTTACCGTGACGTGTATACAACTGTCCATAGAACTTATCAAACTCCAAAGATACTGCTATGTCAGTGCCGATCATCAACGACTGAACTAATAATTGACTTTGTCTTTTACATATTTCAAATTAAATAAAAGAAGCCAACGAAACTATTAACTCTTTAGTTACGCAATGCAATGATAGCAAACAGTTTTCTATGCTTAATAACCTTGAGATCTCTGGGGTACCTTTCGCAAAAGGAGAAAACTTACTAACGCTTCTGCGTAACATATGTATTCATGTTGGGTTTACATTAGTGGAAAATGATGTTGACACAATTCACCGTGTCCGCCGTTTTCTTGTCAGTGATAAAGGCACAGAGAAGAATTTTCGACCCCCAGCTATAATCATACGCTTCACTCAACGCAGACGGAAGAACGAGCTGTTGGCTGCAGTCCGAGCCCGACGTGGCCTCACCACCGCCGACATTGGCATGGCTGGACCCGCCGCCACCATATACATCGGAGACCATCTGACGCCGACCAACAAATTATTGTTGAAGCGTGCAAGGCAATTAAAAACGGAACTTAATTACTCTTTCTTGTGGATACGTGATTGTAAAATATTTATGCGAAAGAATGAGAAACAACGCGCAATTTGTATTAATAATGAATCAGATTTAATCAAACTTAAATGACCTATATATATGTGTTACCTTTTGTGCAATGTTATAAGCTTGATTTTCAATAATCTGTGCAAACTTCATTACTACTATTTAAGTGTAAAATTATCAAATGTATACACTAAACTATTGTGGCTATTTCTTGGATACTTCTATATAACAGGTACGCTTTATCACGTTTCATTTTTTCTCTTTCAATTTAAAACTTTACATTTAATAATAATAATAGTAATTGTTCAATGTTCTACTTCAGGCAATTTTATATACTATAACTATATTAATAAACAAGGGATTCATAGGATGTTAACAACAATATTTTTATTTTGTGATTATCTATCGCCGAGTCTATTGGGCCTTACTCATAATATAACACCTTTTAGTCATAATATATTTTTCAAAAATGCTTGCTAATACTTTCTGTGGTTATTACCAAAATGTTAGGGGCCTACGCACTAAGTCACATGTATTTTTTTCTAAAGTTGCTCAATCAAGTTTCGACTTTGTCTGTATTAGTGAGACATGGCTTACACCTGACTTTTATGATCGTGAATACTTCGATGATAGATTCTGTGTTTACCGATGCGATCGGTCAGCTGTTGAGAGTGGTGCGAGTAGGGGCGGCGGGACAGCCGTGGCGGTGCGAGCGAAGTATCGGCCACAGCGGCGCGACTGGCCCGTCCCCCCCCGCGCGTACTCTGACTGCGTTTGGGTTTCCATACCTCTGAACATTGAAAATGTCAACAATTACCCTCCGGCGAGGCTCGGTCATAAACCCGAAGCACGTTATTTAAATATTGCTTGCATATATATACCGCACGGGCCAGGCTACAGGGAGGCATTGAGTTCCTTTTTCGACATTACTGGTGATTTGATTTCTGAGCGTCCCAATGACTTATTTCTTATAACAGGTGACTTTAATATCTCTGGTGCTGAGTGGTTGGTGCCTTCTTCCGCCAATGTGCAAAAAAACTCAAGTGGTAACTATGAAATACAATTAATTGATCAATTTTTATCATTTACACAACTGGGACAATACAATTTCACTACTAACGTAAATAACCGCATTCTTGATTTAATTTTGTGTACTTCTGTTTGTCAAGTCACCTCCTGTGATCACCCACTCGTTGATGAGGACGTTCATCATAAATCACTTTTGATAGACATGCAATTTGACTACGTGCCTCCCCTTAAACCTTACCCAAATTTTATTTATAACTTTCAATCTGCAGATTTTGATAAAATCAATAGTGAATTATCTAATGTCGATTGGAATGTTTTCTTCTTCAATTTAAGTACAGAGGACAGTGTTGGTAAGTTCTACACTTTTTTGAATGAGCTAATCAAAACACACGTACCCCTTCGTAAGTCGCGCCTTTGTGGAAAGGTTCCAGCTTGGTATAGCAGACCCTTGAGGAAAATTTTAAATGAAAAACGTAAGTATCATGCTTTATGGAAACGCTATAAGAACCCTCTTGATTACGAAAGCTTTAAAATATTACGAAAAAGATCCGAGAAAATGGAGTTGGAATGTTACAACAGTTTTATATCTATTTCCGAACAGAAAATTAAAAGCAACCCCAATTATTTTTGGTCCTATGTTAAATCAATTTTTTCTAAGAATGGTTTACCAGAAAAAATGCATTATAAGGATGAGGAGTCCTCTAACGGAGAACAAATTTGTAACCTATTCAATTTACATTTCCACTCTGTTTTTGAGAAATCTACTCTCAGCTCTTTAGTCACTGAAAACCTAGTCCCTCCTTCTAATACATTAATAGATATTAACTCAATTGAAATTAATGAAGCCATAGTCTATAAACATTTAACATCAATAAACATTCATAAAGGGGCTGGGCCCGACGGAGTGCATCCTTTACTAATAAAAAAATGTGCCTCATCACTTACCATGCCGATTACGATACTCTTCAATAAATCCATGATGGAGGGCTGTTTCCCTATAATTTGGAAGCAAGCGTGGATCACTCCTATACCGAAAGGTCCGATCAGTAAAGATATTGAAAAGTATCGACCTATATCTAAACTATGTCAGTTTAGTAAAATATATGAAAAAATTGTTACTGAACAACTTTTTGGTGTCGTGCATCGTCATATTATACCAAATCAACACGGATTTTACAAGGGACGTTCGGTGGACAGTAATTTACTAGTATTTACAACAGAAATTATAGGTGCGATGGAAGACGGGTATAGTGTAGACGCCGTGTATACCGATTTCGCCAAGGCCTTTGATAAAATTTGTCACAAAACCCTAATGATCAAGCTTTGGCAACTCGGTATACATGGTGATCTCTTCCGTTGGATTAAGTCCTACGTCGAAAATAGAAATCAATGTGTTGTTCTTTCTGGTTTTAAGTCGCAAAACAAACACGTCAGTTCTGGGGTCCCACAAGGGTCCCACCTGGGCCCCTTGCTATTTACGCTTTATTTAAATGATATCAATAAGTTTATCTCACATTCAAATGTGTTGTTATATGCAGACGATACAAAAATGTTTAGGGTTATTCGTAGTTCCAGAGATTGTGATTTATTGCAAGACGATTTAAATAACTTTGAATTGTTTTGCAATGACAATAAATTAATATTAAACCTAGATAAATGTAACGTAATAAGCTTTTCTAAAAAACGTAATGTTCTAAATTATAATTATAAATTAAATGGAAAATGTCTCAATAGAGTAACACAAATTCGTGATCTTGGCGTCATAATGGATTCAGAACTGACGTTTGTTCCTCACATTGATTCCATGTTAGAAAAATCTTATAAACAATTGGGTTTCATACTGCGAGTAGGAAAACCATTTAAAAATTCACTGACATATAAAATTTTGTACAACAGTTTTGTTCTGAGTCGACTTGAATTCGCATGCGCTGTCTGGAAACCCCATTATAAACTACATATTAACCGTATTGAAAGAATCCAAAAAAAATTTATAAGAACTATTGATTATAGAACTGGCCATACGTATTCAAGTTACGAGGATTCACTAAAGTATCATAAAGTCAAATCTTTGGAAGTACGTCGTGACTGCGTAGATTCTATTCTTCTTTATAAAATCATCCATAATTATTTTGATGCCCCATCATTGCTGCATAATATCTTTTTCAGGGTGCCCCGTAGACTCGCGCGTCAGTGCCGTAATAAGGACCTGTTCTATATCCCTCATAGTAGAACATGTTACTCAAGGAATATGTTTATAAAGCGTGCCTGTGAACTTTACAATGAACATGATAAATTAGGCGATGTGGATATATTCTGTTGCACAGTAGCCTCATTGAAAAGAAACTTTTACTCATAGTATTAATTTAATGGTATTTTGACTTACATGTCAAATCAGTTATTATATATATATATTTCTTGTTAAAGTCATAAGTATTATTAGGAGTTTTGTATGAATTATGGTAGCTCTTATAGATTTGAATTTGGAACGAAGCACTTGTAATTGATATATTTTTGAGTATGTAAAGTAATGAAACTATAGGTCTAGTTATATTTAATATTAACATATATATTTAATTTTGTGTAAGACCGTTTGTTTCTAAAAAAATAAATAAAATAAAAATAAATAAATAACGCAAGTGGAGTGTTCTATTCAGGTAGACAGAACGCAAGATGACGTAACTAAATCTAGCTAGAGCATTGTTTCACGGCGAACGTCACGGTCGGGCACAGGGTAGGTCGCCGGGCGGACCCACCGCCGGCCTTCAGGCCTCAATTGTATGCACATCCAGGTCCGTAGGCAAGGGCGATGGCTGCCACACGCGTCATACTTGTGAACAGGTGCTGCTTGTGGGGGCTGGTCTGCTTAAGTTTGCCATTTATTTATTTACTTATTAAATATAGATTCAGACTACTTTGTAGTTTTGCCGCCTCGCCGGAGCACGCAATTGTTGTCAGTGCGATTAGAATGTAAATATTATGTAATGAATCTAAGCTTGTTTTGAAAAGAGTAAGTAGTAGTAGTAGAGTCTCAGCAAATGGAACCTTCCGAACCGGTATTAGAGTCAGACTTTTCATAAGTGCCTGCGAAGGTCTATTTGAATAAATGATTTTGAATTTGAATTTGAATTTGAGTGTTATGGGTGTTCAAAACCCTCAAAAGTTATCGAATAATATTAAGATAAATGTATGTTCATTTGAGTACCAAAGCATATAACATTGAATTTGGCTAATAAAAGTAATGAACACGTGGTTTTAGGGTTTTCGAAACCCCCCATAATGGTTCCTGGCTATTCTTCACACCCCGTGTACATAGGTCCTGGTTACGGTCCTGTGCACATCCACCTGTACCCGCATGTCTGGCTACCACATTCCAGTTGCAAATCTTTTTTCCAAACACCGGTATGTTCCAGCAATTGCACATAAAGAGACAGTTGACATTTGGGCTTTGTAAAGGAAAAAAGTCCCCGAGATCAAGCGAGGTGCAATAAAAGCAAAGCTTCTAATTACCACGATTAACCCTGTGATCATTGATTTAAAAAATCTAACATAGACTTAGCTCCTTTGTTGAATTGATTTAGTCCATTGGAATATGTAGACAAGCCAAACATAGGTTTACTGAGTATTGGTTAATGCATAGGTGTAGCATTACATTAGTTATACAAAAAAGTGTAACAAACAAAGTCATAAAAAATGGCAAGAACGAACTGGACGCGCGATAATGCAAGATTCCGTAAACAGTAAAACTCAGTTTGTTTCTAATATATCTTGTCAAGATTGTGGTCAAACGCAAAGGAGATTGACCAGATTTGGGCCCACTATTGTGTCATCGAGTGTCTTAATCAAATATGATTCAAAAATCAAGTCTTATTTTATTATGTTCACTCACAAAATATTGATATTTTTCTAACCCGAGGATTAAAAACAGAATTAATAATATATTTGCTTGAATTCCTTTACATTTCCGCACCACAGATATCTGAAACCGTACGCAATACGGATCACAGTTTTATTAAT
The DNA here is from genome assembly GCA_951394255.1 of Polyploca ridens. Lineage (NCBI taxonomy): Eukaryota > Metazoa > Arthropoda > Insecta > Lepidoptera > Drepanidae > Polyploca > Polyploca ridens. The sequence goes on from OX596243.1 coordinate 16,538,999, forward strand.
ATCGAATGTTGCCAGGTGTTAAATTAGGTTTATCGTAGTTAAAAACGAGCTACATATATAGTCTTTTTCTGTTGAAAAACGCTAGTAATGATGAAACGAGATTACGAGAGTGATATTAGATATATTCGTCGGTTAATGCAGCAGAAATGCCAAATACCTACACATTTTATTTTTATTGACATTAAATAATAATTGTGTTTGATAACAATGATTATTTTCCCAACAGTATGTTATGATTAAAATGATAGTAACAAGTAACATAACATAATTTCTTAAAAGTATTAATTTATTTTATGAAAAATAAAATCTTCTTAGTTTTATGTTTGGCAACCAAATCCTTTTTACGGGGACTTATTTTTGCCAGTGTTGAGTTATATTATAAATAGGTAAGTTTGGCAACTAAATATTTTTTTATGAGGGCTTATTTTTGCCAGTGTCGAGTTATATTTTTAATAGGTAAGTTTGGCAACGAAATCTTATTTATGGAGGACTTATTTTTGCTAGTGTCAGGTTATATTCTAGTTCTAGTTACAAAAGAAAACATTTTCATATAGTCCGCACTATCAGTCACCGTCCATAACAGACATATTTTAGTAAAATAGTTGTCATTGTACTAATACTTCTCACGGACCTTTTGAGACAACTTGAAAACTCACAATATGCATAATTCGTTTCACTTCACTAGTGCACATAGATTTATCTATATTGAATAAAACTCCACTGATAATATGCAATAAACCTCAAAATACAGGAATTTATGGAAATAAAACGAAAACGCTACGTGACTTTGCAAGTTCCCGCCAAAAAGTCTAGCATACCTATGTTTAATCTTTCGCAAACATTAAAATAAACAGAAATGGTTTTTTTTAGTGGCATTACTGACTTACTACTTCTAAACCATTGAAATACGAAAACAAAGTATGTAAATAACCATTTTTGTTGCATTTAATAACCTTAAATTCTGCATCAGAAAAAAGAAAAATACTCGTAAACCCGGGTCAGAAAATTAAAACTGTTTACTGATTATGAAAATATAGTATTTTATCTACAAAATAAAAAATAAATCATTGTGACACAAAAAAAATCGAAGTGGGCCCAACTCCCCTTAGAAAACGGTCATTCTCCTTTATACTAATTGTTTATTTTTAAGTCAGAAGCAGACATGCTGCCCACGTAATGGTAAAAAATTAAAAATTTTAAATTTTAATCTGTTTATTTCAAAAAACTTACATACAATTTTATAATGTACTTAGGGGTACTTAAAATCTTTGATTTTAAAGATTGTTGACCCTTAAGGAGTCGTTACATATTAAAGGTTAATTACACTTAGTTACATTTAAGTTTGTTAAGTTGAATCTGGCATCGCATATCTGCCCACCACAAAATACCTTTTAATAATATTTTTAATTTGTTTAATTTTTTAAGTGACTACCGACGACTATGGATATTAGAAATAGACACCAATCATGCGTATATCTTGCCGACTTTTACAAAGGCTAATAGGCAACTGCCAGAACATAACGCTAGGGTCCATGTCGACAGATTTTCAACTCGAGGGTGGTATCAAGCGAGGCTGGTACTACAAAGTACCCTAACAATATTATTACCTTACTTGTAATAAGATGAGTTTTTCTAACAATTTCTTTAAATTTCTTAACAAAAATATTTGGAACCGAGTACCTTCCAATTTTAAAGAAAAAGGTCAAGAAAGAGTTTCTTTTACATTTTTTCTTGTCATTCAAGCCCCTAATGGACATGGCCATTATATGACGGATTTTTATGTGATACGGAACTCTAAATCAACGACATAAGTTGGCAAATAGCAATTTCTCAGTAAGGCGAGCCGTCTGCGCCGTAGTCGTGACATATCCATAGCTGCGTACAAGTAAGTGACACAGTTCGCGGCTGAGCACTGACCATACTCGGCGCGCATATGGACGCCGGCCGACCATATGGTCACTCGCCGGGTAAACAGTCAATATAAACCTAACTCAGTAAACTACATTCATAAGGTCGGCAACGCGCGAGTGATACCGTATCGTCCTTAGGCTACGGTAACCATCAGGCATGCCGTATGCTTGTTGGCTGTCATTGAGGTGCAAAAAATAAGGAATATCTCTAATCTTGTGCATTTCACTGAGACGACCTTGCAGTGTGTGTGTAGGAGTTGTATGGGTAAGGTATGCACTATGCAGCCAATCGGGGGCTGCATACTTTTACCGCAATATGGTATTACAAGACCCTCGCAGCTTAACAGTTTACCTATAGCGGAGGGCAATGGTATCCTAACAGCCGAAAGTAATGATCAAGTCCATGATATAGAGACCAAAAGAGACATTCTATTTGAACGGGATAAAGACGATTATGGCTTATACGGTTGGTTTTAATCCTAAACCGACCCTAAGGAACCCTATATTTGTCAGAGGACTGCTACATGCTTAGGAGAACGTGGCGGAATAACGTCCGAAATCGGCGTACAAATATCAGAGTGGACCGGCTTAAAAGTCTAGATTGATTTGCATTACTGTACTATTAATGTACTATGTCCGATGGTTGCATCAGTGACAGTTGTTCAGAGACAAGGATTAGATGTTAGGTGATTGGATGGATTTATACGCTTACTAATAACATTTTGGTTGTGTTTGTATCTAATTTAATAACAGTAAAGTAGCTAACTCCTAACGCTATTAAATAAACATAAGCATTAAACTACGGTGACGCAAGCCTAGCGATAATTTTAAACGGGTGTAAGAAGTTTCACTATTTGAAAACTGGGCTATGCATCGACGTAGCCGCAAGGATAAAATTCTGGTTGAAAAACCAGGAGAAAAAAAAAGAACCAGAAAAGATTTAGGCCCTAGTAGGTAGGGATTGCAATCCGGATACTTCGAAATTCGAAAATGACTGAAAAATCCGGATTTTTGGGCCTTTTGTATAAATCCGAATATTCAGAATCAAATCCGGGTTTTTCGAATTTAAGGTTAACATCAGTTTCGAGGCGGGAAACAAATATGGCTCATATTATACAAAAAACATTCATAACACAATGTGCCAAATGAATACTACTACTGTCGCTAATCACTGAAACATCTATCCATATTGTTCTACGAAGGTAAAAAAAATAATCTAAAAAATTCAAATTTCCCGCCTTGTAACTGATGTTAATAACAGCTTTAAGCATAATTGACAATAGTTGATGGCTAATTACAATTCTCATAATTTTATATCCTGTAGATGTAGGTCAGTATTACTCTGACGCACAAATCCGCACAATATTTAAAACTCCTGCGCTTTAGTTCGTGCGATTGCGTTGCCGTGTCTGTTCACGGTGCCTATAAGGTCTATAATAAAATCTATAAACCGCTCGGCTCACACGCTGCTAGTAACTCCCACTCATCCATCTACCTAGTAGCTAAGTTGGCCAGTGAGTCTTAGATGGAGGCGACGCGCGCGCGGCGCGATTAACAACTCTGCATAACGTAATATCAAGAATTATAGTTCTAGATGGGTTACCGCTGAAAGCATTTTGTACATCGGCTGATCTCAGTTTTTTTTTTTAATTCGGATCTGGCACACCAGCCTTCTAATTAAGCTTCCTTGATATGGAGTCTCTGGTGGTCTGTACGCTTGGGTTTACAATTTCCTGAGCGAACGGTTTATTCATGTGGTCATAGACGGGTGTTCGTCGGACCTTTTGGTAATCAATGCTTCAGGGTTCAGTTCTCTCTGCAACCTTATTTCTGCTGCATATTAACAATCTGGTGAAGCCTGGTATTCTTGGTTAAGCAGAAGATAGCACCGTTGTCTATAATTCCAGCGCGCGAGCCACCAGTGACTAGATTGAATTGTTGCGAGACGCCATGGTAGAGCGTTTGAACGTGACCTTACCACTTGCCACCAAGAGATCATCTCATCTCATCGGAGATGAGACTTTAATTAGGACGTAACTCACGAGCCTCGACGATCGAAGAAAGGTTGCTTGCCTTATCGGTTTTCTACATGATATATTTGGAGAGTGTGTGCAGGAATTGTTCAACCTTATTCCAACCACTATTCCCATTTTTACTCCGAACCACAAGAAGCCGGGAAAGTTTTCACCCATACGTTGTTGACATACCTGTCATGCGGACAGCAAGGGAGTGGAACTTGCTTCCGGCCGGCGTCTGTGTTACCTGACTCTTACAATCTAGGCACTTTCAAGTTCATGGTGAATAGGTTTCATCTGGGTAAGCGTGCTCCAACTTAGGTTTCATCATTATCCTTAATGACGGCTCAGTGGCCAAACGCAAGTCCATATTTTATTGTTTTAGAATATTTCCAGTTTTATTTAATTTTTATTCAAAAACAATGGAAAAACAATAAAATAGAACACCCATCTTCAAACTACTAATAGTTTAGCATAAAACTACTCGTACAATTTAAAATTACAAAAAATTGCAAAAAAAATACCAAAATTCGAAAAATCCGGTTAATCCAGATTTATATGTGATGATAAACTTGGAATCCGGATTTGAAAAAAATCCGGATTTTGCAATCCCTACTAGTAGGGCACTTATGAAGGTCAAAGCTACTGTTATCACCATGCTACTCATGTTCCGGAAACCTGAATAAGACCAACTACTTACGGTAGAGACCTAGGTTGATTGCCGTGATGAAAGGTAAAGAGCACGATGGTAGGCTACTTTTTACTAATCGCCTGGCTGTCTGAAAATCTATCGCTAAGCACCTACCGGTGTGTTCCGGCAGTAGCACTTGAGAGCCAGATGCCAATCAGGCTTTGTAAAGATCGGCAATCCCCTTGGTATTCAAACAAATTTACTGTCTAATGGAAATGTATAACATCCGATCCCAAGAGTTTGCAGTCGTAGGGTTGGGTAGTAAACATACCACATCCAAAAACATTTAAAACAAGTATTTTTCTTTTGTTTCTTTTTTTTCTTTCAAAATTGTAAACTTTATTTCATTTTAATTTAACATTTTTGATTTGATTTTATATAAATTTTTATGTGAACTTTGTTGATCACCAATTAACAATATGTTTGTAATGCACTGATGGGGTGGGAACTGACTCCTGAAACACAGCTCACGCTAGTTCAGGAATCAGGGCTATTTAGAGTTGTACCCATTGTTATATACTTAAATAAATAAATAAAAAAAATAAAAAAAAAAAAAAACCTAATGTCCATAGGCGACGGTAGAAACTTACCATCAGGAGGACCAACTGTATGCTTGCCAGCCAAATGACTCAACGAAAAGTAGAAACGATTCTATTATCTTCAATAAAAAAAAACAACCCCATAAATCTTGGTAATTGAAACAAATGAATTGTTCTGTATCCGTACATACAATGTTATGGTGCGTCCACGATACGCGAACCGAACACGAGCGCGATGCGAGTCCCTGTGTTCGTGAAAAAACTGACAATCGGCGGTGAGCGCAGTCGAACGCGAGCCGAATGCTCGTTGGAGGCTCGCAAGTCCGTCCACGCTACGCGAATCCGTGCTCCACATGTGCTCGGCTCGTGCACGCTTCGCGTAGCATGGACGCACCATTAGATAGGAGGTATAAGTCATAACGTTGTTGATCGCGTGGAAGAGGTCAACAATATTGAGATGATTTTTCCTTTGTTGTAAAAAAGTTTTGTGGATATCACCGATAGTTCTTATGTTAGCTTCGATGGGAAATGATAAAACTTTACTCCAATTAAACTATAATGAAGGTTATTTTATTATTCAGTAACAGTTAAAAATAGTAAATATTACACACTAACTATATACCTATTTATTTGCCTAATTCCTAAAATGATATGCATACATAATTATTGGAAACATTGTACAATAGGCATTTTATACGAATTAATTAATTCCCTACACTAACGATATACCTATTTATTTTGCCCAATTCCTAAAATGCCATGCGCATACATTATTGAAAACATTGTACAATAGGCATTTTATAAGAATTCATTAATTCCCTAAGCCTTCGACTGGTGGAGATAACAAAACGTATTTTAGGAACCATCCATAAGGTGTATCCAACGCGCAATTGCTATAGATCATGAATCAGGCGCATTATTAGCTATAAGAGGACCATAGTCTGTTTCCTGTTGCGGTTATTGGCTAAGCTTAGATCACTTATGCCCATAAATCTTAACTTTAGTGACCCCCATTAGTGTTGGATCCACTGCGGAGTAAGCCTATAATAACAATATCTACTTAAAGAAGAATTATCACATGTTTAAGACGTATCTCTCAACGAATTCCTCAGACACCTCCAACTGTCTATCTCTGTACACCCGACAGTTTCTACAATACTCGATCACGGGCACCGTTCTATCTTCGTGGATGTATTTCTCAAATGTTTCAGGGTTATCGAAAGTCTTCTCTGCCATCTTAGGATCCATCATTGTAAAAGGGAAAATGGCTAACGCTTCAAAAGCACCAAACATTCTACTTTTTTCGCACCACTTGACATATTCCTGCTCATCGTACCCCAATTTATTTAACCTAGCCTTAGTGGCATCTTCTAAATTTTCAGAGAATATTGAGAAGTAATGACGCATGACTTCCTTTTCGTATTGGTCCCGGAAGTTTCTAGAAGTAGTCAAATATAAGAACAACATCAGGTCAAACGCAGGGGGTCCATACCTGATGCACTGGTAATCTATTAAAATGGCGTTGTTCGGAACACCATTCTCGTATTTAAACATTATGTTATTAGTCCACAAATCCTTGTGGATCATCACGTTTAGTGTATCTTCGTATTCTTTTAACGTATCACACGACAATATGTACTGTTGAGCCAACTTATCCTCCAAATTTATTACATTGGAACTGTTATATTTATTGGAAAATTCATTGAGCAAGTTTTTAGTAAGTTTGGCACATGCTCTCAGCCAGGGCGAGTCGAAGAAGTTTGGCTCCGTCATTAAATGCCCGTATTCTTGTAAAATGGTGTAGGGATGGTTGACATCGACGGTTCTCCTGGTCTCGAAGTTGGCGAAGGCGGCGTGGAAGCGAGCGATGGATGCCGCAGTGATCATCACGTGCGGCAAATCGAACGTGTCGAGCAGGGTTAGCGTTCTGTACCCTTCTGTTACTAAGTCCGGCATCACTATCAGGTAATCGGTGGAGATGTAGGCTTTCGTACTCCATGGGTGCGCTCCTGAAAGATAAACCTTGGTACTCAATACATCTGGTAATAGCAGATGCTACGTTTGCCTAACCTCAGAATCAGTTTATTATTTTTATTTTGTTATCAGTTTTCAAGACAAGCATTTTACTGACTGTAATCAGTTCAAATTATAAGGCATAACCATTGTAGATTGCCTTGAGGGTTTATATCCCTCCTCTGACTGGATATGACAATCATAAAACTATTATTACACTATCTATTTAACGAAATAACGCAAAGATCTGTTGAATTATTAAAAGTTTCCATACCTTCTGCACCACGAAGCTCATTAAATAATTGAAACATCATCCTCTCCCTTCTAAAGAAATGATTATCGTCGATGAAGTCAGCTTTAGGCTTGTTCCCCACCGGGACTCGCTTGGCAAACAGATGCATTGTCCTGACCGTCTCTTCAAATTCCACTCGCAGTGTCATCCTTATGTGGTCTCCGAGGAACCCAGCGAGGCCTTCCACCGCTTGTTGCCCATCAAAACTAATTAACTGCCACTTGACATCCCCTATGATTTCTTTAACCACATGATGCAACTGTTTTTCATTCAGTATTTCTTCAAGTCCGTAACACTTTTTAGATCCCTGTTTTTTACCGACCATATTGGTCCAATTCTCGCGCAGTTGTAAAGATTCAGACACAATAATAACACTCGTTTTATAGCCTAGCCATATCAATTTATGTTCATAGGAATTTGATATGAAAATTTAAGAGTAACTGAGAGACAATTTCATCTTTATTCATATGGAGATATGTGTTATATTGCATGATTACATCGATTTGATCTCAATTACACGACGATAAATACTTTGACAGGGATGGAATTTCGACGAATTAGTTCAGTAATTTGAACAGAGAAACTTCAAACTTTTTTTACGTGCATCAACTGCAACCTTCCCAAACCCGTTGGTTCTCGCGAAGGACACGCATCCTATGATAACAGTTGATGTCATTGTTATTTTATTAACCGCGATCAAAAGGATTAATTAAGTAAAAATAAAAACAGAACCTTTTCTAATGTGATTTGCAAATGATTTTACAAAATTAGTCGTGGCTTATTTTTCTCGTTGAGTTGTTTGCTTTAGTAAATTTTACTAAATAATTATTTTTTTAGATATTCTATTTACGAACTTTATGAACTGTTTTATTTTGGTATTAAATTCTGTTCTTCTGTGTAAGTCTTCCAAAAATCTCACGTCATTTATACATTGTGTTTGCGCACGGACTAGCGATATTTTTGTTATGTATGCGATATTGCATTACAAACAACACAATTTATCCCCAAACCATCTTCAAATAATGTCCAGGAGGGGGCTCCTGTTGGAATAGCCGTCGTTTTAATTTTAGATAGCTGTGCAGAAAAAATGAGATTGCTTTGCCTCTAAATGCCGCACAGATACTTAAAAGCGTTCATTTGAAAGGCAGTTATATCACCTATCAGTAAATTAGAGAATTTTCTGTAAATTTATTAACATACTAACTGTATGTTTAAAGTAATAACAAATGAGAATCTTTTTTCAAAACTTGCCAACATTTTGTAGATTTTCTAATTTATCACAAAAATTAGGCCCTTATTTACCTTTTTTTAAATTTGGCAGTGAGATTATAATATTATCTGTATCGGTGTCAATTTACTGATAATCCACACTAATATTGTAAATGCGAAAGTAGTTTGTTTGTTTGTTACGCCTTCACGCCTCAACTACTCAACGGATCATCATGAAATTTGGCATGCAGATAGCCTATGGTATGGAGAAGGACATATGCTACTTTTTATCCCGGGAACACGAGTGAAACCGCGGGGGACAGCTAGTATATTATAATCTCAGTGTAGTACCGGGGTACCCGGGACCAGCGGTGTAGATTCCTCTCAACAACTCTCTTCACACCTTAGATAGCGATGATAGCTCAGTGGTAGTGACGTCGGATACCGAGACGAAGGTCCCGGTATCCGACGTCACTAAGGGTTCGAATCCTACAATGAGCTTGAGCTTTCGGTGAAGGAAAACATCGTGAGGAAACCATAGCACGGTGGTAGGGTACTTTGTAGTACCCGCCTGGCTGGCTACCACCCTCAAGTTGAAAATCTGTCGCCAAGCACCTTTCGGTGTGTTCCGATAGCTGCACTTGAGAGCCAGTTCCGTCTAGGCTTTGTGTGCTTACCACCTTCGGCCACATCATCACTTACCATGGTGAGATTGCGGTCAAACACAGGCCTTTAAACAGTAAATAAAAAAAGATGGTTTGAATTTTTTTTTGGGTCGGCAACGGCGAGGCATATCTTTGGTAATACAAGCGTCTGCAGGCTACGGTAACCGTTACTAACAGGCGGGCAATAGTATAAAATATTTTCAATAAATATTCAGAACTGACACCCCTATTCAGTAGACAAGTTTATTTATGTTGTCGCGTAACATTTACTGAAGCATGTTTGATGAAACGCGTTAATTGTTCTTACAAGTTCACATCCTCGCAAATACCTTGTGACAAGAGCAAATATTGAGTGATATATGGCGAGAGTTACTTTCCGACACTTATTTAATACTAGCTGTCCCCCGGTTTCAGCCGCATTCCCGCGATAAAAAGTAGCCTATGTCTTTCTCCATACGGATCATCATGCCAAATTTCATGATGATCCGTTGAGTAGTTGAGGCGTGAAGGCGTAACAAACAAACAAACAAACTCACTTTCGCATTTATAATATTAGTTAGGATAGTTAGGATTTCCAACGTGTGTTTATTGATAACACTTTACTCCGTCATTTACGGACTTGATTACATTGCACTCAATTGGGAGTGATACTAATTCTTCAGCGAACTCGCACACACGGCGGCAAGTGGGCAAGCTACTGATCGCAGCTGTCCACCGCGAGCCTTTGGCACTGTTCGAGCTTGTAGGTTCTATGTCAAAGAGAAATCGCAACTGCACCTAAGCTTCCTTGACGCTGTCCTGTGTAGCTGATCCCAGTGACCAAGTGTGCGTGATCCTCCAAGACATTTGGGTAAAGGGAAAACAATGGTAGAGATTGTTTTCCAAATAGATGATACGGGAGGTGTCACGAGCAATTTAATTGAAAGAAAGCAAAACATTTGTCATGAACGGTTTTCTTTGTAAAAAAACAGTGTAACTATCTGAACGTTTTTAATTGTACCACGAGTTATTTTCTATTCTATTATTTTTAAAACATAACCGATGAGTGGACATCATTTCATGACTCTAAATCAGCATTACAAAATAGTTCCTTTTTCAATACCAATTAAAAATCACGTCATAGAATAAATATCCTACACCAAATAACAGTCATAAATCTACAAACTACTAAACAATATACACGAAATAATAAAACAACTTTATTAATATAATAAACTTTATTAAACTAATAATATTTTTTTCTTTCTAGTCTAAAATACTCAATTAATACGCACATAAAAATGTCAAGGCATACACGAAACAACAAAAGATATTCATATGAATATATTAAATATACTTTGGCAAGTTCGGAACTTATTACCTAGCAGATCCGGGCATCACTCGGTGTCAGATCTTGAAATTGTCCATCGTATAATCGAATACTTTTAAAGAATTCAAAACTTTATTTATAAAAATCGAGCTAAGCTGTATTCGCCTACATTATTAGCAATATTTAGTAAATTACAGTTAACAAGTCTTCGGGGCTCTTGCGCAACGGCGGAGGATGCATTGCCCATACAAACGTAATACCAAAATCATTTGTAACTCGAGCATATTTCCGCCATATTATAGTATTATTCGGATTCGGATACCATTTATGTAGGTTAATGGATATTTTATCTTTTCAAAAACACGGACCTACAACGTAATCCAATACTAAAATTTAATCGAATTGTTTTTGCATTTTTTTACGTTTTCAACATGCATTCTTCTTATTTGTTTCGTATTAAAAGCAACGATAGTTACAGTGCTATGTATATTTGAAATGAAATGAATTAAATATGATAACCCAGGTTGACGCGTTGCTAAGACATTCAACAGTTAAAGACTCTTCAATCAATCCAACAAGAGATCCTATATATCCTTGACATTTCTACTTTGAAAGTCATATTTCACCACTACACTATTCAGGGAATAACAAATCTAGATTGTAAACTAATCACTAAGGTATTTTGCAGTGGGTTTATTTATTTAATCGGAAATAAAACTATGGAAATGTTTCACTTAAATTGCTATGAAATTTCGAATAATGCATCCTTTATTTCTCAAAACATAAGTATGACATTGAACATTACTTTTTGGATTAATATTTCGACTCTATTTATGAAATGTAATGAGAAATATCAATCCACAATCTCAAAATCAAGGAAAGGACGAATATTAAGGCGCCATCTAATGATCGCTTTGCATTTTTAACCGACTTCAAAAAAGGAATAGGTAGCTCCGTCATTTATTAACCGATTTGGAAAATTCTTTGTCTGGAAGGGTACACTTCCTGTTTGGTCTCATTGTCATCAGGTCAGGATTTTATTACTTTTTAGTGCACATTGAAGTCGGTTAAGTTTTATGTAAAATAGTTTTCAATTGTATCAACTATCCTCAACACACTATTTTATTCGTTTTTATTTTATTTGTCCCAAACTTCTAACAGATATTCTTGCAACACAATTGAGTTATAATTCAAACTTAGCCTTACTAGAACTATCGAGATTTTCAGTGATGAAATATGGCTTTAGTACGTTAATAATAAAGTCTAAATTCGAATGCATCGTTTATTAAAGGAAGACAAAAATGGCAATATAATAATAAAATATTTCTATATACATGTATATTTAAAGCATGCTAAGGCACTTACTGGCAAGATTCTTAATCTACAACTATACTAAATACTGATTTTTGTATGGAATAAGTTCTATGGAAATATAATTGTGGAACTTACAGCACGTAAATATTCTATGCTATACATATATCAGTCTCTTATTCATAATATAGCTACTATATAATAATGTATTCAACAACTACTACTAGGTATATAATATAAACATATATAAAATGGCAACGGGAAGACAATAATGTTGCAATGGAATTGGAAGACTTATATTGGAAGATACTAACTCATTATTGTAATACGACACGAGGTAGTCGACATCATCAACACAAATTAAATTAATGTTGTAAATTGCAAAAAATTATAACTGACGAGCAGGTCGTGGAAATTAGATCTGTCATGCCACAGGTCGTAGGTCGATTCCCACCCAGGATATACAAATTACATAATACATCTGTTGGATGGTGGGTAAAGATGACCACTAAAATAGATAAGAGATCTTTCCTGAGCCAGAATTGCGGGTGTAAATTAGATAGCCATGTGCAGTGTAAAGAATATCCTCGAGTTAATAATAATTGCTTTTCCATGTGTTGATCATGTCAACATCTCTTAAAATTAACTAATTAAATAACACTACATAAAACTTAACTATTGAAACAAATCTACAATTTCTACAAACTAAGATTAACTAATAGTTGTCATATAAATATTTGTTGAACATTGTCATGGAAAAATGCACCATCTTGCATTTGAGACAAAGTACTATTGGCCATACTTCTGACATCATTTGATAAGGAAACCATAGCTTTGCCTAAAATGACTTTAAACATACATTTCTTATGTAAAAGCTGCCTCAATTAGGTCCTCGTATAAGTTTTAAGTCTTGCTATACATATTATTGTTTCAATGTATCATGTTTTAAATGCAGGTCAACCATTCCACTTAATACTTGCTATAGGAATGCAGTGATACATTTAAAATACTGTTTATGGCTTATACATAATAGTTATAATAAATAGTTGCTTTATAAAACAAGGTACAACTTCGATGTATAAAGATTTACTAAATTGAGACTATGGAAGAACGCCTTTGGCTTTATCTCATTTAAATCTAATATTTTTTATAACTTAAACACTTTATTTGAGCACTTATAAACGTACGAATACAAATTGTAAAAAACGATTACTGATCTTAAAAATATCAAGTCATTGACACACATAAAGTGTAACGGGGCAGTAGCGTGGCATCAGCGGGACGTTTGATTTTTGTATT
>OX596243.1:16552451-16576721 GCA_951394255.1 Polyploca ridens
TAATGTTTGATTAGTACACAGAGATTCATTGATGGATAAAATAAATGGGAATTCTTCAAATTCACCAATCCAAAAGACCAATAATGTAAGTAATTTAAATACAATACACATTCTTTTTAAACGTAAAGATGGATAACTAGTAGCACAAATAATTTATTTTTCTAACAAGAAAACATGTTTTCAATCTGAATTTACTTAGCAATTAAAATTGTTAAGTAAATTCTACTACTTAAATTAAGCTACTTCATCTTGCTGAAATTTCAAGTGAATGAAACTGAATCCACTGCCAAATCCTACGATATAAGAGCAGTCGTGCTTCAAGGTTCGGTTTTGGGACCGATTCTGTATACATTATACAATTCAGACCTACCACACATAGACAGAGTCATGACTGCTACATATGCCAACGACACTGCCATAATGTCGAGTAACAAGCAGCCTGAACTGGCCACAGAGCAACTCCAACAATGGAGGATTAAAGCAAGCGCAGCAAAGTCAGTGCAGGTCACTTTCACGCTTAGGAGAGAAAATTGCCCCCCTGTATGCCTTGATAATAATACATTACCACATAAAGACAGTGTAAAGTATCTGGGCATACACCTGGATCGCAGTCTGACATGGAACCAACATATCAAGACGAAGAGAGAGGAACTCAACAAAATAGCATGTTATCTATCAATAAACTATTTGTATACAAGTCCATATAAAAACCAACTTGAGACATATGGCATACAGCTTTGGGGCAGTTCAAGTAACTCTAACATCGCAATATTGCAAAGAATGCAGAATGCAATTTTGAGAACAATAGCACACGTCCCTTGGTTCATTACTAACTCTGAAATCCATGTACATCTAAATATGAACACTGTAAAAGAGGAAATTCAGACTTCGACAAAAAAATACCAAAAGAGGCTGCAGATTAGCAGAAAAAAAAATTGGGCTGTACAAATTAGGATCTAGAATCCCAATTTGTAAATTTGATTTTGAGGCCATCAAATAATACAGAAAATGCACACAAACCTGGTGTATCAGAACTCTGTGTAAGTGTACGAAGGTTCACATAATGTCCTCTCAAAGCGGGATCTGCATCAGCCAACACGACTCTTGTCAACTTCTTAGCATGAGCCCGTTCCAAGGTGCGAGCCACGCTGGGTGTGTGTGGAAGCCAGTATCCATTGGATTGCCATTCCCAGACTACAACACAATGGACGGAGGACATGTTGTGGCATTACCTTAAAGAAAAAAATTTTTTTTTATTACTATTGCTTTTGTAGGTCTTCTATGGCCTACCCTCAGAGAAGTACAAATAAAACTCACTTTAACAATGAATATCAGGTTGAAATACAACGATGGGTAATTCAGATATTTCTATTCATATTGATATTAGTTTTCAAAGAACTGTTTACATATTGACATATTGAAAGGTGAACTCAGTGAAGGTGATGACTCAGTAGTAGAAATACTCACTTTATTAAATTAAAACATGGCCTCTCCTTGGTCAGAGCATTCCCAGACACATGATATAATCTTTTATGTTTAGTAGATAGTAATTAATCATCATATTTGTAACTGGTTGCTAGTATACTCAATATTTGCTACTGGTGTTCACAAAGCCAAAGCTAATAAAAGTACAGAAATTATATGCCAAATACTTTAAGGATGCGTCTTTATTCCAATAAACGACTTTTGAAGCAATTTTACAAAAACGATTTGAAATTTTAGCTAATAACAGAATTTTAGGAATATTAATACAGAATATTATTTTGATTACTGCTTCCGTAAAACGTAGAGGTGGGTAGCTATTCTAATAACTAGCCAAAAAACGGCTAATCACAAAATAGCCACGGCTAGGTTATCTGTCAACACGATAATTGGCTATTGGCTACTGGGTGGCTACTGGCTACAGGATGGCTACTGGCTACAGGATGGCTACTGGCTACTCGCTAGCTAGAAAGAATGAGGAGTTTTCTTACCTGCCTAACTGTTGATAATTCGAACCAATTTGAACCTTAAGTGCACGTATTGACAAGTATTTTGACCATAGAGGTATCATAAGAAATTCTCCTCATTACGAGAAGTTTATGTCAAACACAGCGGGTAGCCGCCTAGCCGCCACAGGTCACTAGCCGCCACTAGCTGGCCGGCTAGCCAAAGCCATTCTAGCCGCCACTAGCCGGTAGCTGGCCGGCTAGCCAAAGCCAATCTAACTGAGTAGCCGGTAGCGTGCGTGTAGCCAAATAGCCAAAATAGCTGACTAACTAGCTGGCTTTTACACCACATATAGCCGGCTAGCTAAGCTATTGAAATTTCGGCTAGTTACCCATCGCTAGTAAAACGTACACACGGCAACACATCAAGCTATACATTTCCAGTATAAGCTGATCTCGCATTGTATAGGATTTCCGTACAATGAGAGGTCAGTTTATATTGGAAATGTATAGCTTGATCTGTAGCCGTGTGTACAAAACATAAAACAGATAAAAAAAACTTAATTTAAGATGTAGTGTTGGGTGCCTCGCACATGTGCTAGCACAATTGTAGCTGCACACTTTTTCTGTAAGAGTCCCTCACTCAGTATATTGAAATGTGCTACCACAATTTCGATGCCTCGCGAGGTGGGACGTGAGGGCGCGCGAGCAACTCCTCGCAAGTCAAAGTGTATTATCTATGGTCTGACTGCACACATAGTTAAGCTCTTTGGAATTTCTTAGCGGTCATCAAAAAAGAGGAAGAAGGAAGAATACCATTATAGCACACTAAGAGAGAGTAATACAGAGTAATAGCACAACGCACGCCACCACATGACAAACACAATCGTGCGTACCACAGTTCGAGCGGCAGCCTCGCTCGGGCCTCGCCTCAATCGTGCTAGCACACTGTGTTGCCACAGCTTATAAGAAACAGCCTCGCACAAAACTCTTTTTTAAAAGGTGTGCTACCCAAGACTATTAAGATGAATGATTTTTTTTTTTTTTGGGATTTTATGGCCTGGTTACTAAGACCTTTAAGCCACGACTTTATTATTCCGGAACCACTTTTCAGATTTTGTATTTTCAGTTTTATAATTTTACCACCGTATTTTTAATGTATTTAAATATTGGTTTATAAGTTTTAATGTCTTTTAATAGTTCTTTAAGCGGCGGCGGGCGGGAAGAAAAATCACTATAATTATTTTGCCACACTTCACTTAGTTCACTCGCGAGTACCAATCTGTCAATAAGGAACTTTTGACAGCTGAATATAATGTGGTCCACTGTTCCTTCTTCAACTCCGCAAAATGTACAGACATTGCTTTGAATTATATTTAACTTTGCTAGGTGTGATGGTGCTTTATTATGTCCATAACGTAGTCGGTTTATGGTGGTAATAAAATCACGACTGGCTCTTTGCAGGCTATCATACCATGGCTTTACTGGTAAGTTTTCTTGAATGCTACCGTACCACCGTCCTTTCGTTTCTTGGTCTTTCTTCCACATTTGCTCCCATAACATACTTATAGCTAGCCTTACATTACTCAAATAATCAGTCATAGGTACATACATAGTATCGGAGACATCGAGTGCATTTACTCCTCCGTAAGCGGCTTTGTCGGCCATTTCATTTCCAGTGATTCCTCTATGAGAGGGCACCCACATAAATGAAATTAGTTTCCCTGTATGATAATATTTGTATAACAATTCTTTAATTATGTACAGAATGAAATTAGTTTTAAAGTGAATCTTTAAATAGCTCAATCCTCTTATAAAACTTAAAGAATCTGTTACAATTAGAAAATATTTACAATTATCTACATTTCCAATTTGCAGAAGAGCCTGATATACTGCATAGGCTTCTGCGGTGAATATTGTACAAACATTCTGCAAAAGAAAACTCTGAGAAGAATTTTTTTGAGGATCATACACAGCACAGCGCACATAATCCTTACCCTTACTACCATCTGTATATAAAGTGTAGTAATTATTTTCTGATAAAAATTGCAACATCTCTGAATTATTTGTAATTGAATCTATTACTGTAATTGGGTGCATTATGCTTTTGAACTGGGAAGAATAGCAGGGCCAAGGGCACTGTTTTTTGAGTTTATAGCTGTTGTTTTCAATTTCCAGAAAAATGTGATACAACATTGGGGAGTTACCAATAAGGAGGCTCTCACCAGTTGCTAAAGGACCTGACACATTGATTCTACAAGGTATAATCTTGTTAATAATTTGCATGTTATCAGAGTACAGTAGTTTAAGGCAATACCGTTCGGCAAGTAGGAGACGTCTCAAGATCAGTGGCATAATTTTAGTCTCTACTTCCATGGCCCTTATGGGAGTTGAGCACATTGCACCCGATATTATTCTCAGAGATTTATTCTGCAGGATATCTAATTTTTTGGCATGGTAGCTATTCATATATGCCAAAGAACTATAGTCAAAATGACTTCTCACAATAGCTTTATATAGAATAGACAATATTTTGGGGTCAGCACCCCATGACACTCCAGCCAGACATCTTATTATGTTAATAGCTCTTAAAGCATTTTTAGAAATATACCGAACATGTTCTTCGAAAGTCAGTTTTTGGTCTATGATGATTCCTAAGAATTTCTTTGAATGTACTCTGTTTATAGATTCTCCACAATACGAAATAACACTAGATGGATCATCATCACCAAAAATCATTAAACTGCTTTTTGTAGCATTGATCTTTAAACGTAATCTATCATTATAGTATAGACTCAACTGATTTAATGCTCTATTCATATTATCTATAGCAACTTGCAAGTTCTGACTGCTACTATACAAAACAATGTCATCTGCGAATTGCAAAATATTTACTTCACTAGTATTTACAAATTTACATATTTCACATGTGTACAAATTATATAGTAATGGTGAAAGAGTGGCGCCTTGCATTGTGCCTTTCGATGCACTTCTAGGACCATGTAAGATGTTATTATACTTAACATATAAGGTTCTATCATTTAAATAATTATAGATCCACTGACATAGTAGACCAGGTATACCCACATTAGACATAATGTTGACCAAGATACCTGGGTCGACATTATCAAAAGCTCCTTGGACATCTAAAAATACACAAACAGTGTGTGATTTTAAATTATTTGCACGTTTCAGGTCTGAGATGAGTGACATGAAGCTGTCAGCGCAACTACGCCCACGACGGAAACCATACTGCACATGTGGGATGATACCATTAGCCTCTACAAACCAGTCCAGACGGACTTTAATCATATTTTCGAATAGTTTACCGAGACATGAGGACAAAGATATAGGACGATACGAACTGGACTGTTCTGGAGATTTATCAGGCTTCAGTATTGGGATAACACACTGTGTTTTCCATGATTCAGGGATAATTTGTTTGAGCCATAAAGCATTAAGAATGTCAAGAAAGAGGTGCTGAACAGATGTATGGAGTTCTTTAATTACAATATATGGAAAGTTATCTAGACCTGGACTTGAGTTACGCCTAGATTGTAGACTTGATGTGAATTCATTCCATGTAAATGGTTCCAATAAAAATTTTGAATTGCTATTATTATTGTTACTGTTAAAATAGTTGATTAAGTTACTAGTCTCTTTTAAACCACTATTATCAGACAGTTTATCTAAAAAGGTAGGTATGAACTCATCTTTATGGGATCTAATGCTAGACTTAACACCCTTAAAAATCTTAATCATGTTCCATATTTTGCTTATAGGGGTAGTTCTATTAAAGGTATTGCACAAATCATTCCATCCAGTTGACTTCTGCTCAGAAATGGTTCTCTTTTTTAATGCATCAAGTCTCTTATAATTTATATAGTTATCTATTGTAGAATCATTTCTGTACAGTTTCAAAGCATTATAGGATGCTATTACACTTTGTTCGCAAACCTCATTCCACCAAGGTGCTGGAGGTCTGCTAGCAAAGTGGGCAGACTTAGTGAACTTTGGAACAACTATTTGCATAAGGGACTCAAGACGTATACAAAAATCGGTATAGGAAGAGAGTGGGTCTACTTGATTAATTGTAAAATCGCCAAACGCATTTTTTGAAAGTTCATTATATTGGCGCCAATCAGCTCTTTTGTACAAAAATTTATCAATGGGAGGGTTAATTTGGTATTTTTGTATGGATAGGGATATTTCGGTTATAGTTGGATAATGGTAACTTCCCATACAATCATCATGCACAGACCACTCGCATAACGGTGCTAAGCATGCGCTAGCAAAGGTGACGTCAATGGCTGAAGCGTTGGTTCTAGGACGGTTCACTGTAGTGAAACTGCCATCATTTAAGATGCACAAATCACACTCATCTATAACATCATATAAATCTTGTCCGCGGCCCTTAGTAGATAGGCAACCAAATGCAATATGGTGAGCATTAAAATCACCACTTATAAAAATAGGTTTAGGTAGGTCTCGAATTATATTGCGCAGTCTATGCAATCTTATGTGCCCACTGGAAGGAGGACAATATACGCAGAGTATAGTCACACTGCCACGCTCGGTAGATATTGACATAGCTATAGTTTGAATGTCCTCATAGAATGTTGTGTTTAAAATATTATATTTAGTCTCTGGTTTAATTAATATTGCTACACCATTGTGAGGATTCTTAGATGTTCTGGAATGGAGATTATAACCGGGGATTCTAAAATTGTGATGGTCTTTAAACCAAGTTTCATTAAGCAAGCATACATCAATATTTTGTTCTAGCATAAACTTAGTTAATAAGGGCTTTTTACTATTGGCACTTTGGATGTTAAACTGCGCAATACGTAATTGGGACGTTTTAGGGGGACTTAAATCCATTATGGGGATAAATTTTTAACTAATATTTCTTCAATGAATAATGAAGTAATTGGGGTGGGATCAGACTTATTACCAATCTCTACCAATGTTTTTACTAGGGCCGCTCGTACTTCTTTATTAGCTATAACCTGGGCAATGAAGTCCATAGGGTGATCTTGTGGGTTCAGCGCCTGTGCAGCAGGCTTGTTATTAACATTTTTTTTAACATTTTTCTTTTCAGTATTTACTGGAATATTTACATTATTTACAGGGGGATTTACAAGTTGACTCTTAGACAATGGCAATGCAGGGTATTCGATCGACTTTGTTTGTGCGATACTCGCGTATGTTATTTTACTTTTCTTTTCTTCTATTTTTCTTAATTTAATGGGACATTCTCTTGCTATTGCTAGGTGTGGGCCTTGGCAATTAGCGCAACATATCTCTTTAGGTTTATCACAATCTTTGTAAAAGTGTTCACCAGAGCAGATCGAACACTTCTGTTTGCCATTACATATTTTAGCCGAGTGATTAAATTTCATACATTTGTAACATTGTTGCAGCGGTGGGATATATTCAAATACCCTGTATGAGAATAGATCATATTGTACATTGTCAGGTAAGATATTGGATAAGAAAGTGATACTGACTGTTTGCAGAGGAACTCTGTCCCGTCCTACTTTTTTTGTGAATCGTCGTATACAGATAATTTCGTAAATGGAACTCAACTTAGTGTATAAGTCCTTATTTGAGATATTTGCTGGGACAAATCTTATGATGCCAGTTTTTTCTATTTGGGTAGCCGGTATGTAAGCCTTTACGTTGTACTTTTCTAAGAATGCAGTGTTATTTAGAAAGTTGTTTGCTGTATTATATTGTTTGAACATTACTGCTATTTTATTTGCATTCAATCGCTGTATTGCCATCACACCTTTAACATCCGTCGTGAAAATATGATTGAGATATATAGGACTTTTGTTGCCCAATCTCTCTTTGTGGTTGATATGCTCAACAAAAACTTTAAACTCTGTTTTATTTGAGTTTTCTGGATACTGTCTTTTATAATTAGGTTTAAAATAAGGCACATAAAGTACATCAGAACGCTCACCGCCACCGCTATCATCATTCACTTCATCAGTCCGAAGCCGCTTGGAGGAGTTGGGCGGGTTGTCCCCGCCCCCCTCATTCCCATCCATTTTATTTTTTTGGTATTAATTAAAAGTGAATTTATTCTTTTACACAATAAAAAAAAATTTGAAATTTTTCCGCGTGCGCTTTTTTCAATTTCCCGCCAAGGAATCTTAAGATGAATGAAAGCATGAATCAGTGTTGCCAGTGGCCGACAGCCAAAAGTAACATAAGACAGCTCAAAAAGTAACATAAAGTAACATTTTCTTAATTTATGTAGAAAACGACACAAATCCTAATTTTTAATATTATATGCGAAATAGCTGTCCCCCGCGGTTTCACTCGCATTCCCGGGACAAAAAGTAGCCTATGTCCTTCTCCATACCATAGGCTATCTACATGCCAAAGAATCATGGCGAGCTCCATACATTGATTTGTACAAAAAAATAAAACATTTTAGAAGGTTTTGAATCACTTCCAATGTTGAGATTACATTACCAGCAACATGTTAATATACATGAAATATTTTATAAACCCCGCAAAACATAACAACAACATAACGGTTTTGGTCGCGAATAGTCGCGATTCGCCGGCATGCCATAGAAATTCGCATTTTTATCCCGGGGTTCTAAAAATATTTTATATGGCTCAAGTTGTTCCTTCATTTTTTTGTACAAATCTCGCCATGATCCTTTCATGATGAACCGCTGAGTAGTTGAGGCGTGAAACCGTAACAAACAAACAAACATACAAACAGTATCCAGTATGAATGTGAGTTTATTTGTCACGCTTTCCGCCTTAACTATTCAACCGTTCATCATGAAATTTGGCATGCAAATAGCCTCTATGGCATGGAGACATAGTCTACTTTATATATACCACCAGGAAGGCGGGGGACAGCTAATGTAAAATAGCAATTACTTGACAAAAATTAATTTCACTTCTATTTTGTATTTCGTATTGTAATTCGACGATTAAACGAAACAAAGTTTGGGGACTGGAGTTCGGAGGTGAGAGTGAAACGCTTGGTTCAAGTATTCAGAATGGAATGAATTTATTTACAAAATGGCCCTATTTATATACAATATTTACATGCTAAAATAATAATAACGTAGCGAGACGAACGACCAATGAGCGCGCTGAATGTCTCGCTCTTTTGACATCTCGCTCGCACAGTAATTGAAAGGTCATGGCACGGTCATGCGCGCATGCGCGGCCCGCGCGCTGTGTATAAAAATAGCGGCGCTAGCGGGGCCGCATCCATTTTGCCGCAGTCGCCGAAGGGAACGGAAGTGTTGCTCGGAGCTTGCAGATGTGAAGATGGTGAT
Source organism: Polyploca ridens (assembly GCA_951394255.1). Taxonomy (NCBI): domain Eukaryota; kingdom Metazoa; phylum Arthropoda; class Insecta; order Lepidoptera; family Drepanidae; genus Polyploca; species Polyploca ridens. Next base: position 16,561,696 of record OX596243.1, read on the forward strand.
GTGTTGAAGTGAAGTGTTGGTGTCCAAGTCACGAAGATGAAGTGCAGTGTTCCGGTGTTGTCGTCAACTTCGTCAAACGCATACTTGTTTCTCCTGCGTGGCACATATTATTGCATGAATGTTTCTTTCGAAACACGCATGCTTATTGTTTCTGTTTGTGCATGACGTCAAACATGGTGAAAAGGTTATGGTGAAATATACTGGGGTGACTATCTTGAGTTTTATTTTCCTGTCTTGAATTAAATGTTCTTTCTTGCATATTGTTTCATTTATATATCCTGGTAATGTGGTACGTTTTGAAGTAAAGGTAAAGGTGAGTATCTTGATGTTGCTATGCGGTCTGTGGCGCTACAAAAGTTGAACCACAAATTAGATTATAGCGTGGTGGGTTACTTTGGATGTACCCATCGAGGAAAAATCCCTTTTGAGTAATACTGAGAGAGCCAATTCCACAACTAGTCAGTGATTTTGGACTGATATTGAACAGAAAGGACCAATCACTGCATCGTGTGTTTTTGACTTGGCCAATTAGTGCGCATGTGTCCTTGACTTAGCCAATCAGAGCGCATTGTCGGTGGTGGAAAATTGGCGGAATAGATTTCAAGTAAAAAGAAGCGCAATGTTATTCTATTTGGTTAAATTGTTCGATGGATATAGGGTCATTGCGCTGGTTTTCGTCCAATTATCGGAGTTGCCAGTTTTGTGATGCGAAATGAATATCTTGAAGTACCCTTACTTAAATGTATTATATTTTTTGTGTGTGCTTAATTAGTCTTCTTTAGGTTAATGTTAAGAGAAAATAAATCATTTTCACATCTCTTTTTATAAAAAAATATTTTATCAAAAGTAGGGTTTTTGCTAGTTTTCGTCCAAAAAAATTGGTTTTCGTCCTAGTGTGAGCTAGATTTCGACCACTATGTAGAAAAAGGAGTGCAGGTGAATTATCAAGTTAAAAAGCAATTATAATATACTTTTATTTAATCAACAACGTAATATATCTATTATTTAATAGCCTTATTGTCATTTTTCTCTTTTTATTTCTTTTATTAGCTATAATTAAACGCAAAAGGAGTGCAGGTGAATTATCAAGTTAAAAAGCAATTATAATATACTTTTATTTAATCAACAACGTAATATATCTATTATTTAATAGCCTTATTGTCATTTTTCTCTTTTTATTTCTTTTATTAGCTATAATTAAACAAATTAAGAAAATAAATAAAACATGCGTATTACAATGACAACCTACGGTATCTACGGTGGCCAACTAAAACAATCAACGCCCAAAATAAAGCCATCATTGGTAATTTTTTTACATATACAACCACAAAAAAATCACATAGTAATACTGCGTCCACCGACTTGTCGCGTCCGGTATACGGACGCAAGATTTCCCACGGATTATTTTTCTAATATTTTGTTTTTGATTACTAATGACCTATACATTCATCCTTCTGGAGGGTAGGCACTGGAACTTTATAACGGAGCAACGTACCCTAGCCGTGTTTGGGGTTGTTGGAATTGTCGTGAGATGAAATTTGACCATATATAGTTTTCAGGGTTTGATAATGGAGTAGGAGGGTAAGCACAGCAACTCAATAGTGGAGCAATGTATCGTAGCCGTGTTTGAAGTCATTGAAATCGTCGTTAGATGAACATTAATCATGCATGGTTTTCAGGGTCTGATGATGGAGTAGGAGTATTTGGGGTCGTTGGAATTGTCGTATGGTGATTTTTGACCATATATGGTTTTAAGGGTCTGATGATGGAGTAGGAGGGTAGGAACTGGGACTCTATAGCGTAGCAACGTATTCTAGCCATGTTTGGGGATGTTGGACTTGTCTTGAGATGAACTTAGACCATATATGATTTTCAGGTACTGGTGACAGAGTAGGAGGGTAGGCACTGGAGCCCAATCTTATCTTATCTTATGGAGGGGCCGAGAAATAGCTCGGACACTTCGACCCATTGGGATCTATTGTGGTTCCCTAGATTCCTTACTCCTCCCCAGTCTCTCAGTCTCAGTTATTACAACGAGGCTAGGAGATATGAGCCTATAGTTTCCATTCGCTTACCAGCCAGTGATTCGCATGTGCACAGAAGGTGCTCCATGCGTTCCGTATGTTCCCCACACAACCTGCACATGGGTGTCGCGGTTAGACCCATCTTCATGAGCATGTCGTTGGTTCCAAAGTGCCCATTAAAGGCCCCAAGCAGGTAACGGATTTGCCCTCTGCTCATATTCCAAATGCATTCCCGGGCTTTGTAATTAGAGCCTAGGAATTTCTTAGAGTGTTGTAGACCGGTATTAGACAGCCAATGAGTTCGTTGTCTTTGATCTGCAAACTGCCTAAATGTGGCCTTTACGAGACACGTCGATATGCCTAAACATGGTTCTGGACCCACAAAGTCATTTGCTGAGCCCTCTCTTGCCAGTTCATCTGCCACTTCGTTACCATGGATTCCTTTGTACCCAGGGACCCACATCAGTCTTACCCTGTTATGCTTCCCAAGCCTGTTTAGGGTTTGGACAGCATCCAGAATAAGTCTGGAGTCCACTTTGTAGGATGCCATGGCTTTGATTGCAGCCTGACTGTCACTGAGAATATAGATGGATTTACCTTTGGTTCCTCTATCTATATTCTCCTGAGCACAGGTTATTACGGCGTATGTTTCTGCTTGGAATACAGTTGCCATCTTCCCTAAGCTTTTGCTACATTTGTAACCTTCGTATATTCCCGGTCCTGTACCTGATTCCATTTTGGATCCATCAGTGTACCAAACCAGACTTTCTGGTTCTGGTGGATCGAGTCCCTTCGTCCAGTCCTCTATTGTAGGGATTTGGACCTTGAAAGACCATTCAAACACAAATGTAGTTTGCATTTAATCGGATATGTTGGAGCCCAATAGTGGAGCAACGCATCCTAGCCGTGTTTAGGTTGTTGGAATTGTCGTGAGATGAACTTTGACCATATATAGTTTTCAGGGTCTGACGATGGACCCGTAAGGTTGACACTGGAAATCCAAAATGGAACAACGTATCCAAGCCGCGGCTACATTCTATGAAACACAGTTAGCACTTAGTTAGCGTAGATTTAGAAATCCCATAATCTCTACAGACTTGTCTAACTGATGCCTTATTTTACCAAATTGCAATTAGAGCCTTTATTAAGGAATCTTCCGTGTACGCGGCGGTTTTCTTTCTAGTTTTAAAGTAAGTTTTTAAAATGACAAGGCTACTTTTTATCCTGGGAATGCTGGGGAACAGCTAGTATACAAATAATATGTCTATGGACGAAAAGTAATGCAAAAGAATATCTTTTTTTTAATTTTCGTCCACCCATGTGTTCGTTCATGGACGAAAACTAACACTACATTAAACGCTTTTTTTAGTTTTCGTCCACGTCCTATAAATATTTTTTATTCCCGCAACACTGACAAAGGAGTGGACGGAAACTAAAATGTCTAAACTCATTGCAATAAAGATCATTATTGGAAGATAATTCATTATTTTATAGGTCCGTTGAAGTAAAATGACCATTACAAATATTCACATAGCTATTTGGGTTTCCGTCCACGTGGACGAAAACCAAATATTTTGCTAAATTGGTATGCTAGTATTAGTCCACTAAATTTTACTAAGATTTCCATAAAAAAACTATAATAAACACTTAAATTTGTGTTAAATATGGTGTTAAATAGACATACTTGCCAAAAACATTACGTAAACTAGCTAAAACAGTTATTAAACTTACCATGAACTTTTCCTACCGGTATAATTTTTTTTAGGCGCGTTGACTTCTGCAAGGCAGGGATGCTAAGCGGTCACTGACGTTAATATTTTTGAAGTCACTACTCGTCAAATCACATTTTCATGTTGATAGAACTATTGCCTAGACATTATGGATCGCAAAAAGTCCAAACTTGCGCGGGAAGGTACGTTTGTATTCAAATTTTACGCATGTGTTTGTAGTACCTCAGTCATATGGACGAAAAGTGGTACTGGACGGCAAACCAGCGCAATGACCCTACTAAACTTTTTCTTCGAAGTATTGACGAAGCACTTTCCTACACCAAACAGGAAGTCTCGTCTTCGAACTGCCCACGTGCACTCAGTACCTAAAAAGGCCGACAGATCAGACCCGACGAATTACAGGCCTATCGATATCACCTCCCGTCTCTCCAAAGTCATGGAGCGTGTGATCAACACGCAGCTTTTGAGATACCTGGAGGATCACGAGTTGTTGAGCGACCGACAATATGGCTTCCGCCATAGTCGCTCAGCTGGTGACCTCCTTGTGTATCTCACGCATCGTTAGTCACTCGCCATCGATAGACAAGGTGAGGCATTGGCAGTCTGGCACAGGGGTCTTCTCACGAAGTTACCAGCATACGGGCTTCCCGAGGGATTATGCAAATGGGTCGCCAGCTTTCTGTCCAGCAGATGCATAAGAGCCGTCGTCGACGGTAGTTGCTCCGATAGCATGGACATAAATGCCGGCGTCCCGCAAGGTTCTGGGCTGTCCCCAACACTGTTCCTTCTGCATATCAATGATATGCTGTCTATTGACGGCATTCATTGCTATGCGGATGACAGTACAGGAGTCGCTCATTACACGAGCCGTGCAAATATCCCTCGTTCCGAGGTGGAGGAAAGCCGCGAATGGCTGGTGTCTGTAATCGAGAGTACACTAACTTGTGTCTCCGATTGGGGTCGACTAAACCTAGTCCATTTCAACCCCACCAAGACTCAAGCCTGCGCGTTCACCGCTAAGAAAACCCCATGGTCTGTGGCTCCAAAATTCCAGAACACTTCCTTGAACATCTGTCAAAGCATCGGGATCCTTGGCATCGACATCTCTAGCGACGTTATGTTCCGAAGTCATTTGGAGGTTAAGTTGGCATCCAAAAAGCTTGGAGTGCTCAACAGAGCGAGGCAGTACTTCACATCGGGGCAAAGGCTGCAACTTTATAAGTCGCAGGTCCGTCCTCATATGGAGTACTGCTGTCATCTATGGGCGGGAGCTCCTGGGTACCAGCTTGGGCCTTTAGACTCGGTTCAGCGACGTGCCATCAGAATTGTTGACGATCCCGAGCTCACAAGCGGTTTAGAGCCACTCAGTCTGAGGAGAGACTTTGCCTCGTTATGTGTGTTCTACCGCTTGTACAACGGAGAGTGTTCTAAGGAATTATTCGACATGATGCCCACGGCTACCTTTCACCATCGCAACTGTCGCCATCGACAGGGAGTCCATCCACACACATTGAAACCAGAATTGTTTCTAACTGTGCGGGCTAAAAGGAGTTTTCTTCCGCGGACGCTCGGATTGTGGAATGAGCTCCCTGCCGTGGTTTTCCCAATGGAGTACAGCATGGGGTTCTTCAAAAAGGGTGTGAATCGGTTTCTTCAGGGTCGCAACGCGCGAGTGATACCCCTGGTCTTGCAAGCGTCCATACATATTCTCCTCACACACACACTCACCCCTCCCCACACACACACACACTCACCCCCCCCGCACACACACACATCTACATTCACAGTTATTTATTTTTATTTTTATTTGAAGTTTCTTATATTGTTTAAATTTAATTCTCCATATTTTAACTTGTATTATTTGCTGTTACTAATATTGTATGAAAATTTTATGTTACGTTAACCGTGGGGTGGAGACCTGGTGTCTTGAAATACAGGCTCTGCCTAGCTTAGGCACCAGTCTCCCGCAATTTAAGTATTTATCATTATTACTATTTCTTTTATTGTTTTTACTGTAAACTTATTGTGGGAGAAATAAATATCATTATTATTATTATATAGGCTACGGTAACCGCCTGATGGTAAATCAGGCGGGCTGTATGCTTGTTTGCCACCTAAGTGGTATAAAAAATAATAATAATCTGGGAACCCTGGTATGAATGAACTATGAAAATAATTTGATTAATTGAATGAGAATGAATGATTAAGCCACAGAAAAGGAATAGTTATGTTATGTATGAACCAAAAAGCACCGATATATTATCTTCTGTCACTATTTCGATGCCAAAAAGCCTTCAAAAAGCTATATTGCTCTATTACTTATTGCTGCCACCAAGAATCTTATCTTCTCTTATGTATAAAATTCTACTGTACGTGTGTATGTCACTGAATTCCTCCTAAACGGCTGGACCGATTTGAATGAATTTTTTTGTATGCGTTTGGGTGGCGCCCTGGATGGTTTAGATTGTACAAGATTACAAGAGTACAAGCTTACATACCAAAATTCAGCTTTCTAGGACTTCAGGAAGTACCCTATAAGTTTTGATGATCATCAGTGAGTCAGTGACGAAATCGGGGTTTTTAGATATCAATAAAATCTAATGTATAAGAGCTATGTTATTGAAACTTAATATGTTTAATAAGTTCACTATTGACATCATATCCTGAGAATTTTGTTTATCTGGTATAATCCAAACCCAAGTTATGAGGGTTCAAAAAAACGACGAAGCGCTTCGAGAAAAGTTAGGTAGTGTCCTTGCGCTTCGCTTGGCTGTCTTCGCGGGGGGCACTCCCGTGCCCCTAGATCAAGAATCTTCAGAAATATTACAAAAAAACCTACCTACTTAGGTTTTTGGTTTGTCCCCGACTGCAATACCTTATATAGCATTCAAGTTATATTCAAAATTCTATAGATTAAATAGCTTATTTTTCTCTTTTCAGTTAATTTTTGTTTTACGCAGTGGGGTTTTTTGTTTCTATAATTTTCGTGTATTTTGAGTTTTAGACCGGCCGCATACTATAAGAAAATTTCTGTCAGAAATTTTCGGACGCCCGCCGGAAGGCACTTTCCTCATACATTTTGTTCTAGACCCCGCATACTATCCGAAAATTCTGACGTGTCTGACGTCCAAAAATGTATGAGCAAGCGAGCGTCCGAATATTTCTGACAGAAAATTTCTTATAGTATGCGGCCGGTCTTATTGCATATTCTCGGTGGCAAAGAGTATATAATCACTACGTTCTACTCGGTAGTATTTTATCCAATAAAGATCAATCTATGTGCACCAATGAAGTGAAATGAAATGAATATGTGTATCGTGACTTTACAAGTTGTCTCAAAAGTCCGTGACAAGTTTTAGTACAATTACTACCATTTTACTAAAACATGACTTGACAGTGACTGATCATGCGGACTATGTGAAAGTGAATGTGCGGACTATATTTAAAGTGATATAATTAATAAAATGTATGCGACTGAAGGACTTAGTATCCATGGTCAAGAAAAAATTAACAAAAAAAAAATATGCAAACAAAATTTAATTTGGCAACACTGGTGTTCCGGCGGCGTGGGGCGTGCAGTAATTAATGTGGATACAAATCAAATAATAACTAATAGTTTGTAATTTGGGTGCTCACACGATTTTACATAACAAACCCCAGTTATTATTATCATCACAGTGGTATATTTTCTACCAGAATGTCCTACAATAACAAATGTAAGTTCCTACCTACTATAAATAAATGTTCAATGAGATAGCTCTCACTCAGACCCATGAGCTTCAAAGAATTTTTTACGCGTAATTTTATCACATAATGTTTAAAATGTAATTCCAAACGTCACCAGGAATTTGGTTCGGAGAATAGCATTATGGGGTAGGTTTAGTTGATATGGTATGACAAATCCAAAATATTGTATTGATTTTCGTCACGGTCGCCGCGTCCGGCCCGTCGTGATTTCACTCTTGGTTATTAGTAGGTACTTGCACTTACTACAATCCTTTTTATCCTAGTCTTTTAGTTTAATTAGTGCAAAGTCTATCGTTATTAAAGTCACGACATATTTAGGTTGTTCTTCGACCATATATTTTTATAACCTTAAAATAATAACCTAATCTCATCTGATTAGTAGTAACCGCCTAAACCAAGCCTGCTGTTATTAATGAGATTAATTTTCATCAGATAACACTAGACATTCGGGCCGCTTCAATACTCCTGGCCAGTTTGTTCCAGCTTCAGAGGTAAATATTGAATTTGCTCTCTCAAAAGTTGAATCTGTGTACCATATTACAAGTCTTGCTTACTTTGGGATGGCTATCCCAGGATTTATTTATATATCTTGAAATATTAGTGAAAATTTTATTTAATTAGATTTTTTTTTAATAATATGAATAAATAAAGATAAAATTTATTTAGAGTTAATTAGAATTTGAAATTAACATGCCTGTTTTGATACTGGAAATAGATGTACATCGAAATCATATGCAATGTTTAAAATATGAATATGACTTGATTTTTCTTGTATAATTAGCTTCTACTATGCAACAGTGTTAAACAATGACATTTGTTACAACAGCATCATGTGGAGCCCTGCGAGCCCTGGTACTGGCTGAATAGTCAGCAGCTTCTCTCTGACTGTACTCGGATCATTATCAGCCTTCCAACATCATAAGAGATAAAACATCACATTTACTTGATGTTTCAATTCTATTATGATGATGGTATTCCACCAAAGGCATTTTAATAATCTTCACTAATAAGCTTAGTCTGTGGTGAGGGCTAAAGATGAAGATATGGGTCTCTCAGAGAGTAACTGTGTGTATTGAGAATGTCTTATGGTCATGAGGCTTAGCTTCGTGGTCATACCAGGTTCTCTAGACTTAAGTAGACATTAAGCTGCTCCGGATTTCTAACATGTGATAGCCTTCTGAAATTGTAACTGAGATTGGTTGTTGGAACAAACTCCCACGAAGCAAACATTTGATTAATAAAGTTGAACAAATAGTAGGGCATAATATCATACTTCACCGAAAAAACTGGTGCAATTTCACTGGGTGACTAACATGAGAGGAATATGGTTGTCGATGGGTGATGTGAGCCCACCCTCACTGAATGATTGTTGTGTAGCATACACATAGTTAATCAAGTCTTCAGCTTTGTTTTTCATGATCTACACTATTCTTTCACATTCCCAATCTGACCAAACTTCCTCAAAACTATTTGTTTCTGTTTTCTTCATTGATAATTCCATTCTATTTGTGAGTGAATATGATGAATGTATGAGAGTGAGTGGTGTGGCACATCGCCCACACGGCTGAATGACGGCAGCTGGTGCCGGGTGCGCCGCGACACAGCTCCCGCGCCACGCCGACTCGCGCCTAAACCGAACCAACTGTTGTGAGTACACCCATGCTTTTACGCTCTATTATGCTCTATAACACAACCTGTCGACGAGATGGGGCGGCATTCTTACTTGATTGCCTAGTTATTGATAGAGATGGAGCATAGTGAGTGACAGAAGTAGCACTACAGATTTATCCCAGTACTCTGCACATTTACTCAAGTTATCTGTCTTTATTAATGAGGACATCTATAATATTTGATGAGTGTGAGGATTGATAGTGCCTGAATATTGTGTAGAAAAAGAATATTCAACCTTATCACCACAGTAAACTCCTAATATTTCTAACTAAAATTATTTTATTTTAGTTGGTGTTTTAGTGTAAGTTATTAGTTGTTTATTCTATTAAGTTTTTGTCAAACAGACAATGTTGAAGAGCGTTATGAGATAGTTCCAGAGTTTTCTTCACGCATAATTTTAAACTAATTATTACCCTCACAGATGCGTCGCAGTATATTTATGCAAACATATCATTTGCACATCATTTTTTTTGCATTTCTGTGAAAATCTGTGATTCTATTAATAGTAGAAATATACTTATAAGACTTACAAAAAGAGTACATTTTTAGGATTGAGTAAACTCTTCTTTTATTACAACATAAACAAATACCATATCAATAACGACAATACCCCAAGCATTGTACATGTAACGCTCCCTCTTAATCTTAAGTTTGTTTTAATCAACAACAACTCGTCATTGTCTTTGTTGCTGACAATTCAGGAGATTCGGCCAAGTGTCCGATTGGTTTGTGACATAATTGTATGTAAATGTGACCAACAGGAACAACAGTACATGAACCCGCCGCCGCCGCCGCAGCCGCAGCGCACGCCGCAGCAGAGGCTTCAGAACTTGCAGACTGTACAGGTATGTTTAAAATTTGATTAGCCCTGGGGCCGTTGTTGATCATAATGATACAACTTAGAATTCCATAGAGAAAGAATACCAGAAGCCGCAGGAAAAATTGCTTCATAACTAGCTTTGCCATCCATCCGCGTTTTCCTGGAATTATCACCCGAAAAAGATCGATTTTTAAACCGGCCGCCCGGCGGTGATCGGTGACTTGAAAGAACCACCGTTCTATCTAATCTCCAAAATCCGAGGTTTTCACGCTTTTTGTCTTGGTTGCCAGATTCTAGAGATGGCAACTCTAGCCATAACGAACACGCACATTTAAAGGTTTTCACCAGATTCAACCAGGTTTGCCTCGGGATGATTATTTTGGTTGTCTATAAGTACCATTTCTTAAGTAGACATTAGGCTGCAACCAAGGATGTTAAAAAAACAACAGGTTGCACTCCGGGAGTTCCAGCATAAGTGAAAACTTGAATATCAACGTTGTGCATTTTTGAAACTGGTCATTTTTCACATAGTGGTTTTATACAAGGGAAAGCTAGTTCAAGATACATGTACATATAATACGAATAAGATTTTTTTATTAACTTAAAATGGGAACAAAAATGGTACCTACCTTCCGGCTAGCTAGAGAATATTATAAGAATTTGAACATAATCCCAGTATAAATACGGTCTAATTTGCAACTACTCTCCCTCCGTCGATCAGGGCCACGTGACATCTGACGCGAGATTAACATTTTTTACCCATCCCAAAAAGTGTACAACGCCGCTAAAGAAGTTTTCATTTCAAAAATTGGATGTATTGTCGCTCAAGTCGGCCACCACGCTGTACGTACAAGCCGGCACGCACACATTCACACATGAATGGAGCGCGGGTAAACGGCTGTGTTGACGACAGGCGACAGTCATGTTTCCCGCGGAATAGCCAACTAATGTGTGCGTGAGAGGTGGTCGCCTCTCATAGACACAGTTTTTTGTTAGTGAGTATATGTCCGACGTAGTTTGTGGCTGCAACTAGTCAAGCATGTGATTTTATGCTATTAATCACATATCAACAAAGGTACAAACCGCAAGCTCGCAAAAAAATCAATATGCCATACAATCAAAGAAATCTTGCATTTCAATAATTGGTTTTTTTCACAGTCAACTGATATGGAAATGAAAGAGGAAGCAGAAATGGATGTGTCAGCAGCGAGCGATGAATCAAGCGGTCGCCCGCACTGGATGAAGTCTAAGTTACCTGGAGGTTAGTTAGAATAGGCTTGTAAAAAAGCGAGGAATTCTCGAGAATTCGCGTGGTTTCCCCGGAAGATGCATGATCTCTTTTTTGGCTCGTATTTAGTTTGTTTGTATATTATTCAATTGACATAAAGTTCATTATGCTATGTACAATTTCGTTGCAAAAAGTAGCTTCCCTTCTGTTCCGCGGCAATGTAATTTGAGCCTTACTGTAGGTCACACAGATGCGAACTACTTTTATTACCAAGTGTGTGAGCATAAAACCTCTTCATAATTTTTCTTTGACTTCGAGTCGAGTTTTTCCAATTGCCTGTGAAAACCTCATTCACCACACATCATATCCACATTAAAACAGCCTACCTTTCTTTCTTACCTGTTTATGGCTTTGAACATAGTGTTTTACTTGTTATCTCAATCAGTTCCAAGATAGAAGTAGTTCATATCAGTACTTCAGTGAATACATTACCATGTATGAAATATTGTGTTCAGTGAAGAAGATCAGCAACAAGGAGCGTCGCCGGCGTCAGAACGAGAACCTGCGGCGACTGCTCACACCCAAGAATGCTTTGATGGTACTCAATGAAATGATGCCCAATGAACAAGTCGCCAATGTCAGTAATACATTCATTATATACCAATTCTTATTGATCTGCTTGTCTGTTTTTAATTGGCTTGGTAACGTTACAAACTGACATACAGAGTTATTAGTACAACACTAAGAACCTCTCAGGACTATATTACTAACATCATAAAAACAACTATCTATCTTTTGGTTCTATGATTTTTCAGATATTTTTTAATCAGACTTTCTTACAAATAAAAAATATTTGCCAAAGACTGAGTGACAGTGCACGGGAGGCGTAAGTACAAGAAAATACAGAATAGACATTTGCTAGAAGATAGAGGAGAGAAGAATAGAGCAACGAAAGCATGAACGTTTGTTTTTGGTAAATGTTGTTTTGTAAAAAGTCATAGAACAAAAGTTGTTTTTATGATGTTCGTAATAGTCCTGCAAGGTAAGTGTTTTACCAATAATCCTGTATAGAACAAAACGTTCGTAACTCTCAAAAAAAGATATGAGATTCTCATAAGATTTTTAGTTACATTAACCTGATATCTATTATTATAATGATATATGATACTCAATAAAGTCGTACGTAATAGCTTAACAGATGCAAGCATAGAGTTCGAATATTATAGAGCGACTGTACGAGAGTACGGTCCGTGCCACGGGTACGGTCTAAATGCCTTGAATCGAAGTGCGCGTACATAGTTTGAATGACTAAAATACTTTATATCTATTATATAATATATATTATAATATATATTATCGATACTTTTACCAACAACAAATGACAAGGAATCCATATCGACATTTTGGCTGATTGTAAATCAACTAGTTAACGATATATCTGTGAATGCATCTATATGGAAACTGCTCGCAATTCGCGCAAGGTAACGTTGTTAACTATCACTCTATAATATTTTAACTCTATGAATGCAAGCTTGTATCTAAAAGATGGCGAGAAACAGATGTACTATAATATTGTTTATATTGGGACAGCAATTTAAAGTGGAGGCGGCAGCTAACAACCAATACTTCAAGACTCAGAACATGCACAACTTCTGTGCAGACCTCACCGTCGAGGGCCACAATTACAAGGGCTATGGTGAGCTTCTCATCTTACTAATCTCACACCATATTTATAGACTGTAGTTTGACAAGCATTACAGAAACTAATTTTATAACAGAAGTGACAAGAGTAATGTTGTATTGTATTGTTAGGTGAGAACAAGTTGATGGCTCGCAACGCGGCCGCCGAGCAAGCCATCCGCGACCTCATCATCAAGCGCATGAACAAAGTGCCCTCCACTGAGGCCAAGGAAGGTAAGCTCCTACTGGATTCATAAACATATACTTAATTTTGTTCTGCAGACTTATTGCTCATGGAGCAATTTTAGATACTAAACTGATTGGAGTAAAAAGGGGATCTGTACTCAACCATAATGGGTATAGTATGACATATGTTCTACTACTGTTGGGTCCTTGAGTTGTCGGTACAAATCCACATAATATAACCTACCCAACCGTGTTAGTATTGAAGAAGTACGAGGAACAGTATGTTATCTTTATACAAACGAACGAAAATCGCCTTACGCACCTCGCATTCTCGGTAAACATCGGTACAGTAGTACCCAACTGATATGGCTTACCGATGTACCTGCGCAGAAGATACATTTTAAAGCGCGGGAAACCGCTATTGTTCGGCAGCTGCCGCCATTTTAGCGGAGGGGCGTGACTTGCGAGTGAGACGGAATTAACAGGTGCAGTGTATTATGAACCTTATAGTAGTGATCTAAGGATGATTGTAAGTTTTAAGCATTCTTCCGTTAATCTTCGGGCCATACTTTCTTTTCTGTGCGAACGAAGATTCGCGACGCGCCTTATCAGTTGAGTACTACTGTACACGCTACGTATACACGGTGATGCTTTCGTGCCGGTCCTTTAATTTTGCTCATCGAGCGGGCGAAGGTAATTATCTCAAGGACACGGCCTAAAAATACTGTTCCATTTACTTCTACTGTGGTGTAAAGAAACTTGGGGTCATAAAGTCAACTCAAGCTAAATTCTTCCATTCATGAACATCATTATCTCATTGCCAACAAAATATTGGACTGTTCATAGTTCCAATCGCGTTCAGGAAACATGAATAAGCAGTTGACTAAGGAATACAGTATTCCTTCACACGATTAAGGAGGCACTAAAGCTAGGTGTGTTGTCAGGTCTTGCGAGTGGTGCCGGTGGCGACGCTGCGGAGGGAGTCGGGGCCGGTGAGCTGAGCATGGAGGAGGGCGCGGTGCCCATGATACAGCTGGCTTCGTTCGCGCTGCACAAGCTCTTCACCGAGTGGGAGTACGACGGACACAAGGTGCCGCAGCTCAAGGCTACCTCCACTTCGGTAAGATTCATTTAAATATGTACATACTCACTCTTTGATTACTGTTTCTTCAAATGGCTAGAAATACATTCGCATGTCTTTTATTATATCCATCCATACTAATATTATAAATTCGAAAGTAACTCTGTCTGTATGTTACTCTTTTACACCTAAGATGCTGAACCGATCATGATGAAATTTGGCACGTATATGCGAAATATTTGATGGAGCCAATGATAGATCAAAAAGTAGTATATGTTTAGGTAATCTTAAATTTTATTAATATTTTTTTACATTTCATTAAAATTATTGGACTATTATAACTATCGTAATCAAATTAACCATTTCGATTATTTAAATAATTGAATTTATTTTCTGAACATTTGTCTTTCTGAAGAATGTATTTTAGCCAGTAATATAGCAGAGCCTCAAAAGCTCCTGCGGAGCTCTGTAGCTACGCAGAGCACATTTTGAGTAGGGCTGGCCTATGGTATGGAGTACATAGGCTACTTTTTATCTCGGGAATGCGGGTGAAACCGCGGGGGACAGCTAGTTTAGTTATAATTTATGCATATGGGAGAGTTTGTTTCATACAACAAAACACGGTTTGGATTTAATATGGATAAAATATTCTTGTACTACTTCTCGCGCGAGTTTGGTCTTCACTGGTAAGCGATTGAAAGGCTTTAGTTATACGCTATGGAGCTAACAGGCGTTGTACGGGTTCCAGGTGAGTGAGGGCGCGGAGCCTCCGGCGGCCGCGGCGGCGCCCGCTCCGTCGCGCCCCCCGCCGGCGCGCAAGGTCAAGGAGCTGCCGGTGAACGCGGCCGCCATGCACCCC
>OX596243.1:16576921-16642454 GCA_951394255.1 Polyploca ridens
TTCAGGGCTCTTTCTTGATTTAGTGAACTGGCTTTGACATTGACCAACAAACAAATATCCAGTGCCTGTTGAATTTATATGGTTCTATATCTATAGTATTTAGCCGAAATATGTAAATGAGTTCGCAGTGATAAGTCAAAGTCAAAGCCATTTATTCAATTTAGGCCCCAGAAGGGCACTTATGAAGGTCACATTGACTGAAGTTACCACCGGTTCGGAATTCGGCCTTCAACTGAGAAGAATCCGCCAAGAAACTCAGCAAGCTTACATTTTTTAAATATTTTTTGGACAAATCTGACTATGATTAGCTTTTTTTTTCCATAATATGCACACGCGCTCAAAGATAATGCTACGAGACATGTTTAGATGTGATGCAGGGAAATTAAAAGACATCAAAATGCGTTTTGCATCGAATAGTACCAACATTCTTGCGATGAGGATGAAAGGTTCTCGAGTGGCATCCACGTACTGGAAAGATGATGACCAGGCGAACCGACGCAGAGTCACTGGGAGCCCCTGGATTCAAGCGGCCCAGATAGTTCCTTGTGGAAATCAATGGGGGAGGAGAGGCCTATGTTCAGAAGTGAACATCCATAAAAGCTGAATATGATGATGATGATTTTTCCATGGTCTTATTTAATGTTCATGATTTTGCCATTACTGTTTTTCAAAATAGGACTCGTAGCAACCTTTAAATGTTATTTGGAGTCATTTCCATATTACATATGTACAGTTGCGTGATTTGCCCAACGTGGTAGGTACATTGTGTTATGTTATAATATGTCAACGACTGCATTCGTTTATGTTCTCGATCACGCTAGGGGTAGGCACCGTTTATCGGCGTTTCTAAACCATTCCTTTCGAGATTACTATACTAACTAGTTCGTTTCACTTGTTATTCTATTTCGCGTTTTGTAGGCGACCTCAATAAAAGACGAAATGTAGGTAAACATGAAAGTTACATAGGTAATTTAATTAGGTACGTAAACTAAAGGTAAACAATGTTTTCGAGCGCAGTATTATTGAACAGTGTGAATATCTTGAGGAAATGTCTGATATCCGGGAAGTCAAAGTAACATCTGCTAACATGTAAAGTTCTCTTATTTGCACTGGGCCCGAGAGGTGCACAATAGCTCTTTATATTCTTTGGGAATATTCTTGCCCCAACATGACGTAGGAATCTATACTCCCTCTCGAGTGATGTGCAATGGTCTCCATAAATTAGCATTTCAATCGGGTAGCCTATACAAGTACCTACTACTTACCTCTGTATCGTAAATCCAGAGTGGTGTTTCATTGGACAAGGCGCCAGCTTCTCCTCCGAAAACATAGAGCTTCTCCTCGTGTGCGATGGCGCTGTGCTCCTGCAGGGAGGGCGGCGGGTCGCCGCGGCACTCCAGCCGCTCCCACCGCCCTGTCGCTGGAAATTAACCAAATAGGTAGTGTAATGCATCATTATTTTTTCTGTACATGACGATTTAAACATTCTGTGAAAGTGTTTGCCGGCTGCTTGAATAGAAAGTTCTATGTAGATAAGCATAACTATACCGGGTGGATATTTCGAGATGGCATATTTTTGAAACGTATGTTGAGTCATGCTGAACAACTTTTTCTACGGGAGCAACACAGAATTCCCAAAAATCGCTTAGTAGACTCACCAAATCACTTCAGATAACAAATAGGTAGGTACTTAGGTAGCAAATGTATAAATTGAAAATTTCGAACCACAAAAATAAATATTGTGAAGCTAATTAGAGCTCGTGATAAGTCGACGACACTTGAAAAAGTCGTCGACCCAATTACGAGTATTGAATAAAAGCGTGAGATGAACGCAGCTGCTCGCTGCTCAAAGGAATAGCTGACACATTTGTGCGAAGTGCACTCGGTCATAAGCCACCCGCGCGCGCCGAGACAACTGTTGACGGTGGTACGACGCTCGGCTGACACTTTAGTTAGGTAATGAATTTATCAATACTTGATAGGTCTTTGGAAATAATTTTTATTTAGGCTTCTAATAAGGAGGATATATCAAAGGTCCTCAATAAAACGTCTCCATATTTTGTTTGTCATGTGAATCAGAAGCTTTAACTACATAGTAGGTACACTTAATAGTACCCTTAATAGGTAGGTAGTTAATATTAATAATTTAAAGATGTATATTGGTGCTGCCAATACAGAAATGAATCTTTAGACTCTATTACTTGTGCACAAAATGCTGTCCACCCAAAAGCTTGGGTACGATTCTTTAACTGATAATATAGATACGTACCCAGGCTAAACCTCCAGAAGTCCCTGAGTGGCACGGCGCCTCCCGAGCCCCTGCCGCCCA
This sequence comes from Polyploca ridens, assembly GCA_951394255.1. Lineage (NCBI taxonomy): Eukaryota > Metazoa > Arthropoda > Insecta > Lepidoptera > Drepanidae > Polyploca > Polyploca ridens. The sequence continues at coordinate 16,579,251 of OX596243.1, forward strand.
GCACGTACACATGTCCGGCGAGCAGCGTCGCCGAGTGCTTGCCGCGGCCGCACGGCGCCACGTGCGTGCTGCCGTTGCACCCGCTCTCTAACGCACTCCACATCTCATCTGGAAACAATGCACCATTATTGAACCTGTACACAATGTAAAATGTAAGTCATGGGACGGTTGGCTCACTTCCTTGCGAGGGAGATGGCTGCCACATGCGTCATACTTGTGAACAAGTTACGTTAACAGAAGTCACCAACCAAGTTGTGTATGGTACACAACAGTGTATGGTGGTTGGTCTGTTAAACTGCTTTTGACTTATTAAATGCTGATTAGAGTCTGTCTACTATGTAGTTTTGCTGCCTGTTGTATCTAAGCTTGGTTTAGAATGAGTAATTTCTGAGTTTATTGCCGGCTCTTCTAAGGAAATCCAAACTTCCGAACCGGTATTAGAGTTACACCTATTACTAAGTTCCTGTTATGGTATCAATATTACTTATAACAATGACTAATCTATACATATATAATTACTTGTATAGGTATCAAATAATTTAAAATTCAAAAGTACTTTTGAAGTGTTAGGTAAAAAAATTTAGCTCTAGCTGAGTCTATACATTTGTTGTCCCTCCCTAAACGCTAATCTAAGCGTTCTTGACTTCAAAGACATATGAAGCCCTTCAAAGAAATGCATACTCCCCTCCCATGTCGTACAAAAATCCAACTACTCCGTATATAGGGAAAATGAAATGCCCGGGTGTCCCTCGGGGCTCGTTGTTGGGGCCTCTACTTTTGCTCGTGTATGAGTATTGCTTATTGAGTATTTGCGACCCTCCAGGCTCGCAGGAGGGTCCTGTTTCGGCGAGTTACCGTTTACAACATGTAAATATTGGTTAGTAGAATAGAAATGACAGGTTGATTTGCGTTGAGGGAGGGTTTTATTACGAAAATATGTCTAGTATACCTAGTGGTACAGAATGTTTGATTAAATATTTACCCCCTTATTCATATTAAAGTTATCAAACGTTGATTAGCTAAAATTCCGAAGTCTTTATTTGACAGGTGAGATTTGGTGATCGAAAGAGTGAGACGGGGCACACTATTACACTGATTTAGTTTAAAGCAATTATGAATAAGGGGGTTAGATTTTAAACTTTACTTTTATGATCCATTTTATCAGGGACCTTGATATAAAATCCCTTCCTTAAAAAGAGATTCGCCGCATCTACCCGCAGTCCGCAGCTCTAAGTAGATAACAAGTTTCCGTAAAATGAACAAAACTTTTCCATCTTTGCTCGACGTCTCGGGAAGTTCGCCGTTCTGGATTATTGCAACGTATTGATACCCTATACTAGTCAATATTAGAAGATGAGAATTGAATTATTATTTTATTGTTAGAAATATTCCGGAAGTAACAGCTACCGTTGTTGTTACCGTGAAAGGCGGCAAATAACAAGCAATATTTCAACGGCATTCACAATTTTCACAGGGCTACCGAGTCACGCATCGTCTCATCGATTATCTGCTAACGTATCCTATTATTGCGGTATTCGCTCCTAAAATCGTTTCAGCTTTTAGAGTCGCTCATACATTTCCGTTGTGACCCAGCCCATAAAAGTAGCTCATTAAACATTTAACTACAATGACCTCATAATTACCGCGGCGTCCCCTTCTCCTCGACAACCCTTCTATTTTCGTGGCGTGTTTGACAATATCACCGAGACTCCTCGTCGCCACTGGTGACCCTCACATTTAGATGTGAAAATAAAAACAAGTAGGGTTGCCGGGTGGTATATTTATTCTGGTCGAACTCTGTGAATGACCTGAAACATCTGACGATCTACTTGTTTGTCTGACAACTTAACATGTTTGCTTTCAGTGAAAGCAAATTGTAGGTAGGTACATAATAGTATTGATACATAGCAAAACTATATTTTACCGTAATCATCAAGTCATTATACTTTTGAAGTGAATATGCGACATACGAGGGTGTAAACTATTACTATTTAACACCATGTTAAAGGTTGACACGAAAATGTCCGTCATGTTTCTGTTCAAATATTATGTATTTACATCGCCGTGTCGCCTATAATTGTTCGTTTCAGACATTAAGGTTTCAGATGTATTCAGCGATAAATGTTTTGTTATAAAAGGTAACAAAAAACCTCGTAACAAATTCGATGGCTTCTATTACGAACATCAAATTTAATAACCCGCTTATAAATTCCCTAGAAAGCATCTTGCACTTTAGAATATTACTCTGTACATTTTAATTTTGTAAATGCACTTGCCCGGAGCCAGATTTTCATTAGAAACCGACCTATTAATCTCTTCTTTCAAATCAATTCAAACGTAGTATCTACGTATGAATCATGCTCTGGAAACATTTCCATTTACCACAAAACATTTCATTAAAACTCTGGTATTCAGCGTAACGCTGCCCGGTAGAACTATCCTGCCCACCGGGGGGTGGATGGTTTGGGGGAGTGGGGTTGGGAGCAAGGGTGGCTTTATCGTCTCGTCTCTGCGCTTAGCTTGCTAACGAGTGCCCTAGACTGCCGCATCGCCGCTGTTAATTGAGGAGTAGGTACTGTTACATAGCGCTGGAGATGGTACCATTAGGTATTCCTTAGATTTTGCCCAATCATTTTGTGATACGGAAATGTTCATTGGTCCGGTAAGACAGTTTTCTTCTGTGATAGGAATATAGAGATTGTTTCTGGTCGTTTATAAAATGTGTAACGGGAGAGAGTTTAGGAGCAGATATAAATTATTTTTTATCAGGTCATGCTCTACGTATCAAAATATATGCCCACATTATTTGCAGAAGGATGGTTACGTAATATCAATTTTATTTATCCTTGAAGGTCTTCCATGGTCCAGGCCAGACCAGAACATGGAATGGGCGAGTAAAATAAGAATGTACAGCGAAGTTGAAGGTCAGCAGGACCGTAATCGATAACTGGATTAAGTTACTGGAACCTGTTCTCCTCTTCTATAGGTATATATTAATAGTCTCTATGTGGATAAGGATAACTGGGGAACAATATGTAGAATGTTTCAGGTCCTATGTTGTCATTTTAGGTTAAGTTACGTATCAAGCGAAAAGTTATACTTAAAGAAGTAACATATTTAATAATTATAATTTTGAAAGAGATAGAGATTAGCGTTATTTCTATTAATAGTTAATAATTAGTTCTTGATCATCAGCACATTCCTCATAAAAAAGGGTGTTATCGTAATGACGGTGGATGTTATCGTAGTACTATTATGTATTCGGTAGGTAATGCAGGTTCCGAATCGGCGAGCGCACTGAATACAGATAGCTAGCCGTCACCGGCACCGTCTGCTCTATTATAACATGCCGAGACAACACATTTACATCTTTCAAGTTAAAATCTACTTCAAAAGTTACCAATGACCTTGTAAAAGCTGTTGATTTGATAGTTAAAATTATGGTTTACTTTTTGTTCGTGACATGATATGAGTAAACATTTTTGATATTCAATAACCCAGTGTGGCGACTATATTAACAAGTTGCTGCCTTGCGGTTTCATCCGCGTTACCGAGGGACCTATTATTTTCTGGGATGGAAAAGTACCCTGATAATCCAGAAGATATTTTATCTGTGCCCATTGAATTATTACGCTAATTCAATGATCTGTGCCAAATTTCACCCAAATCCGTTCAGCTGTTGATGCGTGATTGAGGCACAAACATCCAAACATTCGCATTTATTTGTGAGTTGTGATTTCTTAATTAGAAAGACTGATTGGGTGATACATTGTGATTGTGACGTCATTTACACGATATTGTTATAATGATTAAACTAGTTACACCTTGAAATCAATGAGAAATTCAAAAATGTATGTTGGTCAAAAGAGATAGGTACAACTTTGTAGAATTTTCAATTTTCTATAATATGTTCCATATAGAATCCTCAACGATGTTTTCTAAAATTGCATCAAAAGCATATGATTTCATATTCAATACGTGAGGGATGCTACACCCTCGTGCAGACAGGTGCAGGCCCCCTCCGAGGGCTGAGCAAATTGGATTTGTCTCTAGGTTGTAACCAGCTTCACACAACACTGTTGCTTTAACTGTGGATACTATAGCTTGTGCTGTATTCTGTCTGGATAACTGTAGGTCGATGAGAAGCAACAAAACCGGTTTATTGTTGCCTGAACAATGGACCAGAATTTGGATAAAAACGCTGGAGGTATTGTTTGTGCTCAGGTACAGGTTTCGATACAGTTCAAACGAATTAGTTTGTTTAATCTAAAGAACACAACATTAGTGTACGTGGATAATTTTAATATTCGGATATGCCTCGAATTTCCAAAAAGCACAAGCCCCAGTGTAGCAATTAGGTATTTGTTCCAACTAAATTATGATTCATACCGCAAAAGGAATATCTATGGAGCGGAATCGAAGACATTCCAATGTAACGGATTACATCCCCTAGGATAGTGATAAATGATCTTCTCTTCCCTCCCTCCACGGACCGCCTTCACGACAGATCACATTGGGGAGCACCAAAAAAATAGATAACAGTTGCCTAACGTCTTTCTAGATTATGACTAGGATCGTCTGGAATATCGTGGCATGAGTCATGCTGTGATTCAACGACTCAATCAACAATTTTCCCATATTTATTTTATTGATAATAATATTTATTGTGTAAGTCTTTATATAACTAAACTCGATTATTTGGGAAGGTACTTACTTGAGATGTTAGAAAGGTATAACAGATCTACAATATCGTAAAATTAAAACAATGTCAAACGGACAGGTATAATTACCATCCAGTTTGGTAAAGAAAGGCCCTCGTAACTTCGTTGCCAACCAACAGCAAAATTATAAAATGTCGACGAAACGTCACACCAAGCACTTCCGTCCTTGCATAATTTTCCTCTTCCGGAACAATATTTATATGAGCCACATTTTGTTTGTTCCGGTCATGAGTATTTTGTATTGGTGTGCTGATTATCCCTGATATGGGTCATGCCAAATTTCCAGTTTGAAGTCCCGGGAATATTGTCCCAGGATATTAATATTATTATAATTCTCGGGTAATTATTCCTACAAATTGAAGGTTTCTAGAACCAATAAGTAAAGATTTAGAACCACGCAGATTCCCAATTACCTACAAGGTGGTCCCATTATCGCCTTGGCTTGTCGACGCGATCTGATGGACAAACAGCCTCTGTTGCATAACACGGCTGCGGAGGAGGGTTCCATCCATGAGGGTTAACGACCCTCGCCCCACTAGCTATCGACCAAACAAAAGTATTCTACAAATTCATAGTTTTAAAGTATGTATTTGAATGAAAGGTCAGTAACAATTGAGCGAGGGGACGCAGTGTGTTAAGCAACTTTTGATTAAATGTGCTCTGATATTAAAGAAGGAAGGCTGGTTTTTATTTGAACGCTCCGGAAGTAGCTGCGGAAGGGAAATGATTGAAATTGTGTGGTTCGTATTAATGAATTCGATGTATAAACCATTATTTTGTAGTTTGTTTTTAATCACTTCGATAAGATTTGTATTCGCTGTGTTTTTTATTCAAATAATCAATTAAAATAATATTGGTATCGGATAAGATATGAATAGAACAGTCCTAACCGCAGCCCCACGTTGGGCGCCAATTGCACCTAACATTAAATTTTGTGAAGACAAATAATTTCACTATGAATTCTATTAATCAACCTAAACAGTATGTTTCACGAAGGTTTAATACATTTTATATAAGTTCCTACGAGGTCATAAATGTACCAACAAATACTTCAAAATGTCAGGTACTTATCTATATTTCTACAATAAATGGAATCACTGTAATATTATTAAACGAACCTTTTTATTCTTTGAATCATAAGTACAGTAGGTCAAGACTCAAGGCTAAGATTTACCTATACAGTATACATGTTGTTTCTTGCCTATTTTCAACTGTTAATTATGTTGCTAGTTGCTATGGCTTATTTCGATTTTGGAAAAACAATTATTTGTTGTGATATTATGTTAGTTAACGATGGAGCACTTAACTGCACCACAAATAAAATAAAATAAAATCTCAAAAAAATCGGCCCCCTCCGATCTCAATTATCCAACATCGGTAAGTAAACCGCGGCACGCGTCACAATACTTAGCATTATTTACCGCTCAGCGCCATCGAGAGCTGTTTGCTATCTCGGTGCACTCACCGGCTTACAGCATCCCAGTGTTGTCAACACAATCACTCATTCACATATCACGTAAATCTTGATCATAAAATATTGAAATCAGGTTTAATTTTTGCCGCAACACTGAGTGTTTGTTATGTTTTGTCTGAGGAACTAGAGCGATGGTTGCACAGTACATTGAACCGGGAAGCGCGTATCGAGCGGCAACACACGGTCGCCGCGGTGTTGTGCGACGCACTGGGGCTCCGCTCCGAGTGAACGCGAGCCGAGGCGGGGTGCGTTCAAACCGTCTGGTTTTTAGGAGCCGCGCACTTTTACTATATAAAACACTTTATGTTTGTAGCGCACGTAGCGCCAAATATAATTTTGCCCAGTCCTGACCCACTTCTGATAATCGTATAGCAAGATATATCCGCTAATAGATCCGCTAAAAAAGGCAGATGGAGCGCGAGGAACACGGGAGTGAGGCCAAACAAGCAAATACAAATTCAAAAACACACTTACCCGGTATTCATCATCATCATCATCATCATCAGCCTTCTTTAACGTCCACTGCTGGACATAGGCCTCTCCCAGAGCGCGCCACTCCTTCCTGTTTCGTGCCAGCCGCATCCAGCCCAGTCCGGCCACTTTTTTGAGGTCGTCAGTCCATTGGGCTGGGGGGCGCCCCACACTACGTTTTCCAAAACGCGGTCTCCACTCTAAGACTCTTCTACTCCATCGACTGTCGGTTCTGCGGCAGATGTGACCGGCCCATTGCCACTTCAGCTTGCTAATTCGTTGAGCTATGTCGGTTACTTTGGTCTTTTGTCGGATGACTTCGTTACGGATTCTATCCTACAAAGAAACCCGGTATTCGCTTCTGCCTTAATCTGAGATTACAGTACATAATTTCTATCACCGGATATCTCGGACATACGACGTGATTCTGCGAAAGTTTTTTATTGGTGCCGATTCTGTTGTAAATCGCACTAAACTAATTTTAGTCACATCTCATCTCTTTCTTATGAACATGATTGAAAAGGGATAGAACATATTTTAAGTGGTCAAATTAATCCCATCAAAAACATTCTGTAAAAAACTAGCCAAGTCTCGATGGAGCTGCTTGTTTATCTCTAAAAAGTAATGAAATCTAGACAAAGTCGTGCCAAGTCTAAGGTTCCTTACTGCGATTTCTTTATTATTATAGTTAATGTTGTGTGACTTGGCCGTTGAACATTCTTTATACGTTAGTGGGTACAAGTACAGATTGGTGCAATGGTGTCATGGAACACCTGGTTTTGTACCCTTGTGTTCCCTTCAACGGCCAAGTCACCTAAGACTTTGTCTAGATTTCATTACTTTTTAGAGATAAACAAGCAGCTCCATCGAGACTTGGCTAGTTTTTTACAGAATGTTTTTGGTGGGATTTCACTTCTTTTTGTAGAAAATGAAGCGGCCCACCAAGTTGAATATTTTTTGTAAAGGCGGTATGTCGATCTCTAATAGTTTGGTTGGGCTCTTGTGTTTTCTAATCAGGGTCACCAGGTACTCCAGATCTTCGATTATCCTAGTTTTTATAGTTTTCCCTTTATATGGTCATTAAACCCTAACTCTGTACCAAATTTCAGTTATCTGAGTTTATGGGAAGTACTAGTTCTATTTTGATGATCATGAGTGAGTGAGTGAGTTTCATAAATGTGAAACTTTGCTTTCGCTTAACTTCGGAACTAAATGACCTACAGACTTGAAATTTTGGATTTTAAGTATGTGATTATAACTTACTGGATGACGAAAATTTATGCGTTCAGGTCTTATCCAGAGGTTCTCAAATAGGGGCCTGAAAATGCGGCGAAATGGTTCCAGTAAAGGATGGTACGGCAGTGTTTGCTTCGCGCTCGACTCGGCGGGGGCACTGCCGTGCCCCCCGATCTTTCCCTTCTTATTTTGCGTAGCCCGTTCTTTAAATGACATACCTACCTACTATTACTCCGAAAAATACCAAATTATCCTCAACTTTGTTATTATGCCGTTCCTAGCCTGTTTCAGATCATATACCTACCTACTTAAGTATATATACCAGACAACCGCAATAGGTAGGTATGGTCTTACGTGCTTGTTGCATTACAATTTTATATAAGTGTTACAAGACCTTATCTGCAAGGACATTGAACTTTCTGTCTGGCACCTTATTGGCATACTTTTGGTCCGTTAACTTGAAGTGGGTGGGTAATATAATAAATAGTAGGTACTTAGTTGGCTTCTCTTTGCATTATTAAAAGTGAATCTCTCATTTGTTATACAATCTAACTACTGCTCTCTCGCTAGGCTAGAGTCCACGGAGTATATTTACAATTAAAATTCATTAAAATCAGACCCTTAGCACAGAATATTCAATAGTACTAGTACCCTTAGTCTACGTTTTATTATATTTCGGGAAAGGTCAGGAAATCAAGGTGAGGAAACCATAGCATTGGTTGGCTACCTTGGTAGGTCCCTCAAGATGAAAATATACGCCAAGCACCAACAGGTGTATTTCGGCAGTTGCACTTGAGAGCCTTAAGACCGTCACAGACGTACCTAGCTATAATATATATTAATATGCCGAGCTATAATATAATTATAGCAAGCTCCCACACACGGAGACGATGCTATAATATATATTTTGCCTTCATTTCATTGACGGTCGGCCTGGCGTTCGCACGAGTTTTTAAATAGAGGATGTTCTTATTTGTGAATTCAAAAATTATGGATCCAACAAACACATTATTATTGGATTTAATTGATAGTTCTTCGGAGGAAGATTCCGCTGCTAATTTTGATATTATGTTGGTTGCCCAGTCACGCACAAAAACTAGAACTAAATTCCTTATCTGGAAATTACCAAAGACTGTGGACGGATGGGTGGTGTAGGAGCGTTGCATGTAGGCGGTAGAAAAGAGAGGAGAGAAGTTCAAAAAGTTTGTGAAGAGATTTTAGCAGGGTCGGCAACGAACGAGTAATACCCTTGGTGTTGCAAGCGTCAATAAGCTACGATGACCGCTTACCATCAGATGGGCGTCCGTTTGCTAACTTAGTAGTATAAAAAAAAACAAAAAAATGCGCTCGAATGACCGATGAACGCGTGGAACATGCTTTACATTCAAAATATGTCGTAATATGTCTTGCTATACCATAATATATATTAATATGCGATAATATATATTAATATGCAATAATATTATATTACAGTATAGCTTGGTGACGTCACATAATTTATATTATAGATCCGTGTGCGGTCAGTTCAAAGTTTGTATGGAAAATATATAGTAATATGCCGAGCTATAATTTATATTAATATATATTAATATAAATTATAGCTAATAATATATTAATATAAATATATATATATATATAATATATTAATATAAATTAAAGCTGTAGACGGGCTGACGGGCTTTATACGCTTTGTAATGGTCGGCAATCGGCAACACGTTGGCATTGATCCTGTTATTGTTAACAATATCCTACCCTATCCTACTATATGGGCATATATACGATACTATATACTAAATCGGCGACGGTAGTGACTGCATCAGGTGACCCACTGCCATGTTTTACATTAGGTATATAAAAAAAACTTACTTGAGTTGTTTGAGATTGTTGTTGTTTGAGAAGACGACACACATCACAACTATGTTTCAAGTGAGGTCATCCGGCCACACTTGTTGTTGTAGAACGATGAACGAAACGCATAAGCGCCGTGAAAATCACGGTGTTTGCGAGAAAAATACTCCATAGCGCTACGTGTTTCTACGTGTCTGCTTAGACGACTAATTATTGTTTCAGCGCTAAAGAAAACTTTAGTTGACTCTAAAAAAAGGGGATAATACCTAAAAGCTAGCTATCGTCGGGAACATTACTAAGCAGAGATATTATGGAAACCTACCAGATAACTGATACTATTTTAAATGTATACTGTTATCCCCAGTTACCTTTGCTTATGATAACGACTTGAGTGAGTTTAGCGAGCATTGAAACAAACAGCGTGACTATAATAATAAGATTGATATCTAAATACCTAAAAGCTAGCTATCGTCGGGAATTACAATAAAGAGAACTAGTTTTAAACAATCCCACGATTAACAGGTTTTTTGTTCGTTAATTTAAACTTCACATAAAAACAGTGTTAGTGCGAATTATCACGATATCTAAAAATATATTTAGTATTTTTGTCAAACAATTACAAATCAAAATATTTCGTCGCAATAACCCTTCTTTAGCGTGTTATGTTATTACGTAACGCGGTTTCAGAACGTTTGCGGATCGATATGGCGGGAAAGTGATGAAAGCGCGGGAAGCCTTTCAATCTCGCCATCTTGCGAGAGCGGGCGCGTTGCCGTGGTAACCCGTCGAACCTCCAAAATGTTCTAGAACTGTTTCGCAAGTTCAATTTTACTTTTCTTTTTTTATAAATATAAGTACTTACCTAAGTTAGAGTTAGTTAGCAAGATCGGTTTTGGCTACAGAGATCGAGTTGTGGCTTTACCCACATTCAAATACTCATTTCCTCTTACAGTGATCAACCTTAGGGTCAACCAAAAACAAAGGACCGTGGGCGTCCTCGTTCTCTTTTTCCTTCAGCTTTGGTTAGCATTTTCTTTGTCATTGCTATCATCAATACCTAAGCAATACAAGCCCTTATCTCTCTCTGCTAAGCTGTATCTGCCTTTTATATTTTATATGCTCCATCTTTAATATACTTACTCGTATAAGGAGAAACCGACAGACTGAAAGATCCACGAACAGCTTAAAATACAAGGTCTAGAAATTAGCATATAGGTTCCTTAAATAACGAAGCCATCTATCACTAAGGGAGAGTCTTTCAAAACTTCTCCTAAGGAGTTAAACCTGTCACCTGTGAAATCGTGGAGCCAGTCAATGATATTGAATGATGCCGCACCTATGCGTATTCTCCACTGACCCACATAGTTCCCCTTTTGGTCAACGTTGCTTTGTCGTCACGGAAGGATCGTTCCAATTAGTTTGCTTCAAAGCTACTTAATCCTTGTGAGCTACTTGTTTCTACGAGATTATCTTTTGAAGCTCATTCTGCAAGGGTAGAGCAACATCCTATATTCCTTGGAAACTTCAATTACCTTAGATAGTAGCTAGATTAGTAGATTCATTCTTTGTATTAATAAATATCTTGGGACATTACTAAGCAGAGATTATATTATGGAAACTTACCAGATAACTGATACTATTTTAAATGTATAGGGGAAGGGGGGGCATGACGGGGTCGCGAGGTAAGACGGGGTACGCACACATACAAGAAACTAGACGCTTGCGAATAGAAAGCAATAAGCCAATAGAAAGCCATACCCGATCAACCATCAGCGCGACAGAAACAGTGAGTGGGAGTGCACGCGTTATTTGTTTACAAACTAAAATCACGTTTAGTGTCTTGTCGATCTAATTTTACGCAGTTAAAAACGTCTTTACTATAAGGTAATTATGACTACCCAATTTATGTCTTTTCTCGTATATGGTTGCTAGTGTTGTTTACTTTGTTGTGGTATAGTATGGACAAAAGTTCACTTAAATTATTTTTTTTAGAAATATTTTTTTTCTAAGTCGGCCTTTGGGGCAAGACGGGGTATTGGGTATAGGGTTTCATCCGAAGGTTGGGTAGGCTGCCAGCTTTGTGGACGTTGGGCTCACAATGCTTGTGCTGGTATGGATGATGAAAACACCGAAGAAATTCACATTTGTATTCAATGTGATAATCCATTTTGCCCCCATTTTCATTACCCCATCTTACCCATGGTACGGGGCAAGATGGTTTTTCGACAGTTCCTATTAAATCATTTATTAAAAATAATGCAATAAAGTTCACCTCCCAAAGACTATGTTAAATTGTAGTTAGATGAATAAGACATTGTGCCATAAATAAATAAGAATAATAAACGTAATGATTATACTATATTTTTGGTATTTTCCTTAGATACCCCATCATGCCCCCCCATGGAACAATTAACCTATAGAACCGCAATGACGTTAATTTTGGTTGAAATAAATTCCGCCAATTTCCCACCGCCGACAATGCGCGTTGATTGGTTAAGACAAGGAGGCATGCACTCTGATTGGCCAAGTCAAAAACACACGACGCAGCGAGTGGTCCTTACTGTTCAAATTCAGTGACAAATCACTGACTAGTTGTGGAATTATATTGTTCAGTATTACTACTCTATAGGGATATTTCCTCGATGTGCCCCCCCTTCCCCTACGGTTATCCCCAGCTAAGTAGTACAATTACAATCTATCAAACAATCCTTAAGCCTATATGGACTTGTGGTATCCTACTGTAAGCAAGCAAGCAACACCAACTTTGGAAATACTGGAGAGGTTCCAAAGAAACACTCTAAAACAGTAACTCTCTGTTAATCATACCATATTTTATGAGTAATCATTATATAGGTACACACGAGATTGCTAAATTCAGCAAGGGCTATCAAAATCGATGAAATGGCTCTAAAGCTGGAAGGCACAGATGCGAAAAGCATTCTCGACTGAGAAGACCCAGTGTCCCTTGTATAGCAGATTTGACGACGACGTATGAGAGAACTCACCTGAGATATAAAATATTCAAAATGGACAAAAGAATGGCTCATAGTAGAATTACTCACAGATCGCGAAGTTTCGAAATAGGCAAAAAAATTACACTCAGACCCACGACAAGCAGACATGCTCATGCACACACAATGGTTCATCATCATCATCATCATCATCAGCCTATAATGTCCCACTGCTGAGCACAGGCCTCCTTTCACAAATGAGGGTGAAAGGGAATGGGCAATACTCCACCACGCGTGCCCACTGCGGATCGGTGGAGGTAGGCTAGTGGTCAACCTACTGTTGGAATTTCTCAAGCCGCCTAGGAGGCATCCAACTAGCTTAACGACTATCACAATTAAGTGATAACCGGGACCAACGGCTTTACGTGCCTTCCGAAGCACGGAAACGCTCGATTTGAAATACCACTAGGCGGTCACCCATCCAGGTACCGACCACGACAGGCGTAGCTTAACTTTGCCGATCGATTAAGAACGGCTAATCATGCTACACCACGAGCGCTTCAACACAATGGTTGTACTGGGTGAAATCGAACCCACGACCTGTGTGTGGCAGATAGACCGGTATTGTTTGCATATTTTTTTTGTGTAGGCAAGTGTTCTTTATTCACTTTTATGTTTAGTATAAGTGGTATTATGCATAATCTTTAAATAGACTGTTGCATTTCGCGTGTACCTACGTAATGATTTACATAACGCCAAGTTGAGAGCTTTTTGCGTCCTTTGCTTATTTACCAACTATTTATTGTCGTAACGAAAGACGTGGGTTTGAATCCAATATAATTAGGTTGAACTTCTGGTAAAGGAAAACATCGTGAATCAATGGAAACCATAACATCACGGTGATAGGTATATGCCAAAAGCCATGCCTGGCTACCAACCTCAAGTTGAAAATCTGTCACCAAGCACATACTGGTTAGTTCCGACAGCTGCACATAAGATTACACTGGCAATCCTCATGGTATTACTAATATTCATCCATAGGCAACTGTGGCCATGTGTTTTTTTTTTTTTTTACTATTTATTGGTCTGAGTTTGACCACAATCTCACCATGGTAAGTGATGATGCGGCCGAAGCACACAAGTTTTGTGGTAAGCACACAAAGCCTAGAAGGAGCTGGCTCTCAAGTGCAGCTGTCGGAACACACCGAAAGGTGCTTGGCGACAGATATTCAACTTGAGGGTGGTAGCCATCCAGGCGGGTACTACAAAGTACCCTACCATCGTGCTATGGTTTCCTCACGATGTTTTCCTTCACCGACAGCTCAAGCTCATTGTAGGATTCGAACCCGGGACCTTCGTCTCGGTATCCGACGTCACTACCACTGAGCTATCATCGCCTTAATCGCCGTGGTGTGGCATATCAGGTGGACAGCCTGACTATTTTTCAGCTTTCTGACGTAAAAGAATGATGAGAATAAATCTTGGACAAGTAGGTGCAATATGTTTGCCTTGGAGTCTTTTCTCGAACCTTGAACCTCGTAGGTTATCACAAACGGTTATAATATCGTAACAGTTCAGTGAACTGTGAAGAGTGGCGCATGAGAACGAGGAGAGCCGACCCCAAATAAAGGGATGAGACAAGGGGAGGAAGAAGATGAAGAATGGTTCAGTGAACTGCTTGAAAAAAAAATGTTAAAAGTATCTAACAGGACATCTCGTGCGTTATACTACTTATTGAATTAATCATGACTCGAGTGAGCTTAATTAACAATTAGACTTTGTTAACTCTGTTCCACCGTCGTCCTCGTGCTAAAAATAAGTACCTACGTAGTAGGTATTTTACTTGGAGCCTTAAAAATAACGTTATATACATAAGAACATTTTGTCCTGAAGATAATGAAGATAAAAATAACGGTAAAAACAGTGTGTTACTTATCGGCTCGGAACGTACGTCCCATGTCAACTACACTGGAAACATTAAAATTCCAGGAACTGCTATTCAAGTAATTTAAAAGTCATTGCAATAAAATCTGATGAATTCCCCACTGTTTACTAGAGAGGGTTCGATGTACAATATTGTTGGAGTACTAAACGCTACTGAGAGCGAATTGACAGCGATAAATAACAAGGCACGGGACGGGACCCTCCGACTCACGGGGCCCGTAAATAATCCCCAAATAGGCACTACACGTGTACAGGTGATGTGTTAAATTTCACACTAGCAACATGGTAAGTAGGGTACAAATCTTGTCTCTTTTACGGTAAAACCAAATGCAGGTTTTTTTTTAATAAATAAATCTTTGAACCGTGACTGCACACTACCTATGAAGTTCTTTGGCATAAGAAAGTTCGCATATATGAAATGAAATGAAATGAAATAATTTATTCATTCAAATAGGCCTTCACAGGCACTTATGAATAGTCAAAACTTAATACTCTAATGCACTAATGCACGGTTCGGAAGGTTGATTTTGCTGAGAAGAGCCGGCCATAAACTCAGCAATTACTCTTTTCAAAAACAAACTTAAATGTATTACATCAGATGTTTCCTGCGAGAGCAAGCGCTACAACCACGCATTCATAATATTGTAGTAAGCCTTCTGTACTAAAGCGGACTTTAGTGACGGTAAATTTAAAATTTCATTAGGGATCTTATTATAAAATTGTACACTCAGTCCTAAAAATGAAGCACTTTTTGGAGTCTATAAGCAGAGGACAAAAGTTTATGCTTATTTCTAGTATTAAAAGAGTGCACGTCACTTTTTTTTTTACAAAAAGATTAATATTCTGATGTACAAATAATATGTTTGCATAAATATACTGCGATGCTACTGTAAGGATACCTATATTTTTAAACTTATCTCTGAGGGAAGCTCGAGAACTCATATTATAAATGGCTCGCACTGTTTTTTTTGCAAAATAAAAATGGTTTCTATATCAGCAGCTTTACCCCAAAGTAAAATGCCATAGGACATAACACTGAAAATAACTAAAATAAACTAATCGTGCTGTGTCTACGTCTGTTAGCTGTCTAATTTTTCTAACTGCATAAGCAGCTGAACTGAGCTTTCCCGAAAGACATGATATTTGGTTGCCCCATTGAAGTTTCGAGTCTAAAGTAATCCCTAAGAATACTGATGATTCAACAAGACCTAAAGGTTCATTATTTATCATTAAATTACAGCCTACTTTTAGTTTCGAGTCTAAAGTAATCCCTAAGAATACTGATGATTCAACAAGACCTAAAGATTCATTATTTATCATTAAATTACAGCCTACTTTTTTAACATTTGGTAGCGCAAATTTAATACATTTAGTTTTCTTTGCATTTAAAACTAGATTATTTACAGTAAACCAATTTAATACCCGAGATAATGCACCGTTTACATAGTCAAAATTAGATTTCAGTCTATCAACACTAAAAATCAGTGAGGTATCGTCAGCAAACAGTACAATTCCACAGGTATTTTTGACATAAAAAGGAAGATCATTAATATAAATTAAAAATAGAAAAGGACCTAAAATAGAGCCCTGCGGCACCCCCATATGCACAGGAGAACCAGATGATTTAATACGATTGACATCAACACTTTGAATTCTTTCCCCGAGATACAACTTCATCAAATCAAGTGCTGCACCCCTAACCCCATAATAATTTAGTTTACGTATGAGTGTCTGGTGATCAACACAATCAAAGGCTTTAGATAGATCACAGAAGACTCCAATAACATTCTGTGATTTCTCCCAAGCGTTAAAAATATTTCTTAAAAGTGCTACCCCGGCATCAACAGTTGAACGACCCTTTGTAAACCCATACTGCTCACTATGTAATAGTTTATTCAAATTAAAGTGAGCGAGTAATTGCGTTAAAATAATCTTTTCAAATATTTTACTCAAGGCTGGCAAAATGGAAACTGGCCTATAATTAGTAGGATCACTGGGATCTCCCGCCTTGAACAAAGGTATAACTTTGCTATATTTCATTAAATCTGGAAATTGGCCAAAATCTACGCATTTATTAAATACTAAAGCTAAATGGGGAGCTATGTCATCAATGATACCCTGCAAAACAGTCACGGATATATCCCATAAGTCCCCGGTGCGTTTAAGTTTCAGGGTTATATGAGTAATATAATTAATATAATTATGAGTTTAGTGAAATGAGAAGTATCCCACATAAATTTGGAATATTTAAGCATCCTAAGAGAAATACTACAATACAAATTGTTTTACGAACATACAAACTACATCATTATGTCATCTACATAAATTAATCGGTTGAATTAACACCTTTGATGTGAGGCATTGTGAAACCAACTGTACAAACGGCCACACCACAGGCCTCCAATAAAAACATAGTGCTCTTCTTTGCCTCTGATGTAGCAGTCAGCTGCACAAACGTTATAGCTCGCGGACTTAGAATATATGTATAAAACACCTTGCGGATATGAAGTGGCTGCTTTGTTTGTTCAGTTGTTTCTACAAAAGTCTAGACTGAACGGTCCGGAAAAAATTTGTGTTGGAGTTAAGTTTGGTAATTATTCGACTAGGTAGGTACTCAGTTGAACTTGCCTTGAACTGAGCCAGTGAGCCTTCAATAAATAACCAAGGGTTTTATCGACGGCAGGTACCTTTTTTTTATCAGCTTGGGGAAATCCTCATAGGATATCCGACCGCAGCTGGGGGGCAGCGGCCAGGTTATGCCGGACTTTTACCGACTAAAACCCCACGGTGCTCGCTACCTGCGCTATAGAGAAGGGGGCGGGCTCTCGTGTTGAATGCTTACCTGCTCACCCCGCCAAGCGCGGCGCTTAGATAGCTCGTCCTAGGGGAAGTCTGACACCTCCCCAAACAGCCTCGCTCTGCTATCGCACGATGAGTCGTGACCACATCGACTCATCGTCCTCCTTGGAGTCGCTTCTGGGCGCACAGAGCCCCCGCTCTTATTGCCCGCGACCCAAAGGCCCCGTTTAGTCACCTTTTACGATAGGCAGGGGCACACCGTAGCTGTTATTCTAAGCTAGAGCTACAGGGCAGGGGGACGCGACGAGACATGTCTGCGCCCCGGCGGCTTCGCCTCCGGGTGGGATCGGCCCTGTCCCGATGCCGCTCAGCAGCCTCCTTCTGGACCATTATGGTCTCACAGGAGGCTACGGGCTTCCACGTCGTATCCGTAACTTCTCATTTACATACTTGATATCTCTGAATGGACCTAGAAACTTCTTCAGGGATACTTACTTAATGATGAAGTCAAAATGGAAATTTTGATCTTCATAAGTGCCCTTTCCCACATTTTTTGATGCGACTCGTTATCCTAAAACAGAAATGTTTGATGGCAGGTTTATATCCCTCATCTTCTACGTTCATTTTATTTATGATCTTCATCTAAGAATTGAACAAATTGCTCGAGTCTGATAATGGATAACCTACTTTGAACGTGCGTATGTATTTATTATGTAGGTATATTCTGTATGGGTGTTTCAATTTTTTTTTTCCACTGCAGTGGTTCGTGCCGCCGCGTAACCAGGGGTACAATTTATCGTTAACATTCGGGGGATAAATTCACGTCACTTGGGATGGGATTACCTTCGAACTTGAATATTTTACATATATTTTACGTAGGTAACTTGCAAAACGTTAAGTGGATCAAACAAAGTGCTGTTTTTAATTCGATTGGTAGGTTGATGATTGGATTATTATGGCAGGAACTTAATTTTCAGTTGGGTTACAAGTAGGTAGTATTATGTCATATAATTTTACGCAACTGGCGAATTAACTAAAAATGTAAGTACAGCATAATTTCCATGATAATCCTAACTAATATCATGGACGAATAGACTAATATTATAAATGTGAAAATGAGTTTGTTTGTTTGTTACCTAGGGTCATTGCGCTGGTTTTCATCCAATTATCGGAGTTGCCAGCTTTGTGATGCGAAATGAATATCTTGAAGTACCCTTACTTAAATGTATTATATTTTTTATGTGTGCTTAATTAGTCTTCTTTAGGTTAATGTTAAGAGAAAATAAATCATTTTCACATCTGTTTTTATAAAAAAATATTTTATCAAAAGTAGGGTTTTTGCTAGTTTTCGTCCAAAAAAATTGGTTTTCGTCCTAGTGTGAGCTAGATTTCGACCACTATGTAGAAAAAGGAGTGCAGGTGAATTATTAAGTTAAAAAGCAATCATAATATACTTTTATTTAATCAACATGTAATATATCTACTATTTAATAGCCTTATTGTCATTTTTTCTCTTTTTATTTCTTTTATTAGCTATAATTAAACAAATTAAGAAAATTAATCAAACATGCGTATTACAATGACAAGCTACGGTATCTACGGTGGCCAACTAAAACAATCAACGCCCAAAATAAAGCCATAATTGGTATTTTTTTTACATATACCTATATATATTTACATCTTGCTAGACATCTTGCGTCAACCACAAAAAAATCTCATAGTAATACTGCGTCCACCGACTTGTCGCGTCCGGTATACGGACGCAAGATTTCTCACAGATTATTTTTCTAATATTTTGTTTTTGATTACATTCATCCCTCAATAGGAAATTCACTAATTTATTAGGACCTTATATATTAAGTATGTATTTACAAACAAAATAGTATATGTATTATATTATATCAGTAATCTAGTTTCCATAGTACAAGCTCTGCTTAGTTTGGGATCGGATGACCGTGCATGGGGAATGTCAAAGGATATTTATTATTTATTTATTTATATGGTTTTCAGGGTCTGATGATGGAGCAGGAGGGTAGGCACTGGAACTTTATAACGGAGCAACGTACCCTAGCCGTGTTTGGGGTTGTAGTAATTGTAATTGTTGGGGCCGAGAAATAGCTCAGACACTTCGACCCCTTGGCATCTATTGTGGTCCCCTAGATACCTTACTCCTCCCCAGTCTCGTTGAAAACTGTTTTCATGAGTTTTACAACGAGGCTAGGAGATATGAGCCTAGTCTTCTGGTTTTGGATATCCGATCCCTAGGAGACTCATTCGCTTACCAGCCAGTGCATCGCATGTGCACAGAAGGTGCTCCATGCGTTCCGTATGTTCCCCACACAACCTGCACATGGGTGTCGCGGTTAGACCCATCTTCATGAGCATGTCGTTGGTTCCAAAGTGCCCAGTAAAGGCCCCAAGCAGGTAGCGGATTTGCCTCTTGCTCATATTCCAAATGCATTCCCGGGCTTTGAAATTAGAGCCTAGGAATTTCTTGGAGTGTCTAATACCGGTCTGACCGGTATTAGACAGCCAATGTGTTTATTGTCTTTGATCTGCAAACTCCCTAAATGTGGCCTTTACGAGACACGTCGATATGCCTACATATGGTTCTGGACCCACAAAGTCATTTGCTGAGCCCTCTCTTGCCAGTTCATCTGCCACTTCGTTACCATGGATTCCTTTGTGCCCAGGGACCCACATCAGTCTTACCCTATTATGCTTCCCAAGCCTGTTTAGGGTTTGGACAGCATCCAGAATAAGTCTGGAGTCCACTTTGTAGGATGCCATGGCTTTGATTGCAGCCTGACTGTCACTGAGAACATAGATGGATTTACCTTTGGTTCCTCTATCTATATTCTCCTGAGCACAGGTTATTATGGCGTATGTTTCTGCTTGGAATACAGTTGCCATCTTCCCTAAGCTTTTGCTACATTTGTAACCTTTTTCGTATATTCCCGCTCCTGTACCTGATTCCATTTTGGATCCATCAGTGTACCAAACCAGACTTTCTGGTTCTGGTGGATCGAGTCCCTTCGTCCAGTCCTCTATTGTAGGGATTTGGACCTTGAAAGACCTTTCAAACACAAATGTAGTTTGCATTTTATCGGATATGTTGGAGCCCAATAGTGGAGCAACGCATCCTAGCCGTGTTTGGGGTTGTTGAAATTGTCGTGAGATGAACATTGACCATATATAGTTTTCAGGTTCTGACGATGGACCCGTAAGGTTGACACTGGAAATCCAAAATGGAATAACGTATTCAAGCCGCGGTTACATTCTATGAAACACAGTAAGCACTTAGTTAGCAATGTATATATATCGAGGACCGTAGATTTAGGAATCCCATAATCTCTACAGACTTGTCTAACTGACGCCTTATTTTCCCAAATTGCAGTTAGAGCCTTTATTAAGGAATCTGTACGCGGCGGTTTTCTTTCTAGTTTTAAAGTAAGTTTTTAAAATGACAAGGCTACTTTTTATCCTGGGAACGCGGGTGAAACCGCAGGGGAACAGCTAGTATACAAATAATATGTATATGGACGAAAAGTAATGCAAAAGAATATATTTTTTTTAATTTTCGTCCACCCGAGTGTTCGTTCATGGACGAAAACTAACACCACAGTAAACGCTTTTTTTAGTTTTCGTCCACGGCCTATAAATATTTTTTATTCCCGCAACACTGACAAAGGAGTGGACGGAAACTAAAATGTCTAAACTCATTGCAATAAAGATCATTATTGGGAGATAATTCATTATTTTATAGGTCCGTTGAAGTCAAATAACCATTACAAATATTCACATAGATATTTGGGTTTCCGTCCACGTGGACGAAAACCAAATATTTTGCTAAATTGGTATGCTAGTATTAGTCCACTAAATTTTACTAAGATTTCCATAAAAAAACTATAATAAACACTTAAATTTGTGTTAAATATGGTGTTAAATAGACATACTTGCCAAAAACATTACGTAAACTAGCTAAAACAGTTATTAAACTTACCATGAACTTTTCCTACCGGTATAATTTTTTGTTAGGCGCGTTGACTTCTGCAAGGCGGGGATGCGAAGCGGTCACTAACGTTAATATTTTTGAAGTCACTACTCGTCAAATCAAATTTTCATGTTGATAGAACTGTTGCCTAGACATTATGGATCGCAAAAAGTCCAAACTTGCGCGGGAAGGTTCGTTTGTATTCTAATTTTAAGCATGTGTTTGTAGTACCTCAGTCATATGGACGAAAAGTGGTACTGGACGGCAAACCAGCGCAATGACCCTACGCCTTCACCAACTACTCAACGGATCATCATGAAAGCCAAAGATAAGTAGCCTACGATATGGAGAAGGACATAGGCTACTTTTTATCCCAGGAACGCGGATGAAACCACGAGGGACAGCTAGTTCCATATATGAGGAGATATTTTTATCAATGGATGAGGGCTATGTATGATCCGAGGCTAACATCGTCTAGCTGTTAGTGTGATGTAAAATAGTGCCTATGTAAAATATTCAAGACATAATGCTACCTATAGCACCAGATGACTTGAAAATTGTACATACAAGCATTGAATTATATACCTATTACTGGAGTAAGGACCAGCAGGGTTATTTTAAAACTGTCGGATTCGTTATCGGAAACGGATTCGGAAACCATCACGGAATTCCATCGGGATTAGGAAGCGTTTTCGAAGATTTTTAATACTGGTAGCATAGATTTAGAATTTTCTACTACCGTAGAACTGGTAGGAAATGGAATTATGGAAATGATAAACTATAAAATAAAAGAAAAATATTAATAATTACGCATTTTTATTGAATCATTTGGGCACATATATCAAATGCATAAAGACAGAAACTTGTTATTTTTTATATTTTAAGTCTACAGTTGTGTTTATTTAAATTAAAAAATGTTTTATAGTTGTATCGAACTTCTTAAATTCCGTAGTTAAATTCGTTGACTGATATGTCAATAATATCGCCAAAAGATGGCCAAAAGTCAGGCAAAGGTTTGTCCATACAGCCTAGTCGTATTTGAGTTATAAATTTTAATCATAAAATAAATAATTTTCATACAGGACGCACTGTTAGTCACCGTCCATAAACGTCATGTTTTAATAAAATGGTGGTCATTATACTAAATCTTTTCATGAACTTTTTGATACTACTTGAAAATTCACGATACACATCATTAAATTAATTGTCCTTCACTGATGCACAGGATGCACATGGATTTATCTTTAATGTATAATACACCACAGATAATATGAAATAAAACTCAAAATACACGCATTTTTGACAATAAAACAAAAACGCAACGTCTATTTGTAAGTTCCCGCCAAAAAGCCCTCTATGTCAAAGTATTTTTTTCAGTACATTCATAGACAGTTTAATAAAACAAATATTTTATGAATACCTAGATCTCTCAGTCGTAGTATCACAAAGTGGTAGTGAATTTAGCATCCAAAATAAGTGTGACCCACGGAACAGAAAAAACAAGTGTGACCAATGTGTTTTAGTTCGTACGAGGTTTGAGTACCTATGTAGCTATTATTTTAACCGCAGACCTTTCTCATTCATTATTTACTTAAAACAGGTGCAAACACATTTCGTTTGGTACCATACCAACTAGCCTTAAGATAAGTTTAAATAATTCGTTTATATGAAACAATGGTAAAAAAGTAACGTTAAATAAAATTCGGAAAGATTTCCGCCTGCTAAAAGATATCGGAAACTTTTCGATGAATCGAATTGACATTTCCGTCGAGAAACGTCATAAATTCAATCAGTCCACAGCTAGTCCACAGACATATAATATTATAAGAATCAGTCACAGTGAACTTTAAAAGGGGATTTTTTGGCGGGAACTTGCAGAGTGATGTTGCATTTTCGTTTTTATTTTCATAAATTCGTGTATTTTGAGTTTTATTGTGTATTTTCGGTGGTATTTTACCCAATAAAGATCATCCATGTGCACCAGTGAAGTGAAATGAAATGAATTATGTGTATCGTAACTTCTCAAGTTGTCTCAAAAAGTCTGTGAAGAGTTTTAGTACAATGACCACCACTGTAGTAAAACATGACTTTTATGGACGGTGACTGACTGTCAGTGCTGCAAACCCCAACATGCAAAAAAGAAGTATATTTATGCCAAAAATCCAGGAGACAGGGAGAAAAAGAAGGAGATATAAAATAAATACTCTAATAGTGTCAAATAAGAGTTATTTCATACTTTTTAGTGTACTCTGTAGGCGGTTTATTATTTCGTTAAAAAGTTAATTTATTTTTGAATTTTTAGTTTCATCTATATGAAATTTATATGGGACCATTTCGGAATTAACCCCTTTCGAACAAAAAAAGAGTTTTGCAAATCCGCCTATATATGCCGGTGTTACGCTCGAACATACATAAAAAAAATATATATACATCGAATTGATAACCTCCTCCTTTTTGAAGTCGGTTAAAAACGAAAACGCAACGTCATTTTGCAATTTTCACAATTAAATATGGAATCTGAATCTCTTTACATTGATATATTATGTTTTGAGAGCATTTACTGATTTATTTTATGTCAATAAAAATATAAAATGTCGTACACTTTACTCACATCGTGAAAATCCAGGAGATTTTCATTGAATTGAAAAATAAATAAGGAGACATATACAAAAATCATGGAATCTCCTGGAAAAGAAGGAGAGTTTGCAGCACTGCTGACTGTGGACCATATGTGAAAGTGATTTATCGTGACGGGAAACTATAATATAACTCGACACTGGCAGAAATGAGCCCTAATTTGGGCTTGGTTGCCAAACTTAAAAATAAGAAGAAGAAGAAGAGCTTTAAAAGTTTTGATTTTCCATAACTTGACATTCATAGATTTCTATGTTGACATTTGAACAGCATAGGGGAGATCAGTCAGTTTATGAAGTTCAATACAAAAGAAAACATTTTTTTATATTTATAAACGCAAGTGTAGTGTAGTAAATTAAAATATGTAACAAGTTTCTGTCTTTATGCATTTCATATAATGTACTCAAATGAAGGCCTCATTTGAGTTCAACGATAAAAATGCTTAATATTTTCGATTTTGCTTTTATTTTAGTTATATCATTTCCATTTCCTACCAGTATTAAAAATCTTTGTAAACGCTTGCATCTGAATCGGAATGCACCCAAAGTCAAATAAAATAGTAATCAACAAAACTTATCAATTCGAGTTTGTATACTCACCTGAATTATTTGATACAATAAAATCATCATCTAGCTCCTGTCACAGAATATTCAATAGTACTACGTACAGAAAACCCACTTCGAAAACGACATTTAAATAAAAAGCGACTTTTGGAACGACGTAATAAGGCGCAATCCAGCTCGCGCAGCGCTGCGCGCCTAAAATTATATTCACCTACAACTTCCCTCTCTTTCTATCGTATAACTCTATCCTGTATGACGCGGCACGTCTTACGGTAGGGTTGTCTAATGACGTATTATGAATCTTCAATATTTCCTTATCGGTTATGTATGTATCTATTACTATTCTCCTTTCGTGAATAATGACATTATAAATATCGTAGCTAACTAGTATTAGAGCAGAAAGTTATTTTTAAATGTCTGCATATTTTAATCTAAGTTTTAGGCCTATACTGATACTTTGTATACTGAATGTGTATTCTGTCTACGAAACTAAATACAACTATTTTGGGGAAGGCTTTTAGTAACATACATGCATATAAAATCTGGAATAACTGACGACGGGACAAGAAACGGCACGACTACATAGTCCAGGGCCGTCAGTCGAAATTCACAACGTCTGTTATTAATAATCTTCAAGTTTGTTATATAAAAAATAATAAAGTTAAAGAATTATTTAAAAAAGGATATACTGAGTAAGTAATAACAATTAGAATTGTTAAATTTTTCTGAATATTATTCTACTGATTTTTGAAATAGTGGTTTGTTAAATCTTAGTTATTCTAAAAAGGTAGAAGTAAAATCTACACTAATGTAAATTCATTAGTGTATAATAATACTAGTATTATAAAAACGTAACATTGGTTTGTTTGTATATTTGAAGGGGGAACACTCTCTATTCTGGAACTACTAACAGTTTCTTAAAAAAAAAAACAATATCGGTTCATAAACGACGAAGTTATCCGCGAACACACATAAAAAAAAAAATTACGGTCGAATTGAGAAACCTCCTCCTTTTTTTGAAGTCAGTTAAAAATAAGTCACATGAGTTGTTGAGGTCTCAGTGGCCCGTTTAGATAAGAGGGTGTCTCTTCTGGTCTCGTCTCTTTTTGACACACTGGTATGCTATCAAAACGGGCCTATTAGATCTTGCCGACCTTAATAAAGTCAGAAAGGACAATAGGACAATACAATGAAACAACAACAAAAAATCTAGTACTATGAAAACAACGATACCAACACAAAATAGTTTTAAAATAAGAACAATAAACACTTTATATAAGTACGTAGGTATTTATAGGTAGGTAGACCGTTGGCGCGAAATCGTACCTAAACATGGGAGTGAGACAGACCTCTCCTGTGCGTGGTTTACGTAACGTAGTTGCAACCAGATTCTGATTGAAAAAAGTTCTTAATTAGTTAAATTATTACCTATTAGAAAATAATTCCATTTCCAATATTTAAAGCACTGTTTGTATTTACAGCTACCAGAACGTAAAACAAAGTTATCAAAAAACCGCTATATTGAAACTTATTGCAACAAAGTTACAGTAGTACCTAATTAATATGGCTTACCGACGTACCTGCGCAGAAGAAAAAATTTCAAAGCGCGTGTAACGCTATTGGCCGACAGCTGCCGTCATGTTAGCGCGCGCCGTGCGGACGGGCGTGATTTGCGAGTGAGACGGAACTAACAGCTGCAGGGTATTATGAACCTTATAGTAGTGATCTAAGGTTGATTGTAAGTTTTAAGCATTCTTTCGTTAATCTTCGGGGCCATACTTTCTTTTCTGTGCGAACGAAGATTCACGACGCGCCATATAAGTTGGGTAATACTGTATGTACATAGTCACCCCGCTGAGCCGTCATTACGTCTTCCGAGTCGTTCACATCACTATGTACTCTAGTATTTCTTCGTTTGATCACATCACTATTATCACGTCACACGTCACACGTCACAATATTCGTGAATATCTTCAACAAATCAATCGAGCAAGAGTTTATGTGTAATTTCCATGTTGTGCTACTATAACATTCCGAACACTTTCCGTCCGATGTCTATCAACGACACGAGTAATTTCCAATTCTACGCGTAATAAAATAACAATCAGCTGTACGAGTTCACGGGCGTGGGAGCAGTGCTGCCAACATACGCATATTGTGGAATGAAAAAATATTTTCCTCGTAGGTAGTTTTTCATCTAGTTGTTGTTGAATTTGCAGATAATATTTCATGATCGTGGTTTGTTGGTGTTTGAGTAACAAGCGGAGGCTGCGGCTACGAGCGCCGCGGTGCAAACATGACGCGCCCCGGACCACCTAATGAAAACCTTCCTACGGTGTGTACTTAATTTTCACAAGTTATTTTCTAATTAGATGTTCCAAACAATGGTAATACGATCAACAGATAGGTAGAAATCGTTTCTATTCATCTAGAAATTGTTTCTAATCATCAATCTCTTTTCAAAATAAGGTCGCATTTCAAGACATTGACCTGTGATAAATTTGTCTTGTATCTATTATATACGAAAATAATCAACAATGATTCAACAAACAACTAAACTGTAAATTCCATAATATGAAATTTCCTGGTTTTGTCTGGTTCATATTATCTTTGATGAGCTTTATGGATACTATATCAATTAAACTATTCCTTGATTCATCCTGTGCCCTACGGAGGGTCTAAATATTACCTAAATCATTCCGAAAATATGTTATATTGTGCCCAGCTTGGGCAGAATTTTTGTAGTGACCTGTAAATCATGTTCTGGTTCAAACTTTGATGTATGTTCTGAATTAATTCTTTGAATTATAATGCATTGGTTGAGCAAGATTTATGAACTTGGTGTAAATATTTTCTACCAAAGGTACTAATTTAGAATGACTAGTTTCTGTCCTGCTGTTTTAACCCACCTACTGGTAGGGTGTAATGTGTACCTGGGAAGATAATAATCCAAATCTATTCAGTTGCTGAATAGATTTGGAAATGATTGAGTGACAAATATTCGAAGTTTCGCATTTATAACAGCATTAGTGAGATGAGATAGTATAATAATTGGTATGAGTAGGTTTGTATTACCAAATTGTTTACAACTGACTTCCTATTACAGATTTGTGTATTATAATAACTTTTAATTCACAATGGAATTCAAGTGCTTTTATTGATCCATTGTCTTACCATATCTGGCTCTGAAATGTG
The DNA here is from genome assembly GCA_951394255.1 of Polyploca ridens. Classification (NCBI taxonomy): domain Eukaryota; kingdom Metazoa; phylum Arthropoda; class Insecta; order Lepidoptera; family Drepanidae; genus Polyploca; species Polyploca ridens. The sequence goes on from OX596243.1 coordinate 16,607,081, forward strand.
AAGATTGGGGGGCAGCCATAGACACAATGGCAGTTAAAAAAAAACTGGCCAGGTGTGAGTTGGACTCGCACAGTGATGGTCCTGTAATATAAAAAAGGAAACCAAGGCAGATTAACAAAAACCTCTTTCTTCTGACCTCTTGCTGCTTCTGTTGTTGTATAGGCTTTACATTTGTTAATTATGCAATGATTTATTAATACCCAACTGAATACTTCTAGAAATCATTTTATCTTGGAAATGTGGCTGAAACTGTAGAACAGAAGCTAGTACACTAAATAGTGTAACAAAGATTTTGATTAGCTTGCCAAAATAAAAAAATATAACAATTACCTTTGCTTTTTCTAAATTAATATAAATAATCTTCTTTAGAGCTATGCTATGTCATAAAAAAGTGTTCTGTTCATTATTTGGTTTTGGAACCCTAATATAAATTTTTGATGTGAGGTCTGCTTTGCTCACTCAATCAAATACTTATGTGTTGTAAAGTTATGTTGGATTCCTTTCTTTGCAGAACTGATGTGTAGTTAGTGCTTACGCAGTGCCATGTCCATGTTCAAAGACAGTGACAGTGTACGTGGAATATTGGTTTGTGCTTCATTTGAGGAAGCTTCTCTGATAAACATTAACTTTGTAAATTGTCCGTATTTGACAAGAGTGTGTATGTATATTACTAAATATATTAATTTTTATGTATACAAAAGAGAAGTTTCCTTATATGAACAGCTTAGCTTTTAATGATTTTGTCCTGGTCCTTATCATCATGTTAATCATTCTTTCTCATAAGTTTTATGCCAAGCTGCATGCAAAAACTGTATAGGTTTTGCACCATTTGATGGCCCAGTTGGTGTGGTTAGTAAGACCTCTACCTATCACACTGCAGGTCATGATTCGAATCCCACACAGTGAGACAAGCCAAGACACCCTCTGTCAAAATGGCCATGAGAGCATACCACAGTACCACTAGTTCAACACCATTTTTCATGAAAACCTAAATAGTAAAAACATGACCCGTTATATGTATTACTCACCAATCGCCACCTAATCTCTTCAAGATGGTAAAGTCTTCCCCCCTCAGCCGCTATATTAGTGCTTCCTCTAATCACAAACATGTAATTACAGGTGAAGCTGGTTGTGGTGGGCGATGGGGGCGTGGGCAAAAGTGCAATCACCATACAGTTTTTCCAGAAGCTCTTTGTCACGGATTATGACCCCACCATTGAAGACTCGTACATACAACACACTGAGGTCGATGGACAGTGGTGCATATTGGATGGTGAGTATCTATTCATCTTTTCATTTAACCCTTTCTGTGATTGATATAATGTTTATATTTAAATATATTATCCATTGAAATGTATTTTAAAACCTAGTGCTTTGAACCTTTTTGTGTGTGACTTATGATGACATGAATCAACTGGTCTATAATACCTTTAGAAGGCAGGTTGCTTGGGGTACACGGTTAGCGAAAATAGCATTCCTGTAAGTATGTACCAAAGGTGATTAATTTATTTTAAATTAAGTTTATCGTTACTTGTCAGTGCTGGACACGGCCGGTCAGGAGGAGTTCAGCGCGATGCGCGAGCAGTACATGCGCAAGGGAGATGGTTTCCTGCTTGTCTACTCTGTCACCGACCAGCAGAGCTACGAAAACATCAGACACTTCCACACGCAGATACTCAGGGTCAAGGACAGGTAACCATCACGTTCAAAATTCAAGTGTGCCATGACTCGTGCGTCAATACATGAACTGTATGTCGTGTGTTGTGCAGAGAGACGTACCCGATGCTGGTGGCGGCCAACAAGGTGGACCTAGTGCACGTGCGCGCCGTCAGTGAGGAGGCCGGCCGCGAGCTGGCGCGAGACCTCGCCGCCCCCTACATAGAGACCAGCGCCAAGGAGCCGCCGCTCAATGTGGACGCAGCCTTCCACGAGGTACCACATACAGTACACGTAGCTGACGCCAGATCTCGCCGTCCCCTACATTGAGACCAGCGCCAAGTACACACCTCTTGATGTATACGCAGCTTTCCACGAGGTACCACATACAGTACACATAGCTGGCGCGAGATCTCGCCACCCTCTACATTGAGACCAGCACCAAGGAGCCGCCCTTCAATGTGGACGCAGCTTTCCACAAGGTACCACATACTATATTATACATATATTGAGACCAGTGCTAAGGAGCAGCCCCTCAATGTGGACTCGGCCTTCCACGAGGTACCACATACAGTACACATACACAGCTGGCTGTTGAGAGACCTCGCCGCCCCCTATATATAAACAGCGCCAAGGAGCCGCCCCTCAACGTAGACGTAGCCTTCCAAGAGGTACCACACACAGTAAACATACACATAGCAGGGGCAAGACCTCGCCCCCCTACGAACTAAATAAGAACTAGAAGAATAAACCAAAACAAAAACTGAGTAATACATCACAAACACACATTTATTCAGTTTATGGACTAGTAAGGCACATATGAATTAGGGATGGGCCGAAATTCGTTTTACATTCGGTTTAACCGAACTTCGGCAGCTTGAACCGAACTTCGTCATTCGGCCGAATTTCGGTTAAAATGCCGAACATTCTGCACTAAATATACATGCAATATAATAATAGAAATTAATGAAAAAACATATCTGTAGTAACAGTGAAATAAAATAAGTCTGATATACTCATAGTCATTTATTTGAATTAGAAAAAGTAATCATTAGGGAATGCAAACCGGTTTCACCGAAAATCGAAAAACCGGTTATTCGGTACGGTTTTGACCAACAAAAAAACCGGTTTCACATAACACCAAAACCGGTTTTTCGATTTTTTTCGGTTTTTCTTTCAATGTTTGGAAAAACTAAAAAAGGAAGATTTGCCGCCCCGTTTTGTAAACTGAGTGCAATGCAGTGAGTATTTTTGTGATGAACTGAAGTGTGTTGATGTGTAGTTTGTTGAGCTGATAAGAAAATAACTTAAAATAATGATTGTTTTTATGATAGATATAAAACATGTAAAACTTTTTTTTACAATACTTAGGCAGCAAATAAGCGTAAGGCCCGCCTGATGATAACCAGTTACTCTAGGCTATGGATTCTTGCAACATAACGGTTATGACTCGCACGTTACCAACCCTCAACCTTTTTGAAGCGGGGAGCTCATTCCACAGCCTGAGCATCCACGATAGGAAGTTTCTTTGAAACCGCACAGTATGAGAACATTTTGGTTCCAATGTGTGAGGATGGACTCCCCATCGGTGACTACGATGGATCAAGGTCAATCAATTCTTCAGAACACTGTTAGAAAAGCGGTTGAACACACATAAGAAGGCAGTCTCTCCTCAGACTAAGGGGCTTTAAAACACTTGTGAGCTCGGGAACATCGACAATTCTAACGGCACGTCGCTGAACTGAGTCTAAATACCCAAGCTGGTATCCAGGTGCCCACAGAAGACAGCATTACTTCATTTGGGCCAGACATGCGACTTATATAGTTGCAGTCTTTGTCTCGATAAGAAATACTGCTTCGCTCTATTATTCACACCGAGTTTTTTGGATATCTTGTAGATGACTTTGGAACAGAACGTCGCTACAAATATTAACGTGAAGGATCCCAATGCTATTCGTTATGTTGAGAGACATGTTCTAGAAATGAGGAACCACAGCATATGGACTTCTCAACGGTGAATGCGCAGGCTTGCGTGTGATTTAGTGGGGTTGAAATAGACTAGGTTTAGTCGACCCCAGTCGGAGTCACTAGTTTGTGTACTCTCGATTTAAGGCAAGTCCTTCGCGCCTTTTCTCCAAAATAGAGATATTTGCACGGTTCGTGTAATGAGCGTCGCATGTAATTTCATCTGCATAGCAATGAATGCTGGCAATAGAGAGTATATCATTAATATGCTGGAGGAACAGTGTTGGGGATAAATCAGAGCCTTTCGGGACGCCAGCATTAATGTCATGCTATCGGAGCAACTACTGTCAACGAAGGCTGTGTGTGTACTGTCTTATGTATCTGCCAGACAGCAAGCTGACTGATTGGTATTATTTTTTACCCGTCTGTACGACAGCAAAATCTGGGTAATTTTTATTATCTAAGGAAAACATTCGTATAATAATAACCACGTTTTAGTGTACACGCATGTTGCTGTGCCTCTACAATATGCCATGTATATAACGTGTGAAATTAATATTATAACTTACGAAACATAATTTAATAAATGTTTAAATAATGACTTCTTTAATACTGATCTATTTTTTAACATAGTCATAATAATAATAATAATAAAATTTCTTTATTTGCAGTTTTACAATTAACAAAAACTAATCATTACAAAAATGTGGCTTATACAAAAAATTACACAATAGTTTGTTTTGTACAATTGAAGTCACAGATCAGTTGAAACTCCTGGCACCCAAGCTAAGATTAAACTTGTGTTATGGGTATCAGGGTTCTCTCTTACTTTAAACCTTACTCGTAGTCTTTTATAACAAACAGCATAGATGTAATTTGCGCTAGTGATTTTACATACAAATAACTTCAAAAATTAAAAATAATATAAAAATAAAGATGAGGAAAATAACTGCAAAAGCCTCATTGCGTTTTTACTGGATGAGGAGGTGTGTATGCGTTGTTTGTGCGAGTGGTGTGTGGTGAATGTGAAGAGGTGTTTTGTGAATGTGTAGGGGTGTCTGTGTGTGTGTGTGTGTGTGAAATGAAAAATGAAAAGCAATATTTGTTTATTTTTAGGTATTCAGATTAAAAACTCTGTCTCCTCGTAATTTAATGTTTTTAGCCAATCTCTTAGTTTAATCTTACATTTGTATTTATTAAGGGAATATATGTTGCACTTTTTATTTACTGTATTGTATAACTGGCCACTGAGAATTTTAAAATGCCGCTTCGCTAATTTTGTCCTGTGGCTTTCGACAGGGCAGACATTTGCTATTCTTCGTTTATCTAGTTGCCTAGGATCAAATTTAAGCGACGAATGCTTACGCAAAATAGTATGGAGCACAAAGAGCTGTCTCACGGTCATGACTTTGCATTCTTTATACAAAAGTAAAGTTGGATGTCGGTAGGGTTTAGAGGTCATGACTTTTAAAACGGCTCTTTGTGCCCTTTCCAGTTGTAAGAAAGTAGTTTTAGGAGCACCTCCCCAAACCGTAATACAAAATGAGAGTATAGATTGGCACAGCGCATCATAAACCATCTTGAGTGTATCATGATCAGCACAGTAGCGAAGGTTCTTAAAAATTGAGGTTAGTTTTCTCACTCGGCCAGTTAATTTACCTATTTGAGATTTCCAAGTTAGTAGGTTATCTATAGTAATGCCAAGATCTTTAACCTCTTTTACTTGAGTTATAGGCAGGCATGAACATGAATGAGTAACACCTCTGCAAACATGTGCTTTTATGGCAAATGTGTCATCTGGTTGTGTAGATGTTTTAAGTGAGAAGGTGAGATAGTGTGTCTTTTCTAAGTTTAGTGTTAACTTGTTAGCAGACAACCAGGACATGACCACGCCGAGTGCAAATTGTGACCGCTCATGGACTTCAGTCCACGTATGACCGGAAATAAGTAGGGCTGTATCATCTGCGTACGAATAAATATTGGTGTATGGAATGGAAAGACTGCAAAGACTAATAATAATAATATCTCATAGCAATTAAAAATCAAGCAAAAGTTATATGTTTTTATGATTTCATTCATTTAAAATAAAATCAAAAGCAACGAACTGTGTGGTCTATATAAATAATAAATAAATAAATAAATATCCTGGGACATTCCTCACACACGGTCATCTGATCCCAAACTAAGCAGAGCTTGTACTATGGAAACCAGATAACTGATATAATACATATACTACTTTTTTGTTTGTAAATACATACTTAATATACATAATTACACCCAGACTCAGGACATACAGACATGTTCATGCACACAAATGCATGTCCTGTGTGGGAATCGAACCCACGACCTGCGGCGCGTAAGGCGAACCTTAACCAACTGCGCCAACTGGCCCGTCAAATATAAACGAGTATCTGATCTACAGAGTTAAATAAACGATTATTTCCATAAATTTTATGAAAAAGAGATGGATTGATTGTGTGAAAGATGATATTGGTAAGAAACGAGTGAATGTTGGTATAACGGATAGAAGAAGCGTACATATTGCGCCGATCCCAAATTATAGGGAACAGGACAGGCAGATGGTGATGGTGTCTTTGATATTTCTTTTATCCACTTCATTAACTTTAACTGACAATAATTCCTCAGTTTGCGATTTTTAAATCTTAGGCACGGTTATTATCTATAAATCGAGCTATAGAAATAACGTGAAAAAGAAACGAGCGAACTTTAAAAAAACCGGTTTAAAACCGGTTAACCGGTTTTAACCTCTCATAACCGAAATAAAAACCGGTTTTCATTTTGCCACGGTTTTGCATTCCCTAGTAATCATACGTGATAAACAAAAACTTAAATTGCTTTTTAACTACCAGTCTCAAAAATCTTTGGTTACTTAATCAAACAAAACACAAAATTAAACCGCTCTTCTTACTAACCAAACCAGCCTTAGAAATCACGTAAAAACAATTAATTTAATTTGCGTAATGTAAACAATAGCACGTGACAAGCTGGTAACGTCTTTACACATGACTATACTGTTTTCAGGATTAGAAGATATCGGTGACAGTTCACTTTTGACAGTTATAGTCATGCGCCTTAACGATATCCAATCGATTTTTTTGTTGTATCGAGAAAGTTAATAAAGAAAGTCTAATCGATTTTCATTTTTGTGCTTTTATTTTCCATTTTATATTTCCTTATCACTGTCTTACTGCTTAATACCGCCTCGTGTGTAATTACCAACTTTGCACACTTGTATCATACTGTACTATTATCGTTGTTCTTAATTTCAGATAATTATTACGGGATTTATGTGAAATTATGTTTGTTAATTGATATTTACCTAGTAATGTAAGAATATTCTCTCTCTGTTTGATATCGTACCGATATATCGTAATTTTTTGGTAATTAAAAATATTTCGATATTGATAAACCTATTCAAAAATAATCGATTTAACATATATCGATACTTTTTTGAATTTCCCTGTCGATCAAGCATTGTCAGTCACTACAGGTAAATGTTCCGTTTCATGCAGCAAGTATTTTAAGGATATCCTATTTCTTAATTTTTAAAATTATCGAGCTATATTAATGTGCTGAAATTATTTCTTAGTTATGTATAGCGATATATATTGTATTTTTGCAATGATATAAAATGGAAATTAAAATATTTTTTTGTAAAATATTATATTAGTTACTCGCAAGTAGTATGAGTGAACCGGAAAATGTGAACTGTCACCGATATCTTCTAATCCTGAAAACAGTTTTAGCTGGCTAACGGCCCCGCGGTGAAGCGCGGAGTGCGGGCGGGTACATCTAGCAATATTTGCAGCAAGTGCGTAAACAAGTCACAAGACGAAAAAGCGTGGCGAAATTGAACCGAAGTTCGGCCGGACTTCGGCCGAATTTTTCATTTTTACCGAATGTTCGGCCGAAGTTCGTATTCGGTTCAAACCACATTCGGCCCATCCCTAATATGAATGTTAAATTGGTACATACAGTTAAATTTACCACCGGTTCGGAATACACTTAAACTGAGAAGACTCCGGCAAGAAACTCAGCAAGGTTTTTTTATTATAGGATAAGTTATAGGATAATTTGATAGACCTATGTACCGCTTCGTTCCCCAACAGTTGGTCCGTATAATCCGCAACCACCCGCAGCGCGAGGAGAAGCAGCGGCGCCGCAGGAAGATCGCCAAGTGTACCCTCATATGAACCAACACCTGCACTCCTCACTCCATCGCTGCATCATGGTATAACCAACTACCAACACACCCGGGTACTACAAATGTTTGTACCAATATTTGATTAGGTACAGAGTCGACGTTGATCAACGAATAAGGGTAAATATAAACCCCAATGTTTGAGAATAATTTTGTTGATATGTTAAGTGGAGGTTCACAAGAGCTAGATACTTGTGCTGATACTCTATGCTATTCTCTTGTATATTTTGTGTGGGGGATCAAAAAGTTCGCTTAAATTATGGTCACAAATATTTGTCACAATTTTCGTTGTCAAAGCATCGAAAGCCCATTGATAACGTAACGTTCACCATATTCAATAATATTGGAAAGCTCTGAACATTATTGCTATTTCATCTCATTCAATATGGGGAGCGTAATGAGCGAGCGAGAAACTACTTTATTTATGTTTTGATAGCGTCTTGTAGTTGTTTGTTCAATTCTAGTATACAATTATTAATTTGTTATTTCCTATTTTGACTATATTACATTTTGTTTTGATTATAAATTTTTTGACAATATAAAAACCTACGAACGTAGATACTTCTCATACGATTATACAAACAAAATTTGATTTAAATCGGACTAGAGATTCCCAAATAAAATTCTTTCTATTCTTTTAAATGAGTGGAGCACCAAATGAAAGGATAAAGCAAAACGATAATAAAACACAAATCAAACTACCATTTTATTTACTGTTATTGCAAGTCTATAGAGGACTATAAATCATATTTTTATCGTAAGTTTACTATTTAGTTGATACGGACATATATTATAGGTATCAATGCATAGCATTTATTATAAAATATATTTATTATTGGACTGATACAAAAGGTATTTTCAATGTTTTCAAGCTGACTTCATGCTTAGTCGAGCTTTTCTGAATTCTAGTCTACCAAATTATTGCTTTTTCTTTATATTAACTAGTAAATAAACTAAAGGGAAGCTGTAAATCTCCCTGACACAATGATAACGTATATTTGTACTTTTAAGGTAACTTTAGACCAAAGTTTAAATATTTATTTAACATAAGAATTGTATGTTTATTTTGTTAAGTATGTTTGCACAAATATAGTTCACAATGTTTTTAGCTAGATAGCCTTGAAACAATCTGTGTTTCTAATTAACTGTTAGATATGTCACTTAAGAATTTGACTTTGATTATTTAAAAATAAATTGGTGTTATTTAAATGTAAACTAGTACCAGGCTGAATTTTACCAAAAATATGATTGACTTTATTATTTTTCATAATTGAGACTATCTCTGTGGTGTCAAATCTTTTAATTTAATATTATAAACTAACATATAGGCACACATTATAGAAGATTCCCACAGAGCGCGATTTCGCAGACCACGGCCATTACACACACGAATCTAAATCGTATTCTTAACCCCATAAAAATAAAAACGAAGGTCAGTGGGCGTCTTGTTTTGAGACACTTCTGCCACTTTGATCTTCATGTTAGCAATAGAGTTTAAATTCGCTTGAACCATGGTCGCGTGCGTCCGTGGAACCAAGCACAGTGGTAGTCCTTTAGGCGGACCGCAAACGTAGCTTAACTAGAAATAAAGCAAGTAATTATAGCGTGACGCGAAACGGAATTGAAACGTAACGTTAATGTAAGTGTTCCAATAGGTAAGAGTTAGGCCTATTTAACTGTATAGCATTACTGTTATAAATTATAGCTTTACAACACATTTTTGTTACATATATTTATTACATAGGAAATACATAAAAAAATACATTCCACTATAAAAATAACTGAATCGTAGGGTTTATATGGTAGATTCCTTTTCGATGCCAAATGTTTAATATATTTTAACAAATAATGTACAAAGTAAAGAACTGTGTTTCGGAGAGCTCCGACACCGGTTGGTCGCACAATGAACATAATAGTTATGTTTGTATAGGAGTGGTGGTTCGCGCGTGGAACATCCTCTGACCTCTCTACGTGCAACATCACACGAGACGTAATAAATTTATTGACAGACGCTATTCAGAAACTCTAGAACAGCTTGAGGTCACTTTAGTAATCAATTAGTAATCACATGTAAGAGGCTACTGAATGACGCACAGTATAAAAAGTGTGGAACTTCCTGGCGGAGCCACCGTCGCGGATTTGTTGTATCGAAATGTTTCGCCAAATATCAGAGTTTGTCGGTTCTTGGTTTAGATTGTAACACATTTATTATCATCATATGATGAAGTCCTACATAAATCGAACTTTTAACAATTTAATTTTCTAGAAAATGGTTAAAATATGAACTCAATATTCGTGTTTTATGTATTATATTTTTCGATTGAAATTATGCAACTTATTGTTAGCTTTAAATATGCCGTTTCGCTCATTGACTATTCGATATCAAGGCGTACATCGTTGTATCCTCATTATCTTTATACTTCTCGATAAATTCTGTAATTTTGTGACTATTTTGGGCACATTAGTGACAGATGCATTCAAACCCTTAATGGTGGCTCCGCCAGTATGTGCCACACGTAAAATAATTATTCTGTGTATACAAAAAGACTAAACATGAAATGCATTCATTTGGTACCTACCTACAAATATTTATTGGAATGGGAGAGTTATATATCCAAGACTTAAAATTGAAATTCAAACGGCAATTTTTTGAGTAGTACTATTGGCGTCCAGTAATGAAATAGTATGCAATAATAACACAGTTGCAATCAAGTGAGATTCGTAATAACGTGCGCGTTATAGTCAGTAATCCATTAAGTCGATATACATACTTACTGATAAATATTACATTATAATTGTACCTATATCATTGTTAATCTATGTTTTGTATGTTGTAACATATAATAAATGTAGTCACATATGGATTTTGTTTTATTTATTCTACTTGTTTCATCAAGGGAATTGACACCATCATTGAAGGTATGGCTCAACACCAGCGAACTCAAAGGAAAGAAGATACGATCTTCAAGAGAGGTCGTGCTGAAAATATAATAATGTGGAAACCGCGGGGGACAGCTAGTTATAAATAATAAACCTATCTTCTTAGTTTGAAGTTTGTTGCAAACAACGACCGTGCGCTGGATACTAGACGTATTGAGAAGCCATTGTGTTAGTAGAATACCAAAACTTTTAAATGTCACAATTTTGACACCACTGAAAGTTCATTGGAACACAATTGAAATACATAGCAGACTCACTAAAAATGTTATGTCTTTAAAATAATATTGGTAATTAGTGTTGCCAGGTCCCGTGTGTCAAATTTCGGAACGTAAGGATAAAATAATCGGGATTTTGGGTTTCAAATCGGGACAGTAGTGAAAGTCTGAATTTGGTGAGAAAAAATGAAAGCAAAAATATTTTTATGTAGTAGCAGCTTAGTTATATTCACTTTTCCTGTCAAAATTATCAAATATAGTAAAGACATGAGGTTAGTGAAAAATCGTGACATTTGGCGTCCCGATCAAGGGTTAATCGGGACGTGTCACCAGACCCCTGAAAATCGGGACGTCCCGCGCAAATCGGGACACCTGGCAACACTATTGGTAATGCATGTTACTATTGTTGTTTTTATTAAAGTTTATTTTCGAATTGATTCAGTTTATGTTTATTATATGTACCTACGTCGTGGTCCCTGCTAATAACAAAGAAATCAAAGTGGGCCCTGCTCAAGAAAAGGTTGGGAACCACTGGTGTAGTATTGCATCAATCAAGCAATACTGCAATATATGCATTTCGCATATTAATTAGGTTACGCTTGCATATAAAACCTCAAGCCTATTTTCAACCTCAGAGCGCCTAGGGCGCGCTCTACATGGCGACCCTTAGCCACAAGAACCAAACGAGACAGCAACATCAGAAAGAAAAACATCAGTCTAATTATACAAGAAAGAAGAGGACTGCCATATGCAGACAGCAGTACCATGGCAGCAAAAGAAGATTAGAAATGCACAGCCTATTGCATTAAACCTTATGCACGGCTGCCATCAATAAGAAGACTTGAAGCGTACGAGCGGTGTCCAGGGTAATCCCGGCCCACGGAGTCCAGGGTATAGCCCGGCCCATCCATCGCAGACGAGGAGACCAGATGCCCCGCTGCGACCACGCAATTTTGCCGCCGGCCGCCACCGCCGTCGCCGCCGCCCGGTCCCGTCACCGAACCATAACACAAACGTCAGCGCAGCGTTTCGAAGCCTAATGATGACATCATCGCCGCCGCACGCGCTTGTCCACGGCACACCACCGCAACGCGAATATTCTAAAGTAACTACAGTCGTTTAGACAAGTAAGTAGCTAAGTTACCGAAGCATTAGAAATATTAAACTGTAGATAAAAGCACCGAAACCGTAAATATGGCGTTACATAATTTTGATTTAAAAACTGCGATCGCCCTTCTACCCGTAATGGCAGGCCAGGAGCAGGTTACAACTCAACTCATAGATAGTATTACAGATTTAGTAATCTGTGGTATTACATTATAATATAGTTCCATGCTCAACGATGCTGCCAAAATACAGATGATAGAGTTTGTTCTGAAGACGCGTCTCTCTGCTAGTGCCAAACTTAGATTGAAATCTAGTTATGCGAACGTAGAGTCGTTATTGAACGATAAGCGCAAACATTTAATTTAAAAAAAATCTGCCGTCGCACTTCAGTCTCAATTTTTTACAGCTAGACAGGGACATAGGTCGATAGAGAAGTTCGGCTCTGATTCAGAACAGCTTTTAGTTAACTTAACTTTAGCCCAAGCAGATGGAGATGACCAAAAATTCGAGGTTCTCCGTCCATTGAACGAGAAAATAGCAGTGAAACGTTTCGCAAACGGTCTCTCTAGCTCCCGACTCAGTACAATAATTGCTTCTCGTCAATTTGAATCCCTTCCGGATGCTATTCAAACCGCAGTTGATGAAAATTCGTTACTACCTAGCGTAGAACAAAAGGGTATGAATTTTAATAGCAACCGTAGTTTTTTTTTTATACCACTAAGGTGGCAAACAAGCATACGGCCCGCCTGATGGTAAGCAGTTACCGTAGGCTATGGACGCTTGCAACACCAGGGGCATCACTCGCGCGTTGCCGATCCTGAAGAAATCTCTTCACACCCTTTTTGAAGAACCCACTCCAATGGGAAAACCACGGCGAGTAGAGCAAGTAGAGGACGTTTTACCCGTAGTATAGGTAACGTGAGTAGTAGGTACAATTGGCAAGGCAAACAGTCGCGAATTTTTCAAAACAGGCAACCAGGTTCATCCCTAAACCGTGGTCGTGGAAATCCTACGAGAGGATCCACACGAGGTCGACGTCATCAACCTTACAATTGGCGTCATGTGACTCAGTTACAACATTCTACACAGATACACTCAAAATGCACCGAATAATGAAGAGTTTTTTCGTGCCCATGATTAAGGAGCATTTTATTTCTAATTATAATACAACTAGTATAGTCACAATGGACGTAGGTAATATAGATATAGGTAACAGCATAAAGTTATTAGTAGACAGTGGCGCGAGCCTCTGTGTTTTGAAATATGAGTGGCTATTAAATAAAATAATTAAATAATATTTATTTCAAGCTCAATGACTCATATTTTGTTAGTTATAAAAGACTTAAAGACTATGTTAGTACAATTACAATTAACATATTTTAAACATTCGTTTTCGATTGACTGATTGATTGAATCACTGCTTCAGGGATACCGCTCCAGCTGAAACCCTGCAGCAGTGATTCACAAAAGAGCAGTCTAGCCTGCTAGCAATCATGCTCAGGATGCTATCAGGCTATGCGAGCATCAAGGATTAATGAATCAGATGCGACACAACAAAATAACAATTAGAGGTATTAGTGGAAAATTATATTCAGAAGGTTATGTTTATTTAGATTTAGTAATTAATAATGTTATATTTAGGGAGATTTTTTACGTTTTTAAGAACCTTTCATGCTCAGGTTTGGCAAACGGTATAATAGGCGAGAATTTTTTCAAAAAATTTAATGCCATCATTAATTACGACATTTAATTTGTCAATAAATGGAACAAGTGTGAGTATTCCCATAGGCAACAACAGTTCCGATAGGTACACGCAAATACACGTGATACCGCCTCGTTGTGAAGTTATCAAATATATTCATTGCGAGACAAATGAAGATAGTGTTATTTTAGCTCATGAAATTGTAGAAGATATTTTTATTGCCGGAATCATAGCAAAACCTTACCAAAAGCGTATTCCTGTAAGAATTTTGAACACAACAGACCAAGAAGTCACGATAAACTTGTCCGATCTACACGTTCGGTCTATTATAAATAATTTTGACATTTGTTGTTTTAACGATGAAACGAAGTCTGTGAATAGCAAAGAAATTGGGTGAATAGAGTCAAGACTATTTGAAATACTTGACTTAGGTTACTTAAATAAAGAGGAACGATTAGGTATTCAACAGATTTGTGCTAAATATGCGGATGTGTTCCATTTACCAGGGGATATTTTATCAGTTACTAACTTAATGGAACACAATATCGTATTAAAAGATAATGTTACGCCCTCATATGTAAAGCCCTATAGAGTACCCCAAGCTTTAAAGAGTGAGATAGAGAAACAGGTACAAGATATGCTCAAAAATGATATCATAGAAGAAACTGTATCAGATGGTCGAGTCCAGTTTTATTAGTCCCAAAGAAAGCTGATAAATCAAATGAGAAAAAATGGAGATTGGTCATCGATTATAGACAACTGAATAATAGAATTCAGGACGACAACTTTCCATTGCCTAATATTAACGAAATATTAGATTCATTATCCGGTAATATTTATTTTTCCAAATTAGGTCTTTCACAGAGTTATTTTCAATTATCACTTAATCCGGAGTCACGTAAATATACATCTTTTAGATTAAACAAGATGTATCAACTTTCTTTAGATAAAGATTCACGTAAATGTACAGCATTTACCGCAGGAAAACAGTACCAAATGAAACGCTGTCCTATGGGCCTCAAAACAAGTGCTAGTGTTTTCTCAAGGCTCATGACTATTGCTATGGCAGGTCTTAACTTTGAAAAATGTTTTATATATTTAGATGACTGCGTCCTCATAGGAAAATCTATGATAGACCATAACAAAAATCTCATAAGCGTACTGAACCGATTGCGTGAAGTCAATCTTAAATTGAACCCAATGAAATGTGAATTTCTTAGGCAGGAAATAGTTTACCTAGGACATCAGATTACATCGGAAGGTATTTTTCCAGACCCAGGTAAAATTAAAACGATGAGAAATTGATCAATTAAAATTAAAATTAAAATGATTGATCGTACATGGACTCAGGCTTCTCTACCAATCCGGTTTGGAGGCCTGGGTATCCGAAAAATTTCAAGTGTTTCATTACCAGCGTTTCTGTCCTCAGTCCACACGGGGCCTCATTGGAAAAATCCTTAGTCCGTCACTCCGTGACTTTGAGGTGTCGTGGCTGGCTGAGGCCAGAAAAGCTTGGATCTTGGCCTGTCCCAATACAGATGCTCCAGCCACACCGGTGTCACAGAGGCGATGGGACGAGCCACTCTGCAGGCTTACTCAAAATTACCTTATTGATTCATCTAGCAACGTTGCTGAGCGAGCTCGTCTCTTCGCTTCTACAAAATGGGAGTCAGGGCTCTGGCTTCAATGCCTTCCATCTCCTAATACGGGCACGTTACTCGACAACACTTGTTTCAAAATAGGTTGTTGTCTCCGTTTAGGGGCTAAATGTATTGTCCCCCATCGCTGGCTTTGTGGTGACAATGTTGAGCGTCTTGGCCATCACGGGCTTTCGTGTAGCAGGAGTGCTGGGCGGATGTCGCGGCATCCGGCTATTAATGATCTCATCCGCCGGGCTCTTGTCACTTCCGGTGTGCAAGCCGTTTTAGAACCGAACGGTTTGGTGTGGGAAGATGGCAAGAGACCTAACGGAATGACTTTGGTACCCTGGAGGGTGGGACGACCTTTGGTGTAGGACGCTACTTGCGTCGACACCTTAGCTCAGTCTCACCTTCCAGTATCAGTTACGGCCGGTGCCGCTGCCGCCCAGCAAGAAGGTCTGAAGTGCCGCAAATATGCTACCCTTGGTGATGGGTACATATTTGCGGCGTTTGGGGTTGAAACGCTGGGGCCGTGGGGGCCAGATGTTCACCATTTGTTTAACGAGGTCTCACATCGCCTTGTTGAGACCTCACGTGACAAGAGGGCTGGCGTCTATTTAGGCCAACGAATAAGTATTGCAATCCAACGTGGCAATGCCGCCAGCCTTCTTGGTACGTTTGCACAGGGCAGCGATTTGGGACAAGTTTTCTATTTGTAATTTTTAATTTTAGTTAACTTTTAATTTAGATTTAAGGTTTCATTGTTCATGTATATAGTTTCTTGTTTTCTACAAATAAAGTTGAGTCTTATTAAAAAACGATGAGTAATTACCCTAGGCCTAATAATGCCGACGAGGTAAAACGCTTTGTTGCATTCGCGAACTATTATCGTCGCTTTATACCATGTTTTGCTGACATCGTATATCCGTTACATGCATTATGTAAAAAAGGTGCTAAGTTTGAATGGATTTCAGATTGCGGAAACGCATTTCAGAAATTAAAATTAACTCCAGTAATCCTCCAGTTTTGGATTACCCAGATTTTTCCGAAAATAACATCTTTCGCGTACAAACAGATGCATCAAAAGTAGGACTAGGTGCAGTTCTTTCTAATAGCAATGGCAAAGTCGTAGCATACGCTAGTAGAAGTCTTAAACCAGCAGAGACGAGATATCCCATTATAGAACTTGAACTTTTAGCCATTGTATGGGCCGTACGATACTTTAGGCCATATTTGTATGGTAGAAAATTTAAAATTTTTACCGACCATAGGCCCCTAGTTTATTTATTCGGCTTATCTGATCCGTCAAGCCGCCTTACTAAGTTTAGGTTGTATTTAGAAGAGTATGACTTTGAGGTAGAGTATGTACCGGGTCGAAATAACGCAGCTGCAGACGCGTTAAGTCGACTTCCGGTGACATCTAAAGACCTAAAAGACATGCGCGAGGTAGTTTCCGTATTAGCTAGAGCCCAAAGAAAAAACCTAGCTAATCAGGGAACTGACCATGACCAACCGACTGAGTCTTTTACTCCTAGCAGGTCTGATCAACATACTGCTGTAGAAGTACTCAAACGACCAAATGACATTACAGAATTAATTTTTTCACACAATTTAAACGAAAACAAACTTATTAATTCAGACAATGTATCAAGTGACGCTAACTATTGCACTTACGTACCATCGCATTTTGCGATCATTCTTGATACCCGATCGTTATTGTCCGAGGAGGCGCTAGCGAGGGATCTTGAAAATTTGTGCCAAAAGTTAAATATTGTAGAGCTCATAATAAAGAATAGGAGTAATGCTCGTTTTATAAAAATAATACTGCGCAGTTTCAACAAACATAAAATTACGTCACTTAGGTTTCTTATTACAAGAGACGTAATTCGTATTTCAGAAAGAGACGAAATTACAACAATATTAAATGACTTTCACCTCTTGCCCACAAGTGGACATGTAGGCATGAATCGTATGTTAAATAATATAAAAAAATATTATTTTTGGCCAGGTATGACAAATGACGTCATAAACTACGTTAAACAATGTAAGAGTTGCCAACTCCAGAAGCACTCTAATAGATATTATAAAGAACCTATGACAATAACCTCCACTGCTAATTCGGCATTTGAGAGGATTAGTTTAGATATTATGTGTTAGCATATAAAAAATAAGTTAATTAAAAATGTAAGTAATAATGGTTTTAAAAGACTGGTAACACTGTTAATAGAGAACCTAAATTAATATCGGTGGTGTCTCTGCTATAATAAAAAATGTAAGAACGTGTTTTGTGTTTTATATGATCCACGGGCCCCGACAGGTTATGGGCGCAGCAAGCAAGAAATGTAAAAAGTGCCTAAAGAACAAGAAAAACATAAAATACCAGTGATTAAAAAATAACAACAAGTTCACCAAATAAACATAAAAATGGACAAAGAAGAGATACATATAGAAAAATTAAAGGACAGTGAGAGTTTTCTTCTATGGAAATTCGAGTTTAACATTTATGTAAAAGCGGCAAAACTGAGTGAAGTTTTATCTCCTCATGTCAAAGATGACGAAAAAAAGATGGACGAATTTTTAACAAAGGATGCTAAAGTACAAAAGATTATTATAAACACAATAGACAGAAAGTTGAAAGGTCACATTTTAGGATGCCAAAATGCCCTAGAAATGTTCACAAAATTATGTGAAATATTTGAAGGAACAGAACAGCGAAATAAGTCATCATTGTTACAAGAATTTTTCAATTTCAAACAAGACAACAGATCTCTCACACAACTAATTTCAGATATAAAAAACCTACAGTTTCGACTTAATCAGATTGGTGAAAATATTAATGATGATATGGTTATGTCAAAAATACTTACATGTTTACCGAGCAACTTAAATCATTTTATTACTGCATGGGAATCAACATCAGATGAAAAGAAAACACTCACAAACTTAACTAACAGATTACTCAGTGAGGAAAATAGAACAGAAAACAGAAAAGCAAAAATAACAGAAAATCAGATGGTTTTCCAAGCTACTAATAAAAGAAATTCTAACATTAAATGCTTTAAATGCAACAAAACTGGGCATGTGAAGAAAGATTGTGGAATGTGTGCCATTTGCAAGAAATTTAATCACAATGAAAAAGACTGCAAGTTCAAAGAAAAACAGTGTTCAATATGTAAGAAAACCAATCATAATAAAGAAGATTGTTTCTTTAAAATTAAAACTAAAACAGATGCAGCATTTTTCACTAAAACAATAAAAAAGGAATCAAAGAGCAAAGAATTCATCGTGGATTCAGGCTGCACAGCTCACATGACCAACAACATAAAAATACTGACAAACCTTGAAAACAAAATATCAAAAGTGTTAACAGCCAATGACCAAACAGTTGATGTACAGGGCCAAGGAACTGTAAAAGGTGATGTTTGCCAATTGAATAATACCTTGTTTGTACCGGACATATCACAGAACTTGTTGTCTGTGAATGCAGTCACTAATAACCAAGGAACAGTTGTGTTCTCAAAAAATAATGTTAAAATATACAAAGAATCAAAGTTGATATTAACAGGAAAGAAAGAAAATGGTTTATATAAAATTAATTTAAATGAAAAATATATGAGAGAACAGACTTTATTAGCAATGGAAAATGGGACAGCTTTAGAATGGCACCGTAAACTTGGTCACCCAGGAAACACAGTATTAGAATTATTACAAAATGCTGTAGATGGCATAAAAATATTAGGCTCTACCAAACTAGATGAAAAATGTGAAATATGTATACAATCAAAGCAAGCTAGACTACCTTTTAATACAACTAGAACCAGAGCAGAAAGAATTTTACAAATTATACACACAGATGTTTGTGGTCCATTTGATATCAATACACATGATGATAAAAGTTATATACTTACCATAATAGATGACTTCAGCAACTTTACAAAAATCTATCTTATTAAATACAAAAGTGAAGTACAAGATTACATAAAACATTACATAGAAGAATCTGAGAGAGAAATGAATAAAAAAGTGTCTTGTATAAGATGCGACAATGGAGGTGAATATACCAGCAATGAGTTTAAGCAATGGTGTATGAAAAAAGGAATAAAAATAGATTATACAGTACCTTATTCTCCTCAATTGAACGGTAAGGCAGAGAGAATGAATCGTACACTCTTAGAAAAAACTAGAGCATTACTGTTTGATTCAAATTTAATGAAGGAAATGTGGGGTGAAGCTATGTATTGCGCAGCATACATACTAAATAGATTACCAACAAAAACCTTAACAAATAAGACACCTTTTGAAATTTGGCATGGTAAGAAACCCAACATATCAAACATGCAGAAATTTGGTTCTACTGTTTATGCTAAACAATTACAACCAAATCTTAAGAAACTAGATTCAAGAACTAAAAAACTAATTATGATAGGATACACTAATAACGGATACAGATTGTGGAATTCAACAGAAAGAAAAATAGAAATAGCAAGAGATGTTGTAATAATTAATAATAACAAAGATACAGAGATAAATGAAGAAAATAAAGAGAAAAATATAAATAAAAAGATGGAAAATATACCAAAAATTTTAACAAATGAAAATCAAATGGAAGAAGAAGAATACAGCGATAATTACAATAATGATAATAATATAAGTACAACAGAAAATATAACAGGAATAACTGAAAGTGATGAAAATATAGTAGAAACAGAATATAATATTGAAGAAACAAAAAATGTAACAGAAGAAGAAATAGAAGAAACAGAGAATGAAACAGAAGAAAATACTCTAAGGAAAAGCAAAAGAATTACAAAAAATCCAGAATATTTACAAGATTATGTACTACTTACCTATAATGAAGCTATTTCAGGCACAGAAAGTGACAATTGGGAGAAGGCAATAAAGTCAGAAAAGGAATCTCTACAAATAAATAATACATGGCAAGTAGTTGATATAAAAGAAGCAAAAGGTAAGAAAATCCTATCTAATAAATGGGTCTTTCGTAAAAAAGATGATGGAACCTACAAAGCAAGGCTTGTGGTGAGAGGTTTTGAGCAACATGGTTTAGACTATGATGAAATTTATAGTCCAGTGGTAAGCCAATCAGCACTTAAAACTTTATTTGCTTTAGCCGCTCATAATAATTTTGAAATCCTTACTTTTGATGTTAAAACTGCATTTTTGTATGGGGAATTGACTGATGAGAATGTTTATATGCACATACCAGATGGTTATGAAAAAGATCCTAATAAAATTTGTCATTTAAATAAAGCATTGTATGGGTTAAAACAGGCACCTATTACTTGGAATAATAAATTCACTAAAACTATGTCAAGTTTGGGTTTATTACCTATTAAAACTGATAAATGTGTATTTACAAATAAAGATAATACTGTAATCATTGCTATTTATGTAGACGATGGGTTAGCTATTGCTAAAGAAAAACAATTGTTAATTAATGTACTAAACTGCCTTAGCAAAGCATTTGAAATAAAAATTTATGAAAATCCAAAGAGTTACATAGGTTTAGAAATAATAAGAAATAATGAAGGTATTAAATTAAATCAGAAAAATTACACAGATACATTATTAAAAAGATTCAACATGAGTGATTGCAAACCTTGTAAAATCCCTGGAAACACAGATAGAAAGATAGAGACAGATTTGACAATACAGACAAAATTTCCTTATAGAGAACTAGTTGGAGGATTATTATATTTATCCACTCGTACTAGACCCGACATAGCACAGGCAGTTAATGAAGCTAGTAGAAAAATAGAAAATCCAAACAGTACAGATATTATAGCTGTTAAGAAAATATTAAAGTATTTAGCTGGAACAAAGGGTAAAGGTATTAATTTCAAGAAAGGATGTAAAGATTTAATCTTAAATGCATATTGTGATGCAGATTATGCAAATGATGTTATGACTAAGCGTAGTATAACAGGCTATGTAATAATGTTTTCTGATGGACCAATCTCTTGGTGTTCAAAAAGGCAACCAATTGTAGCATTATCTTCTACAGAAGCTGAATTCATCTCTGCAGCAGATTGTTGTAAGGAAATATTATACCTAAAATCTTTCCTGAAGGAATTGATTCCATTTAATTTAAAAACAATACTAAATATAGATAATCAAAGTTCTATACAACTAATTAAGACAGGTTCGTTTAATAAAAGATCAAAACATATTGATGTGAGATATCATTTTATTTATGAAAACTTTGTAAAAGGGAATTTCATTGTAAAATATTGCCCTACTGATCAGCAAGTAGCTGATATACTCACAAAGCCATTGTTGAAAAATAAATTTGAAATTCATTGTAATAAAATAGTGAAATAAGTAGTTACTTATTAAAATTAGATAAGCTATAACATAGAATTATAAGTTATGTTATTTAAAAATATAAGATACCTACATTGATGTGTAATAACTTAGATTGAACTGCTATGAGTAGCTGATCTAGAATTCATAGTATAGAAGTAGTGATTTAATTATAAGTTTATAAAGTTAAAGATAAATTGTAATTGTTAGACAACTATATTAAAAAATGTTGCAAGTAATTAAGATAAAAAGATAAGAGTATTTTTTTGAAAATATTTTTGTAATTAAACTCATTAATAAAAATATTGTTTAAAAAATAGGAGAAGGTGTTAGCATATAAAAAATAAGTTAATTAAAAATGTAAGTAATAATGGTTTTAAAAGACTGGTAACACTGTTAATACAGAACCTAAATTAATATCGGTGGTGTCTCTGCTATAATAAAAAATGTAAGAACGTGTTTTGTGTTTTATATGATCCACGGGCCCCGACATTATGGGCCCACTAGATATAGATAATTATAATTATAGATATATACTTACTATCCAATACGATCTTAGTAAATACGTAGAGGCTTATCCTCTAGAGCGTAAAGATACAGAATCTGTAGCCAAGGCTTTAGTTAACAATTTTATATTACGTTATGGTATCCCTAAACAGATGCTGACTGATGTCACTATGTCTCTTTCTAACAAAGAACATAAGAAAAGGATGTAAGAAATTTAGTCCTGTCAAATTAGTCCAATGCTTGTTTTCAATATAAATTTAGTCGCCATCTATCGCGGTCACGCCTAAATACACGCAAAATAAGACGGCAAAGATTAATTTGACAACTTAAAATATCCTTTTTCAATCATGTTCGTAAGAAAGAGATGAGATGTGACTAAAATTAGTTTAGTGCGATTTACAACAGAATCGGCACCATTGTCGTTAGAAATTGACAGATAAAGCGACTCGTATTTAGATTTCGGTTTGTTTAGGCGCCAATCCCATAGAGAAGAGTTCTAGAGTTCTGCGTTCCGAGTTCTGCATTCCGCGTTGACTATAAGCTATGTGGGGCCTTTGAAAGTAAAAAAAAATTATGATGTGCGATCAGTAGTGAATAATGCAGAACTCTAGAACTCTTAGACTGCTTGCTGTGTGCACAATAGTCAACACGGAATGCAGAACTCGGAACTCGAAACTCTAGAACTCTCTCTGTGGGCTCGGCGCCTTAATAACTGACCATGAAATAACATCATTTTAATTTGTGGATGGAAAGGTTTTTTATATTTGTAACACTCAAAGGTCAATATAATAATGCAAACATAGTTTCAGTTTTGTATTACTATTGAAAAAAAATATCTGTTACAGCCACGGACATCGGACATGACGAAACTATAAGGCCTTGTTGATTGACTACGGAACTCTAATATGAGAGTTTTTATTATTATCGAAAGATGGCGCTACATGTTTCTTACTGCAATGATTTCGCGAGCTTCTCAGCTAAGTTTTACAAATTTTACAATTTCCTTAAAAGGAATATTTCAGAAATGCTTTATGTTTTTTATAATTATTAAAATGTTAAGAGCGGAGGAGTTTGACATTCTTTAATTGGTATTTTAAAAGGAAATGTAACCTTTGAAGTATGGAGGTAGGCACCTGTAACAGCGATTTTAGTTATGCAGTGGACTTTACCTTGTTCACGAGATGAGAAGCATAAGATTAATGGATGAAATAATGAGTACAGAGCCGGTGTTACTTTATTACTGTCGCGATGTCGCCCGGCAGCGATAAGGCGTGCAGACGTGACCTGCGCGCGAATTATATGCTGTGTTTATGCTCTTATAACTACATTCACAGAACTTTCACACCCCTTATTCAGGTAGACTAATGATCGACCAACCTGACCTATTGTCAGCTAAAGTATAGTAGCTAGGTATCGAGACTGAAGGTGACAGCAACACACTCAACAGTCGCACACACACACATCTAGAAACAATGGCACTCTTGGGTCCCTTTGGGTACTACCGCCTCGTATTATGACCAACTTAGGATACCTGTAATCATGTTTTTTTTTATACAACTGAAGCAGCAAACAAGAATACCTACGGCCTACCTGATGGTAAGCGGTTACCGTAGCCTATGGACGCTTGCAACACCAGGGGTATAACTCGCGCGTTGCAGACCCTGTAGAAATCTTTTCACTCTCTTTTTGAAGAATGTAGTTAAAAATTTCCAAATTCAATAAGCTATTGATCCATAGTTGAAGGAGCGGGTATTTCGCCATCTGTGTCGTTTCTAGTTGAGTAGAAGTTAATTCTATATCCTCGTCACAAACTCCGTTACTCCAGAGTTAAGTTGGCTATCGGAAACCGATTTTTATATGAAACTAGTTGCGCCCCGCGGTTTCACCCGCGTACCTGAGGGATATCCTACACTTCCGTTAAGTATTCTTGAATTTCTACGAAACTTTCTTAAAAAAAAACGTCAGTACCATCTCCAGAGTATTAGAAAACTTTTTAAAAAATCGGTAAAGTCGTTATGGCGTGACCAAGGGAAAATGAACGTTATGTTACATACCTACAGTTGAATTTACCACCGGTTCGAAGTACACTTAAACTGAGAAGACTTCGTCAACGCGTTGGTGGTTCTTATAGCTGATGGTTTTAATGGCGCTTTTGTTTTGAATAAGTAGGTACCTACCTATGTAAAGTATTATTCTTTGTTACAAACAAATTGACTTCATACCTACGTAAGTACGTAGGTGTACGATTGAGGATTGTGGAGTAAAGATATTTAAATAGGATTTTTTATTGCTGATTGCTTATAAACCTGCGGATCACTGAATTTACGATAAAAAGTCAGTTAACTTACAAAAAGTTATCGCTGTACGTTAAGTGTAATACTCAATCGTACATGGCGCTGGCGTCCCGGGAATGCCCGGGATCCGCGTATCCCTAAGCAATTAACCCTCCACCCGCCCTCTCCTTGCGTCTCCTCCGCCCTCACTCGGGTAGGTATCCTCTTTATTTCACGTTTATATCTCGCTTGTGTAATTATTCGCCACACCGCATACCACGGGCTGACTGCGTAGTTTTTGCAACGTTGCTAATGCTGATTTCATAGTGAGTTGATGATGGCTTCCAGACTCGAAAGACAACAAAGAAACCGAAGTATACACGCCTCAAAACTCTGTGGGCTTAGTGCGAGTTTTTTAACGCGCTCGAGAAGGTCCAATGCCTTACAAATTAACGAGTTAACGTTAACCTTATCGAGCGCGTTAAAAACTCGCACTAAGCCCTCTGTATACCATGAGTTTTCTACGGTTAGGGACGGTGAAACATTTTTTATGAAATTCTGTGATTCCAAAACTGTCCACTAGAGGCGCTGTTCGGATCTCCAATCTAAATGTTCACCTTAGGCGCTAGCGAGTACCTATCAATAATAATCATAAGATAGATACTGAAGTTGAAGGTATGATATTAACACCCGGTTGCTAGAAAGCAACATTATCGAAAAATTATGTAACATGCTGTAAATCTCCAGTCAATCGTGTTTTGGGTTGCTGAAAGAGGCAAATAACAATCTGTCAACAGTTTATTATTCCAAGTGTCAAATCTCCAATTATTCGTCAATTATCGCATTTTTGGGTTTCTGGAAAGCTTATTCGCATGTCAACGCCTTATCACATTGTCAGTTAGCTAATTGGAGATAATGGACCAATTATTCGAGAATTAAAGTGTTTCTTGTGATAAATAATAGGTTTTAAAGCAGTTCAATATAAAAACTGAATATAAAATTAATTTTAAACCTTAAATTAAGTACTTTTTTGCATGAAAAGCCATTTTAAAATGCAATAAACGACCTATTGAACTTGCCAGGGTCATCTTGGTTGATATGAAATAAAATGGCTGGAACAACCAACATGACACTGGCGGTTTTGTAAGCCATAATATGTCTATGGTTATATTGTCAAAATAAGATACGGATTTTTTTGAATTTGATGAATAAATGAAAATAAGACTAGGCTGTATGACCTTTGCCTGCCTTTTGGCGAATATCATAAACAACAACAATGACAATGAAAGGGACAGTGCTACGCGAGAGACAGAAACAAAACACAAAGGAGTGAATGAAAGTGAATGAAATAAATAAATCATCCGTTGACAATCAATTAGATAATTTATCTATATTTTTCTTTTCGGCAACTCAAAGGCTGTCAACAGATTGCTAATTGTGACGGTTTGTCACCTGATTTGACATTTCATACACGTTCTAGCAACCGGCCGTAAGAGACATATGAAGGAAGATGGTTGTGATGAATCTGGGGGCACGGAAGTGCCCCCCGCCAAGACAGCCAAGCGAAGCGAAAGGGCACTAGCCAAGCTTATAACTCTACATGCACTTACTCTACAAGCCCTAACTTCACAAACTCTACACACCGTCGTCAAAATATGTGGCTTGGCTCTACATGAGATCTGATAACTTTTTGACAGTAAGAGCCATATGTCTTGGCGGCAACATTTTACATAAAAATGTTTTTGGTGGGATTTAGTTATTACTAAAGTAAATCTAAGTACAGTAGCCGTACTTAAAATTTTCAAATTCTCAGAAACAACCACATCTTGGCGTATCGTAGTTGCACGTTAACCGCACGACTATCGTAATAAAGTAGTTGTATGATAAGTGCACGCACCACCTGGCGGTAATTACAGAGACAAGGCGTGATACAGAGGTCCCGCAGGATATATACTAGTGCTTCGTTGCTAATTATCCAGCGATAGCACATTTATCACACAATGATGATTGCTGAATTGGGATCGGTTGTTTTCACGACTTGATGGTACTTACCTACATTTAGTTTATATATCATTCAATGCATAAACTAAACCGAAAGATATTACATTTAATATATTTCTTAAATGTATCTAATTCTTTTTTCGGTTTACAGCTAAGATAGAAGGATCATCAGAAATAAAGATAACTGAAAGACTTAGCTGAAGAGATAGAAATTAAATTGTAAAATAGATCTGTACCTACCGACTAGAACAAGATATCCACTCCGTTTTAATTGCTAGACTATTTGAAAAAGTTGTGAAAATTATTTTCAGAGCTGTAGCCTGCGATGTATCCGATAATTTTGGCAATGGCCCTGCATCACCCATAAATAAAAAAAAAGTAATTTTTCAACCATGTTGAAGGTTTACTTTGGGTTAAATACAGTTATATAATACACAAATGTACCCATTTTCCTTGTCCATTCCGATACAATTTTTGAATGTTGTCTGGTTTCCTACTGTCTAGTAACCGCAAATTATTGTGTTGAGTAATACCGTAAACAGGCCTTTTACTAATTTTGATTTTTATTTGATATTTTTTACGTATGATACGACACACAAAGGTACATAACCTAATAAAAATCTTAATTAGTTCAGGGTTTCAATTGCGGAAGTGAATGACATTATATTTTTTTATTAAGAGTAAGTAAACAGTAGCTCGACATATAAAATTGTAACTAACATAAAAGTTTATGCAGTTTATCAGTGTCGCGTTACTCAAGTGTAACTGCGTCCATCGAATTTTGTAAGAAACGCTCAAAAACTTAAATAATTCGTGGCTGAAAGTACCTCGGAAATACTACGTTAATATTCGTGTGAAATCCTTTAAAACCATTTAATTTAAGAGAACCGAGAAAAACTATGTGAACAACAGGTTTCAAGTTGTTGTTGTAGCTTGTGGGATTACGATTAGGACTTGTTTTCGGATCAAATATATATAATCGGTTGTCTTTTCAACAGCTCGCTACATACATAATAGAGATCTCGCGACCATCAGTTAGTATACAGATATCAACAGATAAATAAACATCTCTTAGAGAGTGCCGAAGCATCAACGCTACAGTATTCCCGTATTAATGTAGATAATTTTAAGTTCCTATGTCAAATTTATTCACCAGTTTGTCACAAAAATGTATACCTAATAATCTACATTAAAACAAATAATTGATTTAATTTATTCTAAAAACCTGTCGCAATTAAATAATGACAAAGAGTCAGTAACCTTTGCTTGTTTTAAATTATAATTGGACTAAGCCTATATGTAACAGTCGGAAGAGAGAATTAGTTAAATATTATTTTTTTAAATACGACGAATATTATAAAATTACTTCTATGTATTAGTGTGTGTGAATAATAATTGACCAATATGGACCAACGATCTATTTCACCGTTTATGTTTAAACGTATTTGGAGCTCAACCAGGTATGTATAATATTCTGTATATATAAGTATACTAGCTTTCCACCCCGCTGTTTCACCTATGATCCCATATTTTAAACCTTTACATAAGAGATGGCTACGCAGCACCGGCCCTAGCCCTTAATCAGGGTAGAGGAGATTGTCTTTTAGCGCCCTTTGGTCGACGCATGAACTTCTTTGGTTACAAACAGCGCGTGTGTTCCGCTGCCTGCTTCGCCGCGCAACCCCGTGCCTCTCAAAAAACCCCAACAAAATTTAGTTTTAAGCCCATCACAGACGTACCTATAATATATATTAATATGCCCAGCTATAATATAAATTACAGTACAGGTTGGCCAAGAAACAGAAATATATATAATAGCTGCGTGTGCGGTCACTTGAAGATTAGTATTGAAAATATATCGTAATATGCCTTGCTATGATTAATATTAATATAAATTATAGCTACGTCTGTGATTGAATTAAATGTAATTTGTTAATTCGCTTATTTTGACCAGTTTTAGGGTTCAGTATCCAATGATTTTTCTCCCATACGCACAGATTAGATATTTGTTTACACTTTCTTTACATTTCTTATTTCTGTAATATTTATTAGTAAGTATTTTGTGTTTTCTAAAATAGACTCATTTTGTATTTTATTTGGAGACTTCAGTATGAATTATTAATGCACATGTAGAATTGCACACGCACAGTATATGGCACTTATTTTTTTAAAGCGCTATAGCGGCTACCATTTTTCTTTTAGTTACTCGCGCCAAAAAACTCTCACTATATACTGCTCGGGTCGGGTGGGTCTGTCAGACCCCAACTTTTAAACATCAATAAAACAATAAATACTTGAAAAATCTGATAAGTTATTAAATAAAGTAATATCTTTTACAAATTTACTATAACACTACTACTATTTAACTTACTAAAAAAACAACTCTTTGATACTCATTACAAACGTAACTAATGCATTTGTTACACGTAATCTTTAGAAAATGTGTTAACTACCTCGAATTTAACGATGGCCAACTTATGGAAAAAATATGGAGACGCCTTCTTCTTTACTTTGCTGCAGGTGGTTTTGCTGCAGATGAAGAAGCGTTTTTATCCCTCATCGAGCTAGTTGATGAGATTTTACCATTTCAAAACTTTCTCTTGCAGAAGCACAATCAAAAGCTTCTTTTCCTTCATCAAGCAAACGCAGTTTTTTTTTATTTTCTTAGATTTGACGAACCATATTTGTTTTATACCAACAAACAAAAATGTCACATAAACTAAACTCAATTTTTGACCCTAAACAACATTAAAATATCAAAAGCTAATTAATAAGCAAATAAACAAATTACCAGTAATCACATAATAAAAAATATTACGAACAAAAATTAATTGGCGCACCAGCGACATAAAAGGGTTGCGTTTTTTTTTAAATTGTTTTTTTATTTTTTTTAAATGTAATAATGCCTACTACTTTGTTTTGTTGGGTTAGTCATGCTGAACAACTTTTACTATGGAACCAATAGTGAATTCTCAAAATTTTGTTTTTACTTTTCATAGTAAATGTCAACCTTGCTCGATCATAATGTATGAAGAGTCAAAAAATTTTTTTGAGTATTCAGTGTTGGTCCCCTAGTAAAAGTTGTTCAGCATGACTAACCCAACATAGGTTTCGAAAATATGCCATCTCGAAATTTCCACCCAGTATTTTCTTCCGATTTTTTTTAAATGTATTTGCCTACTACTTTGTTTTATATTCTCTTCCGAATTTTTTTTAAATGTATTTGCCTACTACTTTGTTTTATATTATCTTCCGATTTTTTTTTTAGGTAAAGTTGTTCAGCATGACTAACCCAACATAGGTTTCGAAAATATGCCATCTCGAAATCTCCACCCAGTATTTTCTTCCGATTTTTTTTTAATGTATTTGCCTACTACTTTGTTTTATATTCTCTTCCGATTTTTTTTTAATGTATTTGCCTCCTACTTTGTTTTATATTCTCTTCCGATTTTTTTTTAATGTATTTGCCTCCTACTTTGTTTTATATTCTCTTCCGATTTTTTTTTAAATGTATTTGCCTACTACTTTGTTTTATATGCTCTTCCGATTTTTTTTTGCCTCCTACTTTGTTTTATATTCTCTTCCGAAGATTTAGCTGTTATGTTTTATAACAAGTCTTTGTTCCATAGGTTGGGGACTGGGGTCATGGTGATCTGTAACATAGGCTAATTCCTATCTCAAACATCAGGTTTTCATAATTGTTAACTGTGTAGGCTTTTTTACCTTTTTGGTTTGTTTTTATAAGTGACTAGCTGTCCCCCGCAGTTTCACCCGCGTTCCCGGGGTAAAAAGTAGCCTTTGTCCTTCTCCATACCATAGGCTATCTGCATGCCAAATTTCATGATGATGCGTTGAGTAGTTTTTTTTTTATTTATCCTAGGTTACACCTTCTTTAGTGTTCCCTATCCATACCTCTAGCCTTACAATCTAGCCTTAATATTAGGCTAATAAGTAATTTAAATTTAACATAAACTTCTATATTGACTATATCTAAGAATGTGTCCATTAACACTTTTCTTATTGTCTCAATTAAGGGGAAGACACTTTGTTCTTGTGTTCGTTGAGTAGTTGAGGCGTCAAGGCGTAACAAACAAACAAACAAAGTTAGGATAAGTTAGGACGTGCACATTGAATTCTAATCCGATTTAAATATTCTTTGATATTTGACATTCCAATTTTAAAGAGTATTGCATTGCACCAAGCTTTTATGTCAGTTCAACGTTTTTTGAATAAAATCTGATTGAGTTTTCAAACATATGTCAAAATAAAATGTTATTTAAATCAAAAGCAATACTCCTTGTATTGATATCAAGTTCGATGCAAATCACCCCTAAAATAACTTTCTACCCCTATTTAACCCCGTTAGGCGATGAGTTTCAATAAAATACGAAACACGTCGTCCACCAATTCTGTTCAAGAATGTTTATCTAAAATTTTAAGTGAATTGTACCAAGGAATCACGTTGTACCAAACTTTCCCCTCCTTTTCACCCCCTTAGGGGTAGAATTCCGGAAAATCCTTTCTTATCGGATGCCTACGTCATACAAAGAACACACCTTCCAAGTTTCAGGTCTCTACGATCAGCGGTTTAGGCTGTGCGATGATCCATCAGTCAGTAATTCAAGACAAAGCATTTTATATACAGGGTGTTGTTTTGGTCGGCGACAAGCGGCCCAGGAGCGTTAGTACAAAATATATATTCCCCAAAAATGGACTTAATTCCATTAAATACTGTAAATATTTTGAGAAATACCTTATTCAATTTGAAATAAAATTACCGCAAAGTATGGTTACTAGGAACGTGCACAGACTAGAGCTAAGCGCAAGCCGCCATCGCCTCACCCTTTTACTCCCTCGTACTCCCGTTGAGTATTATGTCTACACTTTAGCTTATTACATGATTTTCAAAATTTTATTTTCTTTATTTTTAATATTAAAAAAAAAAAAAAGTATTTTTTTTATATTTTTTTTAGCACCAGTATCATTTGTATTATCGACCCTGAGTCGCTTGTCGCTGACCAAAACAACGACCTGTATATAGATATTATTTGTGAATAGTTTGTAACATCAGTGTCGCTCCATCGTATATACGCGATGAATAAAATCACCTTTTAAGACATATCAAGTTATGAAGGATGTTTGTCACCATTACTTGATTTAGAAGTGTGATGATGTGAGGTATCTAATCTATGACATTCAAAGAGCATATTAAGGTGCTGACGTTGTTCGTTTTCTTTTTTTCCATTTTATGTATTTTAATCATGTAATCAGGCTAAGTTGCCAGAATTTTATTAATTAAAATATGTATTCTCCAATTCTTTAATCAACAACAAATAATTTACAAAATAGGGCGGCTTCTTTATTGAAATAAATTGTAATTGCTGTTATAATAATAATATGATTTATTACAATAATACAATATGTTCTATTCAAAATAATAAATAAACTAAAAGTAATTATATATATACATACAAAGACTTAACTAAACTACTTAACTAATATATACAATCCCCAAGGTCTCCAATAAATAATATGATAAACTAAACTAACACTACATTAAAATTATAAAGGCAATATATACAAGGAAATAATTATAAATAAAAAAACTGCGTTTAAATCGCCGCCTGCAGGCAGGGTTCCCAAAAAGCTGGCGACGTTACCTCGTTGAATTGCAAGGCTAAAGCTAAATTATGTATTAAATCTTTATTAAATCTATATATATAAAAATGAAACCCGTTTTCCGTTGTCACGACATAACATGAAAACGGCTTGACCGATTTGGCTTATTTTTTTTTTGTAGTTTTCTAATACTCTGTACAAGGTTCTTACGGAAACAAATATTAAGAAAATCTCTCAGAAAGATTGAAAAATATACATTTAATTTTGCATATTTTAAAAAACGCGCGTAACGAATGTCAACGTCATTCAATTTAAAACAAAAGAATCTGTGGTAATCTGTGACAACACATTCGACTTCTAGGCGAAACGAAGTTCGCCGGGTCCGCTAGTATATTATATTTTTGTAGGTACAAAGCGTTTGTTTTTCAAGAATCTTGGTTGTTTTATAGCTAACAATAAGTAGTTTTTTATACAACTAAGGAAGCAAACTAGCATACGGGCGCAAGGGCGGATCCAGCCTTCAGGTCAGGGGGGTCACACACTGATATCCAGCTTGGATGGGTTTCAAAATACACAATACTATTTATTCTATAGCTGTTACCCGCAGATAGCCACAGATTCACACGCAAATAGAGTAGATACATTTGTAAGAATTTTCAAAATCAGTCCTGTAGTTCTAGTGATTCGAGTTCATTAGTTCCGAGGCCCAGCGCCCTTGTACGGGCGCCTAATAGTAAGCGGTTACCGTAGCCTATGGACGATTGAAACACCCCTGGGGGTGCTCGTACTCGTGCTTTGCCGACCCTGCAAAAATCTCTTCACACCCTGTGTGTGCCCCATTTTTTTCATATGTTTTCTGAGACGTTTTCTCTTAAAACATAAGAAAGTAAACAAACTTATTTGTATGGTGTCAGGATCTGGCTGATACCGGTGGTGGTTATGACTGTGCTGGTGCCCGTGCAGCCGATGTCGCGGTTTGTGACCAACACCGACTACTCGCTGCCCAAGGGTATTGAGCTTCACGGTAAGATTTGCGCCAGCTACGTTAGATTCTTCTTCTTGTACGACAGACTTTTAACATAACTAGGGTAATGTGGACATTAATCTCACTGGCTCTACATTCATATTATAAAGTTGGGGTGTAGGAGGTAATCTCCGGAACTTATCATCTTTATGATTATATATGAGATAGTTTGTTGCTTCGAACAGCCTACAACAACTATTGAACTAATTTCAACGAAGCGTTCTTGGATTTATCTTGATCCAGTGTATCTTTGGGCAAAAGCCGTCACTGGTATGCTAAAAAGGAAATAGCCATTTCTTTCTTTTTATTATATTGCAATGCACACGACCTTCTAGATATAGAGACAGCATGCAATTGATAATTAACTATAATTAATGTATTGTTTCATGATTCTTTGTAGTAAGTTGATGAAATACATCAATTATTTAACAGTTATGCGTTAATTTGTGTTCAGTAGGTAATTACCTAGGTATTCGAACAATGATTTATAAATAGTGTACTTATAATAACAACAGTGTCTTAAGTCAAGTCTACATAATAGTTTCAGGCTATAACTTCAGACAGGAAGATTTTCTTACTTATACTCTATTTCACATAAGATGAGTCGTCAAGGTCAAGGGTTTTTTACCAATATCTAGTGAAATTCCATTTGATTACTCTGAAATAATATTCACAATATTTCGTGAAACCTAGCTCTACAATAGTATTCCTTTATTATATCGAAATTAACATTAACCATTGAGAAATTTAATAAAATACCATGTGTCACCGAACTCATGTTATTTGAAATAGACTATAATGCTTTTCAGTTCGTTCTTGTTCCTTTCGGATTAATTTTTTGCTCGAGAAATATGTAAATATTTTAATTGCAGGATATTGTATTAATAATTTGTATATTATTTGTTGTATTTGCCCGTTCAATTTGAAAATGAGGGTATCATTTGTGAAGTATGTATAACATGGCTGATATACATATACGACCTTACACATAAACGCTATTTAACTAAATCTACTGAATAAATGGTCAAATAAATAACGTCACCTTGCTGTCATTGTCAAACAATTTGACGTTATTTAGGTGACCACTTAATCAGCTTTTTAGTTAAATAACGTTTTATGAGTAAGGGGGATATTGTTTATTGTATAGATGGCGATGAGTTCGACTACATAGTAGTGGGTGCGGGGGCGGGCGGGTGCGCGCTGGCGGCCAGGCTGGCGCTGGCGGGAGCACACGTGCTGCTGCTTGAGGCGGGAGGAGACCCCGGGCTGCTCACCAAGGTACATAAAATAGAAATATTACATAAAAGGATATATAGCGTGAGGCTTGCTGTAAAACTAGTAAGTAGTGTGTTGCAGTTTATGAATTCTTCGTGAACAAAGCCCTGTGGCTTACTAAATAAAGTCTTTTCCACACGGCACGGCACTTGCTAAGCACATGTCTTCTTACTCATCTCTCCTGGAATACCAATCAGAGATAAAACTATTTGCTACCCATATCTGTATCGAGTAAACTTCTTTAGCTGCACTCGTTTCAACGAGTAGTATAAAAAATAAAACTAGTGGCTCTGTGAGCTGTAGACCTCACGAGTCTGTCTTTACCGATCGATCGTGCATAATATGTTACGATCGTTTGGAAGTCGTTGACGTTTTGAGAATAGGGCTACTGTACAGGAGAACAGCCGGATATCCTGACAGATATTCGAAAGCATTTTTGCCCAAGCTGAAACGGCGATGCTTCACTCGCGTTTCGCACTCGCTCGGTCAATAAAAAGCATTGTTCCAGATCCCAGGCATCGCTCTCGCCTTGCTAGGCTCGCACATGGACTGGCAATACCAGACGGTCTCGAACGAGAAGTCATGTCTATCGTCGCGAGAGCGGCAGTGCCGCTTCTCTCGAGGCAAGTGCGTCGGCGGCTCCACCAGCATCAACCACATGATCTACGTGCGCGGCAATCGACGGGATTTCGATGACCTCGGCCTCTCCGGGTGGACTTGGGACGATGTCAAACCATACTTCCTAAAGTACGAGGGCCTTCAAGACCTCAGTCGCCTACCTCCCTCCTCTATTCCTTATCATAATATCTCTGGCCCAATTCGAACCGGAGTATTCGAAGATTCCGGGAACCCTTGGCATACGCGATTGATTAAGGGTTTCAAGTCACTCAAATTCCCTTACAATCCC